>LPNX011119304.1:363050-478240 GCA_001517045.1 Pseudotsuga menziesii | reverse complement strand
TATATATATATATATATATTTTGTTTGTAATTGTATGAGTTAGGTTTTACAAAACTTTATTTAAAAATATTTAAAAATTAACCTATCTTTTTGGTTGAAATATATGTGTAAGGTAGGGATATATTAAAGTGGTTAAGTTTCATGCGTTTTAAAACGATAAATCATGCCATGTTATTAGAAATGTTAAAAACTAAGTTTTATAGTTCGATGATATGATATTATTTTATAATTGTGAAGTTTAGTTATGTTTATATATGACCATACTTGTATATATATGATTTATTTTTTATTTGAATAATTTTTTAATAAATTTTACTATTTGGGTTGGAATATGTAAATTTATTGGTATAATTTTTAAAAAAAATTAATCAGAATTTTTAAAATCCAGTTATAGCTGTTAAGTTCTAGAATTTTGGGTGTTTTGGGGGTTTGTAAGGGTTTTGAATCCATTTCTATCATCAAAATCTTGATTGAAACACACTTAAAATAAGATTTTGCAAAATAAAAAACATCTGTTTATGGAAAAGAAATGACAGTCCTACCCCAACTCTCTAATTTTTAAACATGACCTTATTTATTAATGTAATAGTTATTTATTAATGTAATAGTTATTGATGGCTTGTTAATAAGTTAGTTACCCCAACTCTCTAATTTTTAAACATGACCTTATTTATTAATGTAATAGTTATTGATGGCTTGTTAATAAGTTAGTTAATTGTTATTAGTTATTTATTTAATTAGAGAAAATAATAATTACTCATATTAAGCTATCTACCTATCTACCGAACGATTTGCACCAGAGTTTGTATGTGAAAAGAGGTAGGTATATATCTTTGTTCCCTGCACATGGCTGCAGGCTGATGTGTCTCAGCTCCTCTCAGTGCTCTCATAAATTATTTGAAGTGTTAACATCTAGGGATGGTACCTTATGATAGAGTAATCTATCTACTCGGCCGGCTAGAGGGTCTCTCATGGACAGAGATAGCTAAGGGAGCAAGTTATCTACTTGACCACCTGAGTGCACCCGGCTGCAATAGCTTCATCCTAAAAGACAATGCTGAACAACACAAATTTGAAGGAAATTTATAGCAGGGCAACAATAGCTTACTCCTAAAAGACAATGTTGAACAACGCAAATTTGAAGGAAATTTATACCAGGGAAACATCGTCTCTAACGGCAACTGCAATTATATCAGCACAATACACAACGCGCGGGCAAATATTTTCAACAAAGGCCTTTTCTTCGTCTATTATATCAAATCCTCTCACCGATAGGTTGGTACTGCTGCTTTCTCTGGTACGTTATTACCTGTATCATCAATCAGAATGGATGCGTCGCAGCCCTGCAACAACGTATATCAACGTTATTCACGAGCAAAGCCATTAAAATTAATCTTTTAATACTTCTAATTTGATGGGGACGCTAATATGTTTAAATCAAAGATGCAAATCAGAAGTATAAGCTCAAACTTACAAAATAGTCATGAAAATGCATGCGAAAGAGCCAGCGGGAATATACTTGTCTCCCATAAACAAACTTCTTGTTACTCCCTGCACAATCGATTCTTCTTGCGGACACTTGTCGTTGTAAAATCCCACCCGCGGGACGGTTTGTGCCAATGTGGGTGGTAGAAACACGAAGAGGAGGAGGGATATCACGATTCTGGATGCCATTCTAGTTAAATGTTTCCAGGCTATAGCACTGCTGAAAAATATACGTTACCAAATACCAACAGGGAGATTGCTCTCCAGTCTGAGATTAAGACGCTTCTTATAGCGATGGAGATTATGTGGAATTTGATGGAGGTCACAGGGATTAGAGCATGAGTTGTATGTATGCGTACGGAGATTAGGACGCTTCTTATAGGGATGGAGATTATGTGGAATTCGATGGAGGTGACAGGGGTTAGAGCATGAGTTGTATGTATGCGTACGAATATATAACAACTGCATGATTCTTCACACTGCTGTATGGGGGTCCCCTGCCTTTCATTACATATTTGTTGTAATTGTGATTATATCAGATCGTGTTGTACGAAAACACCGTTATATAATTGTCCATAAACTGGATATTTCTTAGATACCAAGAGCTGAAGGTTTTGACACTATGATATATTTCTATTAGCCATCCAGAGATATTTCTTAGATACCAAGAGCTGAAGGATTTGATACTATGCTATATTTCTATATTTTTATGGGGATGAATTGAATTCTTAGTTTCTTTGTTCAATTTCTTAGACAAAGCCGCTTTCATGGGCCCAGCGATGGAATTCGAAATTTGTGAGACGATGGATTGATTTCTTTCTTTGTTCAATTTCTCCTGGGCCAGCGATGGAATTTGAACTTCGTTCATGACAGTGTTGTCAGTCAACTGGATGAACATCACATGGCTTATGTCATTCACAATGCAATACAGGGCTGGAATCCTTACACAATCCGTAGAGGTTAACACTTCAAATAATTTATGAGAGTACTGTAGTTATTAATTCCTCAGAGGAGCTGAGACGCATTAGCCTGCAGCCATGTACAGCGAACAAAGATTATACATCCCGGAGCTAGTGATATCAGTAGCTGTCCTCATTATAAGAGAACTGTCATCCTGATCCAATCGGCATACCTACCTCTTTTCACATACAAAGAACGCTCGGAGACCCAAGACTGGCGTTGAAGATTCCCGTCGAGGAGGTTGCAGTCGGTCCGTTGGCTAGGGCCGAGCTTATCCAGCATGTACGTTCATGCTGGATAAGCCAGCTGGCTGGCATGGTCCCCCATATCGTCCCCAATTCTCCACCGATCGGAATCGAAAAAACAGTTGCTACTGCTAGCCGTTCACTGCTACGAAGCCATTCTGTTTTGCCTTCCGTTCTGGCGTTCGTCCCAATACGAGGTCATTCCATTTCTCTCACGTCTGACTTCAATGAACCAATAACCACCCCGCCCTCACCTCAAATTCGAATTTGAATTGTGGTCACTGATGATCCAGACCTTGCACCAGCGGCTTGCGACTTTATATTGGGAATTCAAACCTTGTTTCAACGAACCCACCTCAGCAACCTCCAGGATGCAGACATTCAAAACCTTCTTTCTCACTCGACCACTTTGTTGGAGCTTCATACTCCTAAGTGGAAAAACTGCGCTGCCTTTTGGGCTCGATTATGAGTTAATTATGGTGGAAATTTGCAGAAGCCTTGTTGGGCTGTTAATTGAACGGAACAATCTTGCTTCCTCTGAAGCTACTCACCGTGGCGTTTATTCTACAGTTTACACCATTTCATTTTATAGTAAAACCATTTCATTCAACAGTAAAAAAAGATGGTTTCCCTCAATTTCTGCATTGACTCTCAACATTGACATTGTAGGTACAAGGAAAATGGGGCTTTAGCCATAGTTAAAAAACTATTAAACATTTAGTTTTCTCACTGTTTGTACCCTTATTAACAGCCTTTTGTTTACATAAGCAGGTGTGGCTGTTCGGATAAAGACTTCGTGCGTTTTCGCTAAGTTCTAGGGATAGAAAGGGGATTCTATCACTGTTCTACTGTTTAAGGGGAGCGAAGTACTATTTTGACAGGCCATTTCCAGTATTTGCTGGTTTATCCATGATTCTCTTAGTGGGCCGTAAGCTCTCAAAGGTTTTCTGCTGAGCTCAATCATCTCAAACCATTCAGTTTCTGCGTTCATGGTAACCTTGTTTATTTGTTAGTAGAGTTTGTCGTTTGGCATAACTATTTGTTTTGGTGGCTAGCGCCAGTGGTATACTCTGCCTGTAAAGATTTAAGCAGTTGCTAATTCGATTTAAACTATACCTAGTGAGAAAGGGTTATAATTTTAGTTTTATATTTCTGGGTTGTATCTAGCATAAAAGATTACATAATTTTGAACTTAAGCCTGTATTTAGTTTCAGAAAGTTTTATATTTCTGGGTTGTATCTAGCATAAAAGATTACATAATTTTGAACTTAAGCCTGTATTTAGTTTCAGAAAGGTTACCTTCTCCGTTGTGTTTTTACGAATAAAAATATTATTCCATGATACATTTCTTATAATTGAGTTTCAGTCCAGATTATAGCCACCTATCGTCATTTTTGCATGTAAATCTTTCACAGTTTTTGTAGTTTTGTTTACCAAGGACACAAGATGGTTTTAGAAAGGTTGGATCTCGGGACTGGATTGGAAGGTGCAAATAAATAACAGTGCCAGCTAAAGGCCGTGAATTTTTTTGTGCATATCCTTTTGAAAACATATGATTTTTTTTAAATCTGTACACATTTTATGGGTTTTTAAAGTTTACTATGTAAACTTCCCTTTAAATGGCATTGGTAGACTTCAAACATATTCAAACCTACTCACAAGGGTGGCATCGTAGTACTAAAGGTATTGTTTTGTTTATTGAGAAAAACCAATAAAAGTTCAAAATAAATTTAAATTAAGCAGTTTTAAAAAAAATATTTTTTAGAATTATATTAAATCATTTATAATTTCAAATTTTTTTTTAAAGTTTATCTATCATGTTAACTTGTTTTTTCAATTTTCTATGTAAGTTTATTTATAGTATTAACTTATTTAGTAATTTTTCATTTGTCATATATATTCCATAAACTTATTGTTTATGGAGAAAAATCAAATTTTAAGTAGTTTTAAAAGTTTTTTATTTTCCAAAATTATACCAAATAATTTGCAATTTCAATTTCTATCCTATTAACTTGTTTTATAATTTCTTATTTGTGATCTTGTATAAATGTATTGTTTATTGAGAAAAAACAATCAAAATATGAATAAATTTTAATTAACCAATTTAAAACTGCTTTTATTTTATATATCAAAAAATTTACAATTTCAATTTTGTATGTGAGCTCTGGTTAATATCTATCCTATTAACTTTTTATGTAATCTTTCATTTTCTATATATATATTGTACAAATATTAAGTTTAAAAATATTCTTTTAAATTTTTTCATATATATAAAATGTTGGTTAATTGTTGTTTATAATTATTACATAGTCAAAATAACAATATTCTTCTCAATTACCTGATCTATAATTAATTGATTAAATTTTTTCTTTTACATATATATAAAATAGCTTCAAATAAAAACACCTACAAAAAATAAATACTCAATTTTTAAAAATTAAAAGTTGAGTGTATAGGAATTCCTCGTTCTAAAATTACATATTAGGTTTTATATTTGATTAGGGAATTTAATACATATTGGTGCTTAAGATTCAAGCTTTTAAGAGTTTGGTTCATATAGGTTGATATTATTTTATACTTTTAGCATTATATTTAAGTATGTGTGTGTTTTTAGATTATTTATTTATATTTTTGTGTCATATTTATGGGAAATGGTGACATTACAATGGCAATATTTATTAATGGGTTTTCAATGCTTGAAAGAGTTAACCTCTCTCCTATTGCATAGAGATTATAGAGCCTTGGTTGAAATCTCACTTACCTGCAATAGCTTTCCAATCTTAAGATTCATAGTAGCTTCTTTATATAGTTTGTAGGGAATATTATCATTCCACAGTATTGATTTATATTTATTGTAAACATCAATAAATTACATTAAAGTAGCTTACATTATGATTATAAATAACTAAAACCATTAAATATAGAAACATTATTTACACTTTTTATTAGGGTTTAGGTATTTTTAACTTTTAAAATTTATATTTTTACTTTTTTAATTAAATGTTTAGTAGACATCTAAATTCTTTATAAAAAAAAATTAAAAAAAAAAACTTTACTTTAATCTCTTTTCTCAATAGGAAAAGGAGTATTAAAGAAATGACTAATTATAATTTTATTTTTTAATTAATCTTTATATTACAAAAAAACATGTGCTATTTTCTGAAAATCATATTTACTTCCAAATAAATTAAAGAATTTACATTTTTTTCTTAAAGTCATATTTAATTCCAAATAAGTTTTAAAGTATTTACACTTTTACTCAAATTATTGTTTCTTTGTATTTTAAATATAAAATGGGGTGATATAGTCATATTTAATTCCAAATAAGTTCTGAATAAACTAAAGTATTTACACTTTTATCCAAATTATAGTTTCCTTGTATTTTAAATATAAAATGGGGTGATATATAATTTTTAGGTAGGAAAAAAAATAAAAAAAATATATTAAGTATATTATTTATTATAATTTTTAAAGTATTAAAAATATAAACAATGTTTTAAAAGCTATTAAAAAATGTTATTTTTATTATATATGAGTATATATTTTTTGAATAAAACATGTATTTTTACAGATGGTAAACCTACATTAAGCTCTAGCCAAAACTATACACCTCCTCAAAGTGTTATGGTTGTCTCGCAATATCTTAGCATTGCCCTGACCAACTCCGGGTCCAGACAAAATATTGAAGACATTACAGGTCTATTCCAACAACTAGGTAGCAATAATTTTGATAAGTTGAATTTTGACTTTTAAGTTCTAATTTAGAAGTGCAAATTTAATATGGGTTAAAGTTTTGATTTCATTCCATGGAGATAAAAACAAAATCTTAATATATAGAATAGAAAAAAGAAAAACACTTTTTCTTTTTAATTTTTATTTTAAAAATTGTGTATATGATTTTTTTCTAGAATATATTTTACATAGTATTTAAATTTAAAGATTAAAGTTTTTCAATAAAAAGATAAGAATTGATGTAATTTTTTCTTTAAAGAGTGACATGAAAAAAATATAGTAGAGTTTTAAACATCTAACTCCAACCCATGCCATGTATAAACAATTGAAAATAAAATAATTACATATAAAAATGCAAGTGCATTCATTCATAATTTATTTATTTAGTGCATTCATATATACACTAAAAATAATAATTAAAATAAAGTTTGAATAAAGCATGCTAGCTTCCTATACTCTAAAAAAAGACATATATTTGCAATTCCTACTACATTAATGGATACAAAAATACACATAACCAAGTATATAGATAGAGAGTTTTATTTGAATAATTTGAAACACTAGTGTATATTCTAGTATATACACTAGTGTATATAATAGGATATATACTAGTGTATATACTAGAATATACATCAATGTATATTTCTAGTATATACACTAGTGTATACACTAATATGTACACTAAAAATAATAATTAAAATAAAGTTTGAATAAGGCATGCTAGCTTTCTATATTCTAGAAAAAGACATGTTTGCAATTCCTACTACATAATGGATAAAATACACATTACCACTTATATATAGATAGAGAGTTTTATTTGAATAATTTGGAAGAGTAGTGTATATTCTAGAATATACACTAGTGTATATACTAGAGTGTATATTGTAGTATATACACTAAAAATAATAATTTAAATAAACTTCAAATAAAGCATGCTAGCTTCCTATACTCTAAAAATAGACATATATTTGCATTTCCTACTCCTACATTAATGGATAAAAAAATACACATAAACATGTATATATAGAGAAAGAGTTTTATTTGAATAATTTGGAACACTAGTGTATATTCTAGTATATACACTTGTGATACTAGAATATACACCAATGTATATTCTAGTGTATATTCTAGTATATACACTAGTGTATATTCTAGAATATACACTAGTGTATATACTAGTATATACACTATTGTATATGCTAGAATATTGCAAGTTATGTTTGATCTTGATAGTGCCTTTGTGACAATTTTAATTGATCTACTATATTTTTTTCATGTCACTCTTTAAAAAAAAAATTACATCAACTCTTATCTTTTCATTGAAAAACTTTAATCTTTAAATTTAAATACAATGTGAAATATAATATGGAAACAAATCATATACACAAATTTAAAAATAAAAATTTAAAAGAAAAAAATGTTTTTCTTTTTTTATTCTACATATTAATATTTTTTTATATGGATGGAATGAAATCAAAACTTTAACCCATATTAAATTTGCATTTCTTTTAAATGGTTTTAAATTTAGAACTTAAAAAGTCAAAATTCAACTGAATCAAAATTATTGCTAACTAATGGTTGGAAATAGACATGTAATGCCTTTAATATTTTTGAGGAGGTGTATAGTTTTGGCTAGAGTTTAATGTAGGTTTACCATCTATAAAAATACATGTTTTCATTCAAAAAATATATATACCCATAAACAATAAAAATAACATTTTTTAATTTAACTTTTAAAACATCTAGTATATCTTTAATACTTAAAAAATTATAATAAATAGTATATTAAATATTTTTTAATTTTTTCCTACCTAAAAATTGTATATCACCCCATTTTATAATTAAAATACAAGGAAACAATAATTTGGATAAAAGTGTAAATTCTTTAATTTATTTAGAACTTATTTGGAATTAAATATGACTTTAAAAAAATGTAAATTATTTAACTTATTTGGAATTAAATATGATTTTCAAAAAATAGCATTTGTTTTAATATAAAGATTAATTAAAAAGGTAAAATTATAACGCATCATTTCTTTAATACTAGAAAAGAGATTAAAGTAAAGTTTTTCATTAAAAAAAAGTTATAAAGAATTTAGATTTGTCTAATAAAAATTTAATTAAAAAGTAAAAAAGTAAATTTTAAAAGTAAAATATACCTAAACCCTAAATCAAAAGTGTAAATAATGTTTCTATATTTAAAGATTTTAGTTAAACCCTAAATCAAAAGTGTAAATAATGTTTGTATATTTAATGATTTTAGTTACTTATAATCATAATGTGAACTACATTTATGTAATTTATTGATTTTTACAATAAATATAAATCAATAATGTGGAATGACAATATTTCCTACAAACTATATAAAGAAGCTACCGTGAATCTTAAGATTGGAAAGCTATTGCAGATAAGTGAGATTTCAACCAATGCTCTATAATCTCTATACAATAGGAGAGAGGTTAACTCTTTCAAGCATTGAAAACCTATTAATAAATGTTGCCATTGCAATGTCACCATTTCCCATAAATATGACACAAAAATATAAATAAATGATAAAAACACAGACATACTTAAATATAATGCTAAAAGCATAAAATAATATCAACCTATATGAACCAAACACAAAAGCTTGAATAGTAAGCACCAATATGTATTATTCCCTAATCAGATATAAAGCCTAATATGTAATTCTAGAACGAGGAATTCCTATACACTCAACTTTTAATTTTTAACAATTGAGTATTGATCAGGTAGTTGGGAAGAATATTGTTATTTTGACTATGTAACACGTATAAACAACAATTAGCCGGCATTTTTAATTTATTTATATATATAAATATATATTCAAAAGAATTTTTTTAAATTTAATATTTATACAGTATATATGGAAAATAAAAGATTACATAAAAAAATTAATAGGATAGATATTAACCACAGCTCACATACAAAATTGAAATTGTACATTTTTTGATATATTTCTTGAAAATAATAGTAGTTTTAAAATAGGTTAATCTAAATTTATTCGTCTTTTGATTGTTTTTTCTCAATAAACAATACACTTATACAAATTATATCACAAATAAAAAACTATAACATAAGTTAATAGGATAGAAATTGAAATTGCAAATTATTTGGTATAATTTTGGAAACTAAAATACTTTTAAAACTATTTAAAATTCAAATTTTAATTAATTTTTCTCCATAATTAATAAGCTTATGCAATATATATAGCAAATGAAAAATTACTAAACAAATTAATACTATAAATAAGCTTACATAGAAAATTAAAAAAACAAGTGAATATGATAAATAAACTTTAAAAATTTTGAAATTATAAATTATTTAATATAATTCTAGAAAATAAATTTACATATATTAATTCAAAAATAAATATTCACATTTACATATATTAATTCAAAAATAAATAATAAGAAACTAACTTTATCAATATAAAAATATTCACATTTACATATATTAATTCAAAAATAAATAAAAAATAAAAATCTAACTTTATCAATATAAAAAATGTATGTTTTCATAAACCACAACCATTATTTATATCACTGTTTATGTACCAATTTTTGTAAACAAACAAAACTACTCCAACCAGAAAAGAAAAAACTCCATCAAAACTGTTCATTAACCATGTAATACACATTTTAAATATATATATATATATATATATATATATATATATATATGTATATATATATATTCATATTATTCATTCAATTTATTATTATTTTCACGTTATTACTCAAATTATCATTTACATAGAGATATTTACCTCTTCGGTAATTATAAATTTATTAAACCTTTCAAGTTATTTGTGCAATTATCATTTACGTAAAGATGTCTACCTTCATAAAGTTATTACATATTCAACCATGATTCTCTCCCATTGTTTCTCTATATAGTTATTTAATGTTATAGTAATTATGTCTACCTTATAAATTTATTAAACCTTTCAAGTTATTTGTGCAATTATCATTTACGTAAAGATGTCTACCTTTATACTTCAAAAGTTATTACATATTCAACCATGATTCTCTCATTGTTATGTCCCCGCCCGAGGGAATATATATGAATCGCTCAAGACGATTATTTGAAACAATTTGTTGCAACTTTAACAAAATCATATAATTTTTGCTATAGTTTGTATTAAATTTATTTTGGGAATTATTTAAATATTGATTTATCTTGTTTTTTATTGGTTTATATAGGTGACGTAGGCCTGGGACTTTGTGCCCCAAGACCCATCGGCAGGCTAACGTCAGCAGCATTAACTTAGTTTTTTTTAAGCTATTATTTTTTAAAACTATTTTTGTGCCTATTCATTGGTTAGTGCAGGTGACATTTCTCTAGGGTTTTGTGCCGGAGGACCCAGCGGCACAATGACATCAGCATAGGTAGTAGTGTCTCGCAATAGGTAGTAGTGTCTGGCAAGGTTAAAATTTACATCAACATGGATAGTAATGCAATATCCTATATAGGTGGACCTCTGCAGATGGTACTACTCCCAGTATGTTTTTTTTAATGAGTAAAATACAATGAAAGAAACACGTAAAGCACCTAGAGTGACAAGTGTAAGACTCAGTTATTGTGATTACTGTTTAGTTTGAGAATCGAGACTCTGAGCTATTATGGCTGCTGAGCATCTGAGTTTTTTTAATGTCTCGGTTTGGCTTACAGCTAAGGTGGCCTTCGGTTTTTAACTAGGGGATGGTTTGCAGATTTCAATGTGAGCGGGTTTCCAAACCATCCAAGCACTATAACCTACTGCTAAGGATTGCTTCACTGGCAGCTCTTTATAACCTGTCCACATGCCTTGAAAATGTTAATGCCATAGCAAGGGAAGGAGCAATTCATCAAAATCAAAATCATCAAAATCAATGGAGAGATCTCTTGCAATATTAGCCAACCTGGTACTGGTAGAAAGCGGGAGGCTAAGCATGAGCAGTGCCCCAACAATGCCCAAATGCTTGATCGACGTGTTGAGATCAGACAACACTGCTTCTAATTGTGAGGAAAGGGATGCCTACATATTGATCATGTTGGCGCACCGCAGCATGAATCAGAGGCAAGCCATGATGCAAGCCGGAGTCGTTCCTGTGCTATTGGAGGTGGCCTTGTTAGGGAGTCCTCTTGCACAGAAGAGATCACTAAGAATATTGCAATATCTCAGGCAACCAGTCACCGTGGCGAGTATCTTAGGTCCATTGAGTACTGGTAGAATATGGAATAAGTACAGTACTGCACTGGCTTTTCCAGAGAACGATAGCAATATTACTCATGAGATGAAAGAGCACAAGAGGGCCGTTAAAAGCTTGGATCTGAATATGGAGAGGATTATCCAGAGTGCTAACGTGACATGCATATCAGGAGAATCTTCCAAGAGATATAAGTCTTTGGTAAACAATTCCAGTTCAAAAAGCATTCCCTACTAAGTCTCTCTGTAGATTTATTGAGCCATATATATATGATTATATATTCGTTCGAGTTTGGCTTTAGGTTATGAATCCATACAGTCCAATTTGTGCTGGAGATATCAATGGGGTTTTTTATCTAATTGATTCTACTTAGAAAAATTAGCATCAAGTTATACATGCCCGTATTTAGGTCAAGTTCTCTTGCATCCAGAAAAAAATTCAGCCTCTTTAAGTCCTTTGTCTTTTTTAAGTTCCTGGGATTTCGTCCTTTTGGTTCAATGCTTCTGGAGCCGACCTCCTCTGCAGAATTTTGTTGATTCAGTTCAGATCTTGGCACTCCGAAGTTTCGACCAACAAAAATCCATTCTGGTTTTTACTTGCAATAATGGCTGGTCCCAGTAAGTGAGTGTGCTATGTGTAACCCACAAAGAAAGAATTCAAATTGGATTCGCCATCAACATTTCTGAAGGGATTCAACTCGGGATTCATTAAAAATTTTAATATTCTTAAAATAGTATCAAGTTAATACATTTGACTTTATTATCATAGCAATCAAATAGGAATTAGTCCAGCTTGAATCTCAAATTTCAAAGTATTTTACTACGTATGGTAACAGGTAGTAAAGAATTGCAATGAGTACTGTAGCTGGTTACAAAATGAGTTAGTCATATATAATGGTTATTTATTGAAGAGATCAGAGAAGTGAGATGTTTTATAATATATGTAGAATGAGAATGTGTTTATGTATTGATAAGAATATGTGATGTTATAATAATGGTAAATTTTGATATTTAATAGGTAATATAAAAAATGTAAAAATATTGAAATAAATAATTTTTGAATTGTCTTTTTAAAGTGTAATAAATGATGAATACAATATTATTTAGAAATATATATATTAGAGTGAAATTATGTATATAAAGAAGATTTTATTTCTCTGGCTATCTAGGCTGGTTTCAATAGTGGGGATGACATAAAAGTGGAGTTTGGGGTGACATAAAACAGGAGTTTGATCAACATTGTAAGGAACGGGTTACAATAATTATGTAAGGATTAAATAAATGAAAATATGATTTAAATTTACAGTCACTCTAGGATTTTCCATTTACCCCAAACAATCACTCTTTTTTTGTTTTGCTTAAAATGGGCACATTCTCTATTACTGTATATTTTTTCAACATGGAGGCTGCCATATATATGTGTGTTTTAAATTGGGTAATTGTTGAACAAAGGACATGAAATAACCATAACACTTCCTCTTTTTTAAAATTGAAGTATTGAAGTATTGAAGGTTGAAATTTACATCAACATAGATAGTAATGCAATATCGCATGTAGGTGGACCTCTGCAGATGGTACTACTCCCAGTATGTTTTTTTTAATGAGTAAAATACAATGAAAGAAACACGTAAAGCACCTAGAGTGACAAGTGTAAGACTCAGTTATTATGATTATGGCTGCTGAGCATCTGAGTTTTTTTAATGTCTCGGTTTGGCTTACAGCTAAGGTGGCCTTGGGTTTTTAATTAGGGGATGGTTTGTAGATTTCAATGCGAGCGAGTTTCCAGACCATCCAAGCTACGCGTCTTGGTTCAATCAACACTTTCCTGAAATTGATTTGCCTTTGGCATTAATAGCTGACGAATGTAAGTATTATTCATTATCCATTGTGTTCATTGTGTTAGCTGACAGATTTTTTTTTTTGGCTGTGCTCAGATATCTGGGATTTTTCCAAGATGTTATAGCAGACTCTGAGAAAATTCTCCATGCTATTTTGACATGCACATTACAATGATTCCACTTGGCAAGGCTTAAGACAGCTACTTAAGCAGTAGCTAAGAAGCTTCTGGAGTCTAGACACCTGGGTTTCTCTCCTCCCACGCTTCACACTTTCTTCTCCTATTTAAATCCCTTCTTTGCCTCACAAATTTTAACTATGAATATAGTCTGAATTCTCACTTACCTTAAATTTATGTTTCTGTCCTTGCACTTTCTTACACTGTACACAGAAATCTGTGGCAATTTCTCACATGATACAGAATTTCTCACACGGTACACAGAAGTCCGGAGATAAAGAAGTCAAAAGAGATCGCAGTTGCTGCCATTGGAGCTTTCTACAGGTTCGAATCTCATCATCATTCATGAACCACAGAGCCATCATGTAAGTATATATAATACTGTTAATAATTTTGAGTTCTTTGTGAAGATGGGAAGGTGGCTGGCAACATTCCTGAGGTTTGTTTTTTTAAGGTTATGTTTTTTAATTATTGTGATTATTGGTGTTACAGAATGAAATTTACAGTCACGGTCTGCAAAAAAACGAGTTAAATGGGGTCGCTAGCAACTAATTAAATGAAAAATCAAAAGGGGTCGCTAGCTGCAACGTCTGCTCCCCAGTTTGATGCTTTGTATTTTGCTCCCCAATTTGATGGGCAGCATTGCTATAGACTTTGATCAGTCATTGATTCAGGATGAATGTAATGAGTCATGTAACAATATATGCGATGAGTCATGTAACAATATATTCACTTATCAATTCAATTCATAATTATATTGACTATTTGTAAAGATATTGATTCTTTATTCATAATTATATTGACTATTTTAATTTCTTTGCAATACAATTTTTGAAATTAAAAAAAAATTGTATTGATAGTTTTGTTGGATTTTTTATTCATTTCCTGGTTTAATCCATTGATTGAATTTCATTTACAATAACATTTATTGGCGATTTTTATTTCTGGTGCTAATTTAAGTTCCATTGAAAGAAAAATCAGATTAAGTATATCCATAAGCTTCACAAGCATTAGCGATACAAAGAGTATTTTGACAGGGAGGGGAGGGGTCGAATGAGCTTTGGGCTTCTTTGGCCAACACCAAATCCAAAACAGCAACACCGGACAACTATGAATGATCCAATCCAAAAAAACCCAAGACAACACCACCAACAAATTATGAACGCTCCATTCCACAACACTGCCTGAGAAATAAAAAAATAGAACACAGAATAAATAACATAGGAGCATGGACCACCGAAATACCGAATTGGATTAAGTACTCTGAAATGTTTTAGGTCAGATCAGATTCCCTCTAAGATCTCTAGTCGTTTGAGAGAAATTTAAAATTCAACCCTTCGATATGGCAGTTAACCCTTGGATTGGAATTATAATTAGGGTCGAATGGTCCAACTGATTTTCACTAAATTTAAATTAATTCAACCCACCTCTGAGGATATTCTAGCTTTTTATGATTTTACTTTGACATTTGAATTTAAATAACACTCATTTAACTTGATTATGACCTGCATTTTTATAATTTTAATTCTTTTGTGTTTTTTAATTCAACTTGTGATTATGAGCTGCATTTTTATAATTTTAATTCTTTTGTGTTTTTTAAGTTTTATTTATATAAATGAAGATATTTTTATATGAAAGTGCACATTTAATGTAAATTAGTATGTTATCAACTTTAACATTTGAAAGAGATATTTTTTAATAATATAATTATTTATTATGATAAAAAAAAATTTAAATTTTTTATTTTCAAAATTAAGAAAATAATGTAGACTAATTTTAATTTTTTGATATTATAGAATAAATATTATTTTTATTTATATTTAAAAATTAATATTTAAAATTATAATTCATTTTATATGAAATATTTTTAAGCAAGTATCATAAATTTATTAGAGAAAATAGGGAAATTAATATTATTTTAAGAAGTATCATAAGAGTAAAACAAAGTTATTAGAGAAAAAAAGAAATAATATAAAAAAAATTGAGTAAATTATATATGTAACTTTGATTTTTTTTGTTATAAATTTAAAAAAAATAGTTTTAAGAATTACATATTTAAATGTATGAAATTAGGTGTGTTTAAAATTTATGATGTAATAGTTTGAGTAAGTATTACAAAGTGTACAACCAAAGTGATTAAGAACTAAAATATATACAAAATTGTGTTTATTAAAATTTCATAATAATATTAGTAATAGGTTTTTTGAGTTAAAATAAATCATATTGAATTCAAAATCATTATTAAAGTAAAATACCAAATATCATATATTATCAAATTATATCAAAATTTATATGAACGCTTAAAAAATTTATACTTCATTTCTCTATGTTTTCAACTATCAATTATTTTTGTGTAATTGATAGTCATAAACAACTTTTGAAATTTTAACAAATTATTGTATTAAATAGTTTTGTGAATTTTATATTGATTTATTGGTTCAATTTATTATTATAATATTTAGAGACTATTTTTATTTATTTACCTCAACAACTTTTATTTTAAATGCATCTTATTGAAATTTAAATGAGCTTAGTAAAATGGAATTGTTGCATTAATTATAATATTTTTAGATTGTTTTATATTTAAAAAAAAAAATTGTTTGTTCAATTAATGATTTAATTTTATTTTTTAAATTTATTTTTAAGTTCAAGTGGCTTCAAAAATGATCCGTAGCCTATCATGTTCACTAATTTGTCTCAGTGATGAATTATTATTAATTGAAAAATAATTTTCGCACCTCACTTGGTTAATTACTACCTAAATTTTATAAAGAAATTTATTGAGAAACAAAGAAATTGATAAACAATACAAATAAATAAAAATACTAATAACTATATTTTAAAAGTTATTATTTCAAAATAATATATATATATTAACAAAATTAAATCATTGAGAAAGAAATTAAAAGAAAAGAAAGTAACATGGACAAGGATTGGGAAATCTAGTTGTTAGCTAACTTATCAACACCACAATGTGCTTTGAAAACTCTTTGACCATCAACAATCATAGTTAGGACTATTTAATTTATAAGGTATAATTGAGTTAGGATAGGTTTTTATTATAATGTGATTGATGTTGGAGATCTTTATAATGTAATCGTTGATACAATATTATAAAATGTTTTTATTATTATTAATAAAATATAAATATATATGTATTAGCATAGATCCAAGTTCTAGGCTCTATCAAGGCACATGAAGAGTTCTCATAAGAGAAATATGATGTGTATAACGGAAATCATTTTGATCTACGTTTTCCTTTATTATCTACATTTCTTTTCTTTGTTATGTAATTCTTTCATATGTATATGTGTGGACATTCACTTTTCTACATCTTACCTCATGTAGCAACAACAAATAACAAGGTTGGGGACATTGCCACTCCGTGGCTCTTGTTTCTCTATATAGTTATTTAATGTTATAGTAATTACTACACATTATAAGAACACTTACGTTATCTTTAATTCTCTTAGTTATTTAATGTAGTTATATCAACTACCCAGTCCAAGAGCACTTCCATTATCATGCACATAATACAACTTCACATAAGACCATATCTCTTTCTCACTCGTTGATAAAAAATAAATTCATAATATATTTATGATAAAGTCATAAAAAATATATATATATATCAAATAATAAAAAGGAATATATATTCAAACTTTGTAGTTACAAATATAATAAACCATAAAATGAAGTCAATTTGGGTTTTGGAGCAGGGATGGGTGATGTCACTGAGAAACCCTAGCGAAGGGGGTTGTAGACTTCAGCAGTGACAATGGCAAGAAAAAATAATTTAACTTATAACAAATATCAGTGGGACCTAGGTTTTAAGACACTTACAAAATCTCTAGAAGAGACAAGTGGCAAAAAGGTAGATTATAACGTGTCAAGGGAGCATGTCGTAGTACCTACAGCTGAAACAAAGAAGGTAGCACCAGTGCTTCAAACTAACTTTGGTTTTGAGCACAATGTGAGTTTGGTCGATGAAGAAAGGGTTTTCACTGTGGATAAGTTTGAAACTCGGTGGGTTACGTTAGTTCCATCCATAGAGACAATTACATTACAAATGAGACTATGGAGATAGGGTTTCCAGAGGTTGCAAAAAGGGTTTGCATCGAGGATAAAGATGTTGCTCGAGGAAAGACGTGGATAAAACAAAAGGAGAAGGCAATGAAGATTAAGAGGGTAGTTGCATATTTTACAGTAACTAAAGAGAAGACTCTCGAAAGAGTGGAAAGCCTAACTAGAAGAGCGTTGGTTGGCTGACTAGAATACAAAAAAATGTCAAGGTTTGAGTTAATGAAATAGGTGCAAGAGTGTTGGAAACCCTTGTTTGATTAAAGTCTTTGATTAAAGTCCACAGGTGATTTCTCTTCCAATAGGTTGGTTATGTTTCATCTTTCTTACTAAGGATCATGCAAAATAGATCTTGAACGGGTTTTGGGTTATCAAGGAGGCGTCTTTGGTTTTATGGCGTTGGATGATGCATTTTGACCCTTAAAAAAAAGAATTGGATAAGCATCATTTGTGGTTATTACTACCTAGCCTCCCTCTTCAATTTTGATCTGAAGGAATTCTGGTTAATCTGGTCAATCATTTGGGAAAGTTTATTTATGCGAACCCTTATCTGTTTAGATATGGTAAAATAACCCTTGCTAGGGATTTGGTGGAGTTCAATAGGATCGAGGGTTTACCAGAGGAAGTGACTATTAATTGGGGAGAGTAGTCTTTCCTTCAGAAATTGGACTAAAAAGCATACCCTTTTAGATGTTTAAAATGACGAAAAACTGGTCATTTAAGAGCGAATTGCTCCTTGGAGAAATATTGGCATAGAGAAGCGCATTTTTTCGTCTTGGAAAATCCCGGCTCAGAACAATGAAGAAGCAAACAAATACTTTTCATTAGAAGGTAAGTCTTTATCTGACTCTCCAGTTCCTTATGAATATTTAACTGCTTTTGAGCTTAGGTATATCAAGTCAGCCTAGAGAAAGATTCTGACCTGAAAATGGGAAAAACATTGGTCTATCCACATTTAATGGTAAGATCAGAGGACTGAGATCTCCTTGAAAAGGGTTTAGGGGAAGGGGTTTGTCAAAACTCTGAAACCCAACACAATTTTTCTCCTTCAAACTCTAAATCGAAGGTGGTGAATCCCTTGGCAATTTAAGAGGATTAGGAGACTTTAGAAAAGGGTTTAGCAGAAAGGGGTTGTCAAAATTTAGGATCCCTTGATAACTTTACACCTTCAAGCTCAAATTCGAATGAATTAAGTGGCAACCCTTATTTTTTTAACTCAGAAGGTGAACCCTCCCCCTTGGAAAGGCATCTCATTCAGGTCGATGCAACTGCAGTCCTAGGGAATCAGAAATATAATAAAGTGGAACTTTGGGGAGATATACAGGTGACCCCTTTGGTTACCTATGTTAACAGGCCTTCTTCTTCACCTATTAATACTCCGATTAATTCCATTTTCCATCAAAATTTCACTATAAGAAGGAAAGGCTTTAAAAAAATGTAAAGCTAGGGTTTGATCCTACGCATGATTCTGGTCAAAGGAAAACTAGAGAGTTCATCCCTCTATCTGAAAGAATAAAAGAAGTGAAATCTAGTTCTGTTAAAAAGAATCCCGAGGCACCTATAGCAAAGAAGCCTCAATTGAAGGTTACTTAATGATTTTCATTTCTTTGAATTTAAGAGGGCTAGGGGGGAGCCCTAAAAGAACATCCCTCATGATGTTTATAGAAATGAACCCTGCGGATCTTTATTTTTCTAAGAAACTATGGTAGATGCAAAAAAAAATTGTGATGTTCTGTTAAATATTCTAAAAGATTGGGAAGCTTGTGTCATAGACTCGGAGGGTTTGTAGGGAGGTCAAGCTGTAATTTGGAACCCTAGAGCCTGTGATGTTAGGTCTTTCAAAATGGTAGTTGGTATTATTTTGGATGGAAAAATTTAGGTTTTTGTTGGAACTATTAGACTTTTAATATCTATGCTCCTTAAAAACAATAGAGAATCTACTGGGAAAATGTGGATTCAAGTGGTGTTTTAAAATTTCCAAATCTTATCATTGTTGGAGATATGAATTTCAGATTGTTTTCAAATGAAGTTTGGGGTTCCTTCACCCCTTTGTATCACTTAGCTCCCTTCCTTCAGGATTTGTTTATCAAAAACAAGCTGGTGGATATTTGTCCCAAGAAGCTAACCCCCACATGGAAAAATATTAGGAAGGGAGATAAGGGGGGAGGTAAAATATTAGACAGGTATTTCACGGAAGATTCTTTGATTGACAAAGAAAATACAAGATTCAGAACGTGGAACATTTTGGCAAATTTATCTGACCATAAGCCTATTGCACTGCAATTCAAAGAAGAGGGTTTGGCAAAGAATTTTCCTTTCAAGTTTAATCAATATTGGTTAAAGGAGGAGTCCTTTTGCAATATGGTGAGGGAGATCTAGCATACTATTCAAATTCAAGACAGGTCAAATGTTATGGATATCATGGTAAAAAAACTGCAGAAATTGAAAATTTTAGTGAAATTTTGGATAAAAAGAAAAGAGGAAGAAGACAAATGGGATGTCATCCAAACTAGAGGTTGTATCAAGTAAAAGTGAGGAATTTGTCTTCAAACTTCTCCGAGGAGGATAGAGTTCAATTATAAAATCTGGAAATGAAAACGGACGTTTTTCTTAGAAAATGTAAAGAGTTATAAGGTTTGAAAAGTTGAACAATTTGGGTCAAGGCAGGTGACAAAAATAGAAAAAATTTCCACAAACATGCCTCTTACAGGAAAAACATAAATACAGTTTGGGAAATTTCTACCCAAGCACGGTGTATGGTCCATTCTCAAGAAGAAATTCAAAGAGAAGCAGTCTCTTATTTCTCCAATTTGTACAAAGATCCTAAGACTCAATTAATATTGGGGAGAAAATGGAGGTATTAAAACTCTTTCCTTTCTTTTTCAATTCACACGAAGGGAGGGAACTAGGTAAGGAAATTAGTATTGAAGAAGTTATCTCAACTCTAAAAAGCTTCACTAAGGACAAAAATCCAAGTCCGAATGGTTGGCCAGTTGAATTCTTCTTGGCGTTTGTGGACGTATTGGGAAAAGATTTGTTAGATATTGTGGAATTATCTAGAAAAGAAAAAATCATGATTGGTGGTCTAAATGCTAATTTTTTTACTCTAATTCCAAAAAAGGAGAACCCAACCTCGTTCGGTGATTTCAGACCAATTTCCTTGTGCAATTTGATCTACAAATTAACAACAAAAATCATTGCTATCATACTGAAACCCATTCTATCTTTAAGGATTTCAATGGAGCAATCTGGTTACTTAATGAACATACAATTTTTGGGAGAGATTAGTGTTACTCATGAGTGTCTACACTCTACAAAAACAAAGAAAATGAGGTCTTTGATCCTAAATATGGACCTTGCAAAATCCTATGATAAATTTGATTGGGGATTTTTACGCCTGGTTCTAATTCAAGTTGGTGTTCCTGTGGATGTTACGAATTGGATTCTTTCATGTGTGTCTTCTGCAAATTTCGCCATCCTAGTCAATGGTGTTACAACTTCCTTCTTTCCAAGTTCTTGTGGTATCAAGCAAAGCTATCCCTTGTCACCGCTTCTTTTTTTGCTGGTAATCGAGGGCTTTAGTAGATTACTCTCTGATGCAAAACAAAAGGGTAAATTTTCAGGTATGAAGCTTGCTCCTGAAATTTTTATAACATATATTCTTTTCATTGATGATGTAATTATATTTGGGAATAACTCAGTGGGAGAATCGAAATTTTTATATAAAATTCTGGCAATATTTTCCCTAGCTTCTCGCATAGAAATAAACCCAGAAAAATCAATGTTTCACCATAATAGGATTTCTGAGGAAGAAAGGGATGAAGTCTCTTCAATTTTTTGTTATAATATGGAGCCTCAAGAAAATGGGTTTAAATACCTTGGTTTCTTCTTGAAACCAAACAATTACAAGAATATGGACTGGTTGTGGCTAGTTGAAAGAATAGAGAAAAAAGTTAATTGATTGGGTGTACCGGTTTTTGTCCATTGGTGGCAGACTAACCTTGGTGCAGGAAGTTTTATCTAGTATACCAATCTATTGGTTCTCTCTTATGATGGTGCCCAAATCAATTATAAAGTCTATCCAATCAATTATTTTTAATTCTCTATGAAGAGGACTTGAAAATGGAAGCTCTTTCCATCTTGTGGCATGGGATCATCTGGCACTTCCGAGAGGTATGGGATGATGAAATATAAAAAATTTAGATTGGTTCAATAATGCTCTGTGTATGAAAATCCTTTGGAAAAATATAACTATATAAACTCTATGGAGCAAAGTATGTAAAGAAAAATATTTAAAAGAGGTGGATTGGGAAAATTGGTTCATATTGGAATTCCTTGATAGCAACAATTTATCTACAATATGGAACAATTTCATAAAGAGCTTATTATGGTTAAAAAAATGATTATCTTGGGACATTGGAAACAGGAAACATGTAAGAGTTGGTATCGATCCTTTTGTGGGAGTTACTAAAAACTACAAATTACCAGAAGAGATAATCAGTCATCTTGAAACATTAGACTTGATGACTCTGAACAAAATAAAAATACCTCCCTAGGCAATCTTTAAAGGAGACTATTGGTTCATGTCAAAAGATTTGGGCTTTCTGATATCTGGGCATAAATATGGGATAATTATATCCATAATTTAAATGTGGCAGGGATAATANTAGGCAATCTTTAAAGGAGACTATTGGTTCATGTCAAAAGATTTGGGCTTTCTGATATCTGGGCATAAATATGGGATAATTATATCCATAATTTAAATGTGGCAGGTATAATATTAAGCTTGGGGGAGGACAAACTAGTTTGGACTTGAAATAAGATAAATGGTCAAGTAACAACAAAAGAATCATACTCTAATATTATCTTTAACCAATCCACATGCAATATCAAATATTATCTTTAACCAATCCACATGCAATATCAAATGGTGGAATTCCAAAGTTGGAAGTGGTCTCTCCCTTTAAAATTGAAATGTTTCTTCTGGTTGCTAATGGAAAACAAAATTTTAATGTGGAAAAACCTAAGAAAAAATAGGTTGGATGGGTCCATTGTATTATCCTTTATCCAAAAGAGAGGAAGGATCAGTCGATCACATGTTCACAAAATGTGATTTCAGTAAATTTTTTGGGTCCTAGATGTAGAGGATTTGAAAATGGTTTTTGATTGGGGAGGAGGAGATCTGAATAAGTTTTTCAGAACTTGGTATGCAAAAGAAAAAGCTTTCATAACACTTCCAATTTTTATCTGTTGGAATATTTGGAAGGTTCGAAACAAGGCTTTATTTGAGATGTCAACTGTCAATTTATGTCATACAAAAAGCATTTCCATTTTTAAATAATTTTATGAAGTAAAGGGAAAAGTCTCTCAGAAATTGGTCTATAAGCATGTCTTTACTTTTTTCAGTTGCTTGTTTCTTTAATGGTTCTTTGAAGGAAGGGAAGTGTGGTTGTGGAATGCTGTTGAAACTAAATGATCAACACTATTTCAATTTATGGATGGGAGGTGAAGCTGAGAATAACACTAAAGCATAACTTCTTGGTCTCTGGGGGATCCTCTTTTTTTCTATCAAATGTAGCATAGACTCCTTAACTATTTATGGATTTTCCAATATAATTATTGAGTGGGCTAAAGTAAATTTCAACTTGTAGGTGATCCACTTAAAAAGCTGGTGTAAAAGAACATATGTGTTGATCAATTCCTTAAACCATATTTCTTTTCTACACATTTGAAGGATCTTCAACAAGGAAGCTGATAGGATGTCAAAATTGGCTGCAAATTATGATTTTGGTACTTTATACTTTCAAGAAGTGCTAGAGGGAAAAATCTTGATGGAAGATTCAGTCTTTTTAGACTACATTTTTATGTTATGTAGTAGTTTTTTCACTGCAAAAATACTCATGTAAGAGTTTGTCTCTAGGATAGAAACATAGAAGTTGTTTTTTTGCAAGTCTTTTTACAAGTCTTTCATTTTGGGGGTATTGCTAAGTTAAGTAATATAGAATGTGTTTATTGCTTCCTTGAATTGTTCCAGAAAACTACAAGTATGTTCGGAGTTGTTTGGAGTTGCTTGAATTGTATGATCTTTCTTTTGGTTCAATATGAATATCAAGAAACATTTTTTCTTGGGGAAAAAACCATAAAAAATAACATGTATTCAAACTTTGTAGTTACAAAAAAATAAATATGGGAGTAGTCTAAATGTTAGAAGTTTTCAACAATTTATTTCTTGTGGCTTGTTTTTTACATAATACNCCATAAAAAATAACATGTATTCAAACTTTGTAGTTACAAAAAAATAAATATGGGAGTAGTCTAAATGTTAGAAGTTTTCAACAATTTATTTCTTGTGGCTTGTTTTTCACATAATACAATATAAATTTTAGATTAATTACTGGAAAAAAAAGCATATGATAGTTGATAAATTTGCATAATATTGGCGCCCTTGGGTATTTGAGGATGCTTAATCCATGCACTCTAGTCTCACCCAATTCTCCCTATTAGTATTTTCAATTCTTCCAAAATTTAATATGTTTCATTTGAAAAGAGTAAACAGGATTGTTAAGTTATGTTGAACATGGCATTAGCCATATTAAAAAATAGTTAAAAAAATCCTATATTTTCTACAAGGATAATAATAATAATATTAATATTAGTTACTAAATTAAATATATATTTTTAATTATTAATCCCATTCAAATTATATTACTAAAACTCTATATTTAATAATAATAAAATTAATTTTGAAAATATATTCTTATTTTGAGTTTAAAAACACTTTGTTTTTCTTAAAAAAGAGCGCAATTCATTATATTATAGTAAATCATTTTTTTAAAAAATCTCGTACCTTAACTTACATTGCATCATATATTGTTGCTTTTTTAGGGTCTACACAATTCCTTCTCATAGTTACAGGATATAATCATTGTATTTCTAATGTCACATTACATAATTAAACCAGAAGTATTGTGAAGTGAGTCGCATACTAATCAAAATTGATTTCTTTAGTAACTCATTTTCAAATTTCCTAGTTCAGTGTTTGAGTTTTGTCACCTAAGATAAGGTTCTAGTTCATGCTCCATAAGATTGTCATTGATTTGTTTCTATTGTTGTCACATACTATTTGTCACATTAAACCTATCTTGGATAATTGATTTGCATGTGTATTTCTCTATCAGTAGATATGATGTAAACTTGGCATCTGAAACATCCTTGCTACACGTACCAAATATTCTTAAATGGCTAGTAGATGGATATTCCTATATAGCCTCTTCAATCTCATCCAGTCCATAAGAAGTTTCAAGCCGCAAAAAAACCTATAATTTCCTTGCCCCTTTGAATGAGCTAGCAACATAGTCAAATTTACTGCCTTCATTTCAGCATATTTGTTTGTACTTTGTCCCATACCCACTAAGAATTTGATCCAATGATGATCTAAAATAAAAAATATACGTCTTACTCTACCCCTAGTTGGCATGCCCTAGGACACACCATCAAAATAATCCCAACAAACTAATATGTCAACAACCTCTAACTCCTCTCTAACTTTATTCCACGTACATTGGGAGGGCCTTCATTATGTGGTAATAAGCTGAGTATAGACAGAAAAAAATTGAAACATACGTAGCAAGGGCTATAATTATGTCATTAAAAATAGCCATGTTCATATCCAACCAAAATCCACATATTAATAAGATTAGAAGAACCAAATGGTTCTCATAATCCACATTGTTGATCTAACTAAAAAGAGATTCCTATAGAGACATACCATTTCAGATAAAGGGGTCCCCTTCATGATAGATACATAGCATCTCCTTTAACATTCCTCGACCAGACCAAATCATCCTCCCTATCCACTTGGATGTGACAATCTAGTAGATTAGAAAAACTTACTTATAACAAACGTAGAGTAGATACATCATGCATTCTTGATGTTTAAGGGATTGTATGAACTAAAAGGACATGCTTTATTATACTCTATTTGTCAATTAATGAATAACAAGAGCCACGAGGTAGCAATGTCCTGCGCTATTGTAAATTACATTTTTTGAAATTTGCAAAATAAATTTTTTAATTATGAATAAATTCCATTATGGTTAGTTGGTGATTGGCTTTTGGTTTGGAGAAAATTGAATTACTTTTAGTGCTGAAATTTGAAAAATAAACATTTAAAGAACCAAGAGCATCACATGGATTTTTATGGGAGACATAAATTTATGTTTTTTGATCTGGAAGCTTTGAATTAAAATTTGAATCAATGATTCAATTGAAATTTGATTCAATTACAAAATTACAATAATAATATAAAGTGGTTGGTTGGAGGCTTAAAGAGGAGCAAAGCTAAGTAAGAAACCTCAAACATGACAATTCATTTTGAATCTTTATGCATCTCAAGGTTGTATATATTCAAGTTCATTATTTTTGGTTTGAAAAATTTAATAATTGGACAAGCTCCATTTTGTGTGAAAACTGTTCTAAAAGCTATAAGGAATTTTTTTAAATTTGTAGTTTCACTTAATTCACATGAAATTGTATTATAAAATTTTACTAAGCAATTTATAATTGGAAGATGACTTATAGTTAGGAACAAACGAACATTAAATTGATTCATAAGTGGAAGATAACATATAGGATGAGAATTTGGAACAAATAAGCAATAAGTAATGACAAAACTTTGCTTTGCCAAAAACATTGAATTTGTTCATTTATGGGTCAATCTTTAATTTTAATATTTGATAAATCAATCCTAAATTTATTTATTTTTTTGAGTCACAAATGTAACTCTAAATTGTCTATCTTGAATTTTGTCAAGTTGGTTTATTTCTATGGTTGTCTTTCACATATCACATGATTGAAAATTATCTTCATTTGACTAGGTCACAACACCATTAGTGTGTGACATAATATTAGTTTAATTTGTGACTAATGTTAACCACTAAAATGTGCATTTAGCATTGATCCTTATATGCTCACAAAGACAACAACCAAATCCACAGGCTTGTTTTTAAACAAATTCTTAATGAACTTCTAATTAATTCAATCATTCAATTATGAACTTAGTCAATATCTTAACCCTTTTCTGGCCATGCCTTACTAAACAAAATCTTTTAAGACCCTACCTTTAAAAGGGTTAAAAAGTTCATTGAGAGTAGAGCTTTAGAATCTTATATGCTAGATTAAGACCTACCTTTCCAAAGATAGATATTTATGAGCTAGGTTGATCAATGAAGGACCAACCCTTGAAAAGGATAACATGGGTTTTATTGGATGGTATCATCATGAGAGAATTCATTAACTAATCTTATGGTACTTGGAGTGGTCATTTTTCTTCAATGAAGTTTATGACCATTTTAATATAATTATATGTTTGGCCAAAATCAAATCCGCAGTTATGTATTGTGATACCTAAACTACCATGACACCTGAACTGTCCGAGAGTGACAAACATCGTTCTCTCAAATAAATCCAAATATAAAATAGTTTCAAAACCATAAAGAAAACCGAGTTTTCAAAACTCTCCCGACATAAACCTCTCAATCCATTCCGATTTCTTCCGCGATGAGTTGATCAATCCATAATCTAAAGGTATTCCATTCACATCCGACACCTGAACTGTCCGAGAGTGACAGACATCAGACGTCGTGCTCTAAAATAAATCCAAAAACAAAATATTTTCAAAACCATAAAGAAAGCTAGTTTTCAGAACTCTCCCGAGATAAACCTCTTAATCCCTTCCTATTTCCTCGACGATGAGTTGCTCGATCCATAATCGAATGACATTCCATTCGCGTCGCAGGATTTTGGATGAGGTGATAATTCTATGAGTCCAGGTTTTGAATCTTCACATTTCTTTCTTTTGTCGTTTAGTATTTAGTTTATCCACTTGAATTTCCACTGGGTTATAAGTGGGAGGTCTCTAATGCCTGACTGATTCTATTGATTAAGTTATATTTGCTCGATGTTGTTTTCGTCTGTGGTTGTTAAAATTCAAGGCTTAGGGTTCCTCTATTGTGTCTCTCTTAAAATCTGTTCAGGGTTAGGGTTCCTTTAATATTTCCACTATAATTATCGCACAAGCTAGGAGCTGGCTGTATTGCATAGTATCTACCATTTTCTTTTGCATCATCCATTCATTCATGCTTTCCCATGCTTTTAAGTAGCACAATCAGGAGAGGCTCTTAGAGCACCTCTTTTGGCATGTAGAATATAATATTTTACAGTCCCATAACACATATTCATATTTAATCTATCTCAACCTTCATTTAACAATGGATTCCTTCGATTTATTAAGCTGCAGTTCCTTGTAAGTCCCATAGCACAGATCCATGTTTAATCCAAGTTAAACACTGGATTTATTAAGAAGCTTCGGTCTACCCCAGAGCACAGATCAATCTTCAGTTCATCTTAACCGTGGATATTAACTACACTTACTCATTGTTCCCCTATTATTACATTGCACTCTGTTTCTGGACAGGTGGTGTAGTCTTTAATGGGAAAGCCTTCAAATTGCTCCTCTCTTCCATCAATTCTTAACGGCTACCATTGTGCTTTCCCTTGCTCTTTGATGGGCGATGGATCTGGTTGTGGCCGACAGTAAAAAGACCATATTTCTTTCCCAACGAGAGTTGGTAAAAAGACAACTTAAAATGGAAGCGTCTCTCATGCAAGCGATCGTTTTTTTAAGGGTAAGTACTTGTGAATTGACATTTTATCTGGTTTTGCAACATATTGTCAAAAGAAAGTAGGTAATTGAAAAATAAAAAACTTTCAAAAGGAAATCTATAATGCCGATTTTTTAGTTAAGAAATAAAATACTTAGGTTTTTTAATAATGCAACGTAATTTTGGAAATTGTGTACGTTCATTTACTCCAATACAGATGTCTGGAATTTCATTTCATCTCTGCCTTCGGAATAATTTTTTGACGTTTTGAAAATATTTCCTTTTAAACAATAAAGTTAAAATGATCTAAAATTATCTTTCCATATGAAATAGCAGCAAGGCTGCTTATACCTGCCGTTTAGAAATATTTTAATGCTATATTGTATATATAAGTTGAAAGCTGAAGTAATTATGAAACATTAAAAACTTGCAACAATGTATTATTTGTTGCTATGTTGCTTATTTTTTATGTGACTTTATTTGTTGCTATGTTGTTTATTTTTCTATGTGAAATTACTTGTTGCTTTTATGTTGATGTGTTATTTATTACTTGTTGTAACTATGTTGCTTATATTTCTATGTGAGGTTAGTAACAAAGAAATCCTATTATAGGAGTTCCTTTAAAAGGTAAAAAACACTTGTCATTATTTGTGAGTGAAAATAAGACTACTTAGGGAGTATGCAATGTTCAATGTCCGACCCAATTTTAAAGAGTGGCTCATGATTTGATGCACAGTGCAATTGTAAAGAGTCGCTCAAATGGTTTGATACACTGTAGAGAGATACAACCGTCCAACGTCATCATCATTTGAGGACAATTATTCATCTTTAATTCAAAATCTCGATTATTGCTTATCTACACTTGTCTCCTTGAGTGGCCATTCTTTGAATCAAATGAATGGAAATGATAAGCAGTGTATACCAAATTTAATTTTATGTTTTATCTTTGTTGAAATGTTAATCAAACTATAGTAAGTAGTTTGTTATAGTATAAAATTCTATGTTTCATCTTTGTTGAAATGTTAATCAAATTGCAGTAAGTAATTTGTTATAATATTAAATTACATGTTTAAGCTTTGTTGAAATGTTAATCAATTTGCGGTTTGTTATAATATTAAATAAATTGTATTTTAAAATAATGGAGATAGAATCAAGTATTTGAAATTCACTTAGGTTTTATTAAAATAGAGCAAACATATTTATAACTAGTTAATGGGAAATAAGGAAAGCTGTCATTTACATTCACAAATAGTAAGTAAAACTAAAATAATAAATTACAATTATTAATCTTCTTAAATACTTTTATCAGAACTATCTTAAAAAAAATATTAATTCATTAACTAAATAATAATAATAAAATTCATTCACCTTTGCAGTAAATCTGTTAAAGAAATTTGTAACCCACTTGTCTTCAAATATTCCGCCCAACCACATGTCTTCAATTCCATTTTGCATAAACCTGCATCGTGTTTACTAAATGTTTTTACCATAAACCTCTGAGGAACGAGGAACTGGAAGACACTCGATCACCTGAACAAGTCATTTGACAGATTAATTTTCTCTGAACTGGTTTTTATTGGATTTGGAATGCGAAGAATTTTGAAATAGTTGAAGATGTCGCCCAAATTTCAGTAAATCGCTATGGCTTTGGCTGGTGGCACTGATGCTGCAAATGAAACTGAAACTGCCAAGAACATCATCATCAGCGTTGATTTGGTGGGCTGAAATTGAACAAGGACTCATGGCGAATTTCTTTAAAAATTGAAGTTAATATTCCCAACTATATTAGTCTATGGATTGATAAAACTATTATCTTGAATAACCGAAGGACAAATTATTCAGACTTTGTATGCACACTATTCTAAGCACTTGGAAGTGTTAGGTGTAACAAAAATAAGAGTATAGGTGTTGATGAATTGATTGAAGATCTAAGTTAAAGCTTAACTAAGAGGAAAAATGTTAAACCCTCAATGGATTTACCTTGATGGTATCATGGTTTGGCTAGGAGGTGGACTTTAAGATTAAAATTTTAAGCATATCAATTTTCCTATATACTTGTGTGGTTTTATCTAGACCTACCCAAGTTTTGGAATTATCTAGATTAATTGAGTTCATTTTAATATTGATTTATGTAAGAATATCAACATTACATTATGCATATCAAATAAGTTAATCAATATATCTAATGACCACAATATTATTGTGTACAAATAATAATAATAAAAAAATTAAAGGTCTTTAAACTAAAGTGTAAAAGGAATAGAAACAAACACTTAAATTTATGCATGTTTTTGTATAAAAGAATAAGCTTTGATATTTAAAGATACCTATAACTTTGCATATACAATTTTATACTTATTCTTTTTATAAATATGCAATGTTAAAAGATAGGAAAAAAGAAATCAAATTCATGCTTATACTATTTACATATCCAAAAACCCAATAGAACTTATGAATATATTTTAATTGTAAATTATATATATATTTAAGAGAGAATTAATTTCCATCCTATATATATGTTATGTTAAAAATAGGCATATACATATGTTATGTTAAAAGATAGGAAAAAAAGAAATCAAATTCATGCTTATACTATTTATATATCAAAAACTCAATATAACTTATAAACATGTTTTAATTGTCACAGTTATTTATATAAGAGAGAATTAATTTCCATTTTTAAAAAATACATAAACCCTTGTAAATTTTATATATAAAAAGAGAAACAATTTTAAAAACAATTTTATATTTAAAATAAAAAAACAATTTCTCTTTAAAAACATACATAAACCCAATATTGTAACATCAATAAACATACATAAACCCAAAAGTATAACATCAATAGTAGTTTGTTTACAAAATATAAACATATACCTATTTCCTTTTTCTTTCTTTAAATATGAAACAGGAAAAACAACATTATATGTAAAAATCTTCCTATTCAAATCAAACTCGATTGACAATGTAAACAATGATATTGTGATACTTTAAACAATATAACACAAAACACAAAGCTTTATTAAACATATTTATTTAACTATTTTGAATTAAAATTTGGGTTATTGGGAAGAATAAGCCTTGGCCACTTAGATTCAATTCTTACCAGTGACATATTTGTTCTTATTGAACCTTTTTATAATGAATAAATGGATTGTTAACCTAACCATACCTTGATTCTAGTGTTGAAATAATAAATAAAATAACAATGTAACAAATAATAAACCATCTCTTTAACAAAACAAGTTTACATTCAAGGATGCAAATTGCAAATTTGTAGTTTTAATGTTCTTCTCTTAAAAGTCCATCATTCCAAACCCCTTTTCACAACACCCATTCGTACCTTTTACATTATGTCATGAAAAGTCTCTACATCATACCTTATCCCTTTCCCTCTCATTAGGAGGGGTAATTAAAAATTTAAAAGGGCCCTTCTCCCAAAACTTTTGTCTAAAAAGTCTTTTTGAATGTGAACAAGAATTCTGAAGGCACGTTACTATCGAGGCGTGTTTTTTTATATATGTTGGAGGAATTCCTTGTGAAACACCATGTGAAGGTTATAAAAAAACAAATCTGTTTATTTATACTATACATTGCATAAGTAACAAGGTTGCAATGCAACTTGTACCTCCCGACAAAAAGAAAAAACCACTGCAAAATAATACAAATATAAATTAAGATGAGCATGGAGAGTGCAAAAGCTTAATTAGAAAGCAGCGAAGTGGACCAACTTTATTAGACAAAAAGATGAAACATTACATAATACATACTGCCCCTGCCAAATTTCTTAAACAAAGAATGAAAGCCAGGGTAATAAGGTTCAATTATTTTAATACTACTATCTCAAAAGTAATTTTCCAACAAATTCAACCTTGCCGATGGTTACTTTCTTGTAATTATTTGATACTTTTATTGAAATGCGGAAATCGATTTACCATATTGTAAGCTAGACAATATGTGTCTCTCTTGGCACATTCTGTATGCATGCTCACCACGTAGTTGTAATCACTCATCCAACACCTATCACTCATCGACCACCTGTTTACCGTAGAGATAGTAACCGAGGTTGACCAACAGCAGGTAAGATGTTGGCACATTCTGTATGCATGCTCACCACGTAGTTGTAATCACTCATCCAACACCTATCAGTCATCAACCACCTGTTTGGTTTAGAGATAGTAACCGAGGTTGACCAACAGCAGGTAAGACATTGGCACATTCTATATGCATGCTCACCACGTGGTTGTAATCACTCATCCAACACCTATCACTCATTGACCACCTGTTTTCCGTAGAGATAGTAACCGAGGTTGACCAACAGCAGGTAAGATGAAGTAATGTTGGAAACCTATTTCACACCAGAGAATGCTTGGCACAAGTGAACGCTGTTTGGCGAGAGGGATTTAATATTTAATGTGCAAATGCCAACTGCGTTGAGCTGCCTCCATTGTTGTGCATCCCCCACAGCTATAGTTCGTTGAAAGGGCGGTCACCAAAGCAGCTCAGCTGCCTCCATTGTTGTGCATCACGCTCAGCTATAGCTCGTTGCATTGTTGTGCATCACACTCAGTTATAGCTCGTTGAAATGGTAATCTAGATAGCTCGCAATGACAACGTATGGAAAACGTAAACACACAGATATAACGAGCTAGGTTTTGAATTGTAACCACACCACATGCAACACTCGAATAGAGTCACATGCACTCAGAGGAGAAGACCACGATCCCCTTCGACAACGAACACGGTCACGGTGGAAAGGGTAATATGCAAATGGGGCTTGGCATTAATTTCAATTTACAAAAATATACATTTCCATTCCATTCTTGGTGGTTGGTATTTAATTCTTGAAATGCTTACAATACGATGATTATACTGTTTTTATGTTGCATCTTCTTCCTGTTATTGAGTTAATGAATGTATTTATTCTTATTCTCATGTGTTATGTTCAGTAGTATGGAAATTGTATGTACAGTTAAATTATGTTGGTTAAGGATAAATGGTTGTTTATTAGTTAAAATCTTCGGGGTCAAAAAGTTTCATAATCCATAAGCTCATTCAAGAGGTAGTGTGCAACTTAAGAATTTGTTACAAACTGGAGTACATTTGTTCTAGCCTTTTTTAGTAGAGTATTAAATGTTGTATTGGTTGCCTTTAGCTTCATCCTGGTTTCATTTTGTTATTTTCATGAGTCATTTGGTTGCCACCTCGTGGCTCTTGTTACATCTGCGTTTTCAATGGCTTTTAATTTATGCTTAACTGGTTTTCCTCCAAATTTTTATTTTAGGATCCACTTATAACTAATTTAGGTCATGAATTTTATATGGTGCATTGGACAGACTAGTGCCAAACTATTATTATTTTTCGTTTAAAACAAGACCGAGCATCAATTCTTGTTTGAGCAAATCCAAGGACTCAGATCAGACATCAATTCTTGCTTGAGCGGAATCAAATCCTCTAGCATATAGTTTAGCTCGAGCGACTATGTTGTTTGCAAGTAAATGTTCATTGAATCTTTAATGAGGTTTGAGACTTCCTGGAAACCTTTCTCCTTCATTAGGAAGCTTTCAATTTTTCACTTTTATAGAGTATGTTATAGCCATGCACTCATCCACGGTTGCCATCTGCTTCCATCAAGATTTTAAGAAGAAGTTGTATTCCAGAATGCCCATTCTCTGCTCATTTTTCACTCTTTGAACCACAAAAAATTGCACCAACATCTCCCAAATGCTCATGGTAAGTCAACAGAGTTAAACAATTTACTTTGTTCAATAAAAGTAGTATGCTAGGGAAATGAAGATTAAAATAAATGTTTGAAAGAAGTAATATTTTACATCACAGGTCTCAAGGATATATCACTGCTATGATTACTCACTGAGTCCACCAGGAGAATCTCAGTAAAAATGCCCATATCTTGGCCCTGTCTGGTGAGAACGATGATGATGAATCAGTGTTCATACTGGTTCAAAGAGAGACCCATTACATGCCTCCAGAGGACTACTTGCAGAGGCTCCGGAATCGAACTCTCGACGTCAATGCCTGTTGGAATGACTAAATGATTACGGTGTTAGGCTACTTTTAGAAGCATCCACCTCTTCACAATATAATAAAAACACCAACCCAAAGAATTTTGATCCTAACAACCAAAGAGAGGATAATGTAAGGGAAAATAAGAAAAATACACAAACAAATAAATAATAAATAAAATAATCTATATTATCTCCATAAATAAGATAATTTAATCAAAAGGTCATATGCAATCCTCTTTCCCAAGATTGTCATTTCATTTCGATGAATTTTGTCTTCATTTCATATATACCGGATGTCATAAACCTTCCTCAATTAATAAACAAAGAGCTCCTCCAATCATAACGCACCACGTCGAAAAGAATGAGTCAGCTGTTTTAAAGAGGCCGAGGCGGAAAAGGAGGAAGCTTTGCAGCTCACGACTCTCGAGGGTTATGCAAAGTCAGTCACAATTAAATGAAAGAAATGAATGACGGTCGTCAGACTATACGTGGCAAGTTTGTAATTTTTCCTCAATTTTATATTTTTAATTCATTTTTATAATTCAATTATTATATTGCACAGCAGGGAAAAATGGTCAAATCTCTGCTATGCATCAATAAAAAAACAGTTAAAATAATTTTGAAAAATTATAAAATTATTTTTTATATTCAGCAAATTTATTTTTAATAATACAAATTTGAAAAACTTTAATAAACATTGGGTTAATTTTTTTAACAAATACTGGTCAATGGAATTTGGCGACCAACCGATCGCTATATAACCTGCCAACGGCAGGTATAATAAAACACTTTTGAAAAAAATTGCCCTTCAAACAATAAAGTTAAAATTATCTTTCCATTAATAAACTAAAACAGAAAAGGCCTTTAAAGTTGTTAAAAGTTAAAATTATAATTCAGTTAATAAAAATAAAACAAGACGGGGGTCCATCTGTAGTAGGTAAAGACCTAATTGTTTTCATGGTTGTTATGCATTGGCATTATGCTCCGAAAACAATACGGGAAACGACCCACTACAATATTCGATACGAATGGAAGACCTGAACCTTCAATTTGATAGAGAGATCTCTTCAATAAAATAGACTATCCAACAAGAATGATCGAAGAACATGGCTTACCAGATTGACCTAGATCTAGTTCACCTCGACCTTGTTGCATCAAAAATTGGTGGAACTTTATCACTTTTATATCTCCATCAATTTGCTTGTCCTCGCAATCCCTTCAAACAATAAAGTTAAAATTATCTTTCCATTAATAAAGTAAAACATGAAACCATTAATAAAGTAAAACAGGAAAGGCAGGAAAGGCCTATAAAGTTGTTAAAAGTTAAAATTATCAACAGTTAATAAAAATAAAACAAGACGAAAGGCATATAAAGCTATAAAATTATATTTCCATAGAAATAAAACCAACTTTCCATAGAATTTTGGATGGCTAACCTCCCATTTACCTAGTTAATAAAATTAAAAATCAAAGGTTCTCTTCGTGAGTTATATCTATCTCCGAGACAACATTTGAATTGTGATTTCCCCGTTTTATAGACAAAAATTGGTACAAAGAAAGGAGGAGTTGATGAGCCATTTTGATAAAATGGTATATAGTGTGTGCTATCATCTTCCTTGCTAAAAAGGATAGCATCAATTGTTCGTGCGTATTCTATCCATTGGGTATAACAGTATTAAAATCACTTTAAAAAGTGATAGACACCTTATTTGTTGAAACCATTTGGGAATTTGTTTATTAGCCCAGTTTCATAAGGTTCTTTGTGGGATGCAATGATCCAAAATGGGGTTCAGAGCTCATACGTTGCAGTTGGTCGAGATAGTGCAGAAATGGGGTTTATAGAAGCTCCCCATGTTTTAGTTGGTTGTGATAGTGCAAAAATGGGGTTCATAGATCCCTATTATTACTCGTCGTTCATAGTTGGTTGTGATAGTGCAGAAATGGGTTCATAGATCCCTATTATTACTCGTTGTTCATAGTTGGTCGTGATGCACAGAAATGGGGTTCATAGATCCCTATTATTGCGTTGCACTCCCTTTCATAGATCCACATAGCAATAAAACTTTACTTCCCCAGTTCATAAAAAAGTTCAAGTGTCCACCACTAAACAAAATGGGCACACATTTTGGAAAAATAATAAATGTATCAGTTCAAACAAAAACTGCATGCTAAAAATTAGTTCAATCCAATAGTATCTAACCTCAAATTCTTACCAATGTTAGAGAAAAAACCAGGTGCCTTCATGGTTGTTGCGAGTACATAAACTGTTCACAAAACTTGCATTGATATGTTTTACACAGCACAAGCCCATGAAAAATATTTTAGTAATGACATCACAAAACTAAATAAGAATATCACAAAATTGTATCCTTATTTTGAAGGTCCTAGCTATAAATAACATAGAATTGAAAAAGTAATGACCCCAACCAGTTTCACCACCAGCACTAGTTGTTGAATTAGTTGATCCATAACCAGCACCAACAATTCCAGTTCCCGTTCTGTCGAATCTTAAACAAGAACTTACTCGACCTAACCTCAATGTCACTTTTATGGGCTTTCCCCTTTAGCTGCTAGCTTTGCTCCTATGTCAATGGGTTAAAGCTAAACAATTGGTCCAAATCCAACTATCATAGACAATCTCTCTCATAAAACTACTCATTGCAGGTCTGCTACAAGCTCTAGTCGGGCATGAATGATGCTCTACTCGGTGAATGAAGCTTTAGTGCAAGAAGTTAGGGTCATTGTATACAGCAAGTTCATAAATAATTCTCTAGTCGACCCATGAACCAATAAATGGGGCGGTTGAGTCACTACAAGAACTGATGGGTGGGGCGTCAAGATTCTTTCCTATTTTAGTTCACCGTTGTTGCAAGTACAGAAATTGTTCACAAAAAATGCAATGATATGTTTTACATATCACAAGCCCGTGAAAAATATTTTAGTAATGACATAACCTCGTGAAAATATTGATGTGTTTGTTTTGCACGTTTAGGATATGATATTGGTGATTTAATGCTGGTACCTTAATATCTCGGCTCATCATATCTCAGATTCTGACCTCCCCTCTAGATCGTATGTGTTTTAATTCCTGTCAATCCATTGTTATTATAATATGTTAAATTCCTTGGTCAAACTTGTTAATTTCCATCCTATGCCATTGGAGGAGAAATAAATATTAAATAATTAAATAATTTTGAAACCCTAGAACTATAGAAAATACTATGTTGCAAGATAAGTTAATAACGAGGAAGAATATCATGTGAAAGACCTCCTACCACGGGACATAAAAAGAGATCCAAGCTGATTTTGGCATGTGCTTGTTAAACATGCATTCTCAGGTTAAAGTTTATTAAATTTTGAAATTTGGAATTGCTCATATATGAATCGAGTTCTTCAATACATATTTAAACCAACATCACGCCAAAATTTGAAAAGATTATAGGTGACGACATCACGCTGCCACCTCCTGGGGCACCAGTTTCAAGGATTACATCATCACTTAAGAGTCAATCATATTTGAAATAAAATATTTTCTTAAAAATAAATTTAATAAATAAAATTTTTACTCTACAAAAACTTTATAGAAAAAATAAATAAAATGGTGTACGGATAGAATAATAGGGTCGAAGTGATTCATATATATCCTACTGTCATAGGACATAATAACACAATATTGAATACATTGAATATTACAATGTCCTTTATAATATTAAGTTATTAATTTCTTGTGGTGGAAAATATGAATGGATATAAAAGGAGTTAGTTAATGTTTAGACTATTTATATTTTTTGTGCGGGTTTTGAATCGGGTGATAGGTAAAATTGCTTGAATTGAAATTTTGATAGAAAGAATGGATTCAGCGACCTCAATTACCCTTGGGCATCCAAGTTATGCAGCAACCCAAAACTCTGATTTCAACAAATTTTATCGGATTTTCACCAAAATATCCACGAAATAGTAGTGCAAATCATCTAAACATTTGCTTACTCTAATATAAAAAGAGTTCTAAATCAAATTTTTGTTTGTGATTGAATAATTTATCTTAAAAGATTTCCCAAGTATGCTTTAGTTATTATATTATAGATGTAAACCTATATAATATTATGAGTGTGGAATGGATATTATTTTGTAAGTAATATATTATGTTTTTGAGTGGGGACATTATAGTTTTTACACAGGAGCATTATTTGTCATCTAGGAAAATATTTTTGATATTGCAAAGGTCAAGCCTATGAATACACATTAACCAATGGTGTAGTCATTCATAAAAAAACTAAACTAAGAAAAGGAGGCGGAAAATCTAATCTAAACTAATTCATTTAAACCAATGATTTTGGAAAACGTTTAAGATGGCCTTGACATAATGTTAAGTTGTCTCATGTATAATAAGCATCGCAATTTGGAGCCAAGCATAAAAATTAATATTATTAGGATTTAGAGACAAGTTCAAGAATGATAAATATTAGTTGTATTCTATATAATAAGCATCGCAATTTGGATCAAGATAAAAAATTAATATTATTCAAATTTAGAGCTAAGTATAAGAGTGATGAATATTAGGATTCAATATTTTATAATCTTGATTTATATTTTATTTATAACATTTTTCGACTTTGGGAAAAGTCAAACTTGTGTTTACTTGTATTCCAAAAATTAAGCATTGAAGCTAGCAACTAAGCACACAATTTATAAATCACTATTATGTGCTTCAAATATTTTTTAATTTTATTAAACATTATTTTATGATTTTATGATTTGGATTCTTGGGTTAAAGTTTGTGTTTTTAATCATAAGGCAATTGACCTACCATATAAATTTCCTTTTAGTTATTTGTTGTGGTTTTATCTATTTAATGTGGTTTTATCTGTACTGTTATTTAATGTAATCATCTTTTTGTTTGTATGTTAGCTTTATTAATTGATTGACTTATATTTAAGTGATATTTAAAATGCTATGGGTAATGCATGTATTGATTCAAAGAATATCTAGGACCACTATTATCGTATCATTTCAAAATAAATTTTGGGCTTTTTACATTAACATAAAAGGTTGAATGTTGCTTTCTCTATTATTTAATGTTACATGATAACTATTTGAGGAAATTTGGAATTTATTTATGATGGTTAGTTGAACTTTATGTAATCAATTTTCTTTCCCACTTAATTATAGTAAAAGTGGATTTTTATCATATATAAATCTTGGTGATATATGTTTTCGTGAGTAGCATTATTTGCATAAGCAAAAAAGTAGGAAACATTTATATATGTCATATATGTTTCCCTACTTTTCATACATGTTTCCTTTTATTGCTTGGATGTAGTGTTATTTTCATGGGAATCCATGCCATGGTATTTACAAGTGAAAAGATTTTGTTCATGATTCTTGTAAGATTGATTCAAGGTTCTTGTAAGATTGATTTCCCACATAGTATTCCCCAAGATTCTTTCAAGATTGATTCAAAGTCATTAGTTTCTTATGTGTGTTCCAATAATATAAAACATGGCTTTGAACTAAGCCATTCATGTAGACTACTAGCAATTGCTCATGGCCTCGGGAAAATAGTTGTTTCCTTCACTATTGGCTTCTTTTCATTCCTCCTATGAAATGCTTTCTCTCACAATAGAAAGTTGCAATATCAGGTAGCAACGTCGGGGACATTGCCGCCTCATGGCCTTTGTTTTGTATATGAACTATTTTTTGTATGGAGTTGGTTAATCGTTTAATTTTGATTTTATTATTATTATTGTTGTTGTTGAATGTTTAGCTTGCTCTCTTCTTTATAATCTCATTTATATGCTTGTGTTATTAATAACTTGTTGCCAAATTAATTGAGAGTTCTTAGTTATTTATATTAAACTCATCATAAATAAACTAGTTGAGAATTCTATGACTCATGAGCAAGTCAGTTGGGAGTTCCATTAAACGAAGTCTCCTCATTTACATTTATTCATTCATTTTATTACCATTATCTCAAATAATATTACTCATTTGAGTATCATTTATATATTAGAGGTATCTTCCTCCATATTTTAGGAGTTGTAGTTGCAATATACCCTCGATGTGAAAGTGCCTTGAACTCTTGTTCTTTCTCTTTGTTATTTATTTTTCATTATGATTGTCTCTTATTATAGTAGTTGTATGTTTTTAATGTACCTTTTTCGAATTAAAGGCACACTAGGAAAAAAATTCAAAAACACTGACTAGTTTGCTTCATACATCCTTCAAACACCACTAAAATTTTCATATTCTCCCCAAAATTGGTACCGATATCAACTACATCCTTTATACAATCTACAACAACTTAATAGAATCCCAACTTCGACAGTTGCACATTCTTTGGGCTTCGAGGAAATGGCCACATGATTTATGTGGAACCCAATGGATTTCGGTGCAGAAATGGAATTGTTTGGTTTGATCTAATCCTCAACCTACTATAAAACACTGATAAAGGTGATTGGACTCAGTTTCATAAATTTTAGGAGCTACGAGGAAAAATACAATTTTAGGACTACACAACTAGTCACTTTCCAGGAGAACCTAGAAACATTGAAGGATAACGAATTGCAAAGGCGAGGATTGGAAGGGGTTCAAATTTGTCATATATTCTAGAATTTACCTTCATATCTGAAAATAGAGATGCATAAGTAAGAATATTAGCTCAAATTTGAAAATAGTCAAAATTTGTCAATATCTAGAGCATAGGGAGACAAATTCGTCTAAATATAAAATTTACACAGAATTGAAGCTCAGTACTAAAATAAAATATTCTATAGGACACTAATTACATCAAAAATTTGTAATGATAGTGGCCACAACAGTTGGAATACACATCAACATCCAATATAACAATTAACTCACTCAAGATCACATCAAGCTCTTAGAATTTGCACTGTAGTAATCTCCACACACTGTTTGGAATTCGATTGACCTGCAATAACATGAAATACCTACAAATGAGATCATTGATAATGGTTGGATTCCTTCTCCTCAATCTCTAGTTGAATAATCAACTAACACAATGAACAGCAGGGGCACATCTCCCAAGTCTTGAAAAGAATTAGATCTCTTCAATTCAAATAGACACAATGACAAAATATGTGAATGGTGTGCTCTACCTCTTTTTTTATAGATTGGTTAGCTTCTTGGACAAGATACATTGCTTGTGGATCCCCAAGCCTCATCCATTGCGCATTCCTTAGCCAAATTAGGAATTTTAGTTTTATGTGGCATTTTCTTGCTTTCTTTCCTTTCCTTCCTTCAGTCTGTTTTTCCTTGATTTTTGTCGATTTCCTGCTTTTCACCGCTTTCCTACTTTTCTGCCACTTTCCTAGTTTTTGTTGCTTTCTGCTTTTCCTTTTCTTTCTAGCCTTTCAATAGCTTTCTTGTTTTTACTACTTTTCTACCAGATTTCTTGTTGAAGACAACTCATAGAGTCCACCTCAACTCCTATGCACCCTCCTAGGCCACCTAGCCATTTCCAACTCACCAAATAATTAATTATTTAATTAAAAATCCAATATATAGGTTACATACTTATAATTAATTCATAAGACAAAATTAATACCAAGCTACTTTATATGAATTTATGCCTAAACCCATAGGGATTGAATGGGTTAGGGGAATCATCAGGGAGCCAATAAGGAGGGTACATTACTGTCCTACCCTTCCAAGATTACTTTTCCTCAAGAAATTGCAATCCTATATGTTGCAAGATTTTTTCACCTTCCCAAGTTGCATCTTCAGTGGACAACCCTTCCCATTGCACAAGATACTCCTTGATGATCCAATTTATCAACCTCCTCTCTAGAACTTGAAAAATTATTTCTGGAACAAGTACCAAGTGTCCTTCATCATCAAGTGGAGGAATCTCTTTTAAAACTATTGTTTTTTTCCCATTTTCCTTCTTAAGACATGATACATGAAACACATTGTCTCTCTTACTTTCTGCAGGAAAATCTAATTCATAAACAAATTCACCAATCCTCCTTACAACCTTATATGGGCCATATGACCTTGGATGCAACTTTTCAACACCCTTTTTTTCAGGGAATATTTCCTATATGGATGCAATTTCAAGTATACCAAATCACCTTCTTGGAAAGTTCACTATGTTCTATGCTTTTCTGCATTCATCTTCTGTTGGTTCTATGTAACCTGCAAATTTTCCTTGAGTTCTTTGAGTATGTATTGGCTCTCTTGGACCCAATCCTTTTCCTTTTGGGCCCTGCAATCCCCAAATATCATATTTGCAAATGTTGGGGCATCATACAGATACAAGGCTTTGAAAGGTGTCATGCCAATGGATAGGTGAAACGTTATGTTGTAGCTGAATCCTCTTAAATGCAACCATGTCACCCATGTTTTTTGCTGCCCTGTGACATAGTTCCTAAGGTAGCCTTCAAGCCATTGATTCACCCTCTCAATTTTTCGATCAATCTAAGGGTGATATCTTATGCTAATATCCAAGCTTGTTCCAACCAATTTGAATAAATCTTGCCAAAATGCATTTGTGAACTTGTTGTCCTTTGCACGTATTATGGTTTTGGGAAAACCATGCAACTTGAATACTTCTTGAAAGAAGAGGCCAACAACTTGGCTTAATGCAATAGTGGATGTAACAACAAAAAATGTGCAAATTTTTTTAGCCTAGCAATCATAACAAAAATGCAATATTTACCTTGAACATTTGGCAAGCCAATGATGAAATCCATGGATATACTCTCCTATTTTTGCTCCGTAATGAGTAGATGTTGTAAGAGACCAACATAATGTATATGCTCCACCTCATTCTATTGACATGAAGTGCATCCTCTTACATGCTGCATCACATCATTCTTAAGGCCCTTCCATGAGAACCTCTTGCTCACCCTTGTATAAGTTTTCAAGAAACCAGGATGGACAACTAAGGGTGCATCATGAGCAGCTTCTAAAATTTTCCTTTTCAAGATCGATTCTAGAACCAAGAAGATTCAATATTTGTAGTAAATGACATCATTAATAATCATGTAAGAATCATCATGTATCATCCCATCGAGCAGCTCACATGCAAGCTTATTTTTAGAGTACTCTATTTCTATCTAAGCCCGACAATCAGTAGGGAATTTCATTAAAGAAAGTGTTGGATTCCTAGAAAGTTCATCCACAACTACATTCATTTTCCCTTTATTGTACTCTTTATCAAAATCAAAGGCTTGAACTTTGCTTACCCACGTTTTCTACCTGTCATTAAGCTCTTTCTAAGTCAAGAAATGCCTTATATTGTTGTGATCGATCTTAATAAAAAAATTGCTCCCCACCAAGTATTGTCGAAACTTGACCAATGCATGCATAATAGCCAACATTTATTTATCATAGATTGAATAGATTCTTTCATGTGGTTGCAAATTTTTTCTCTCAAAATCAATGGGGTGCTTGTTTTGCATTAAAACTTCCAATGCCTTCTCCTGAGGCATCACATTCAAGTACGAATGGTTGAGTAAAATTTGAGAGTGCAAGTACAGGGAAACTACTTATTATCTCCTTCATTTGCTTGAATTCTTGTTCCTCTTGCTTTAACCAACTAAAAGCTCCCTTTTTGGTGAGACATGTCAATGGTTCTAACAACTTTGAGAAGTCATTGACAAACAACCTGTAATAAATTCATAAGCCAATGAAACCTCTCAATTCAGTAATGTTCTTTGGACTTGGCCAATTTGGAATGGATTGAATCTTTTCCATGTGTACCTTAACCCCCTCTTTCCCAATCACATGACCAAGATATAGTATTTCAATCATTCCAAGTTCACATTTGGATAATTTAGCATACAAATATTGATATGCCAATATGGTTAGTACATTATCCAAATGATGCAAATGTTCTTCCCAAGTCCTACTCTAAATCAGAATGTCGTAAAAAAATACAAGAACAAACTTACGAATATGCTTACCAAACACTATGTTCATCTAGTATGAAAAGGTGGTTGGTGCATTATTCAAGACAAAGGGCATGACTAAAAATTCAAGGTGTACATAGTGACACTTGAAGGTTGTCATTAGAGGAAATTTCAACTCAAAATGGGCCTCCTAAAATGAACTCATAAAATAATAGTTAAAATAATAAAATAATATTTATTAATTCTGGAGGAAGAAAAGAAAAAAAACTACTTTTTGTTTGTATTTTTGACATATCTCCCCGTGTTTTTACTCAAATTTCGATCAGGAGAGCTAGTTGGATGCAGAATTTAATTCCGCATCCAATGAGCTCTCCCGATCGAAATTTGAGTAAAAACATAGGGAGATATGTCAAAAATACAAACAAAAAAAGTAGTTTTTTTTATGATACCTATCCCCAAATTTATATTAAAAAAGTGTTTAATACCTATACGGTATTTCAAATTTAAAGCAATTTCATTGGCTAACACATGATGACATGGAATTTGAATAAAAGTTAAAAGGCCCATTTTGAGTTGAAATTTCCTCTAATGCTTCTGGATGTCCTCCTCGCTCATTCTGATTTGATGATATCCAAAGCAAAGGTCAATCTTTGAGAAGCATTTAGCTCCATGAATCTCATATATCAATTCATCAATACTTGGAATAGGAAATATGTTCTTAATGGTATTTTTTATGAAGGCCTTGTAGTCAATGCACATTCACATTATTCCATCCTTCTTCTTGACTAGGACCACAGAAGATGCAAATGTACTTGAACTTGGCTTGATGAGACCCAAGTCAAGTAACTCCTTGATGGTTCTCTCTATTTCATTATTCAATACCTTAGGATGCTTGAAAGGGTGGAATTTTATGGGTGTTCTTCCCATATCCAACTCAATCATATGTTCAACACCCCGATCTGGTGGCCTTCCATGCAGAAGGTCTCCAAATACTTCTCATTATTCTGTAGAAATCCCTTGATGTATTTTGGATATTGTGTTATGTCCATGGTGTATCCTTGGGTGGTTATGATACAATCAAAAACCCACTCAATATCTCCATGCCTCAAGATGGACCTCAAGTTATGTGAAGACACCATTTGCTTGGGATAAGTGTTTATGCCTTTCAAAACTATTAGTTTCCCATCAGGATCTTTGAAGCTCATTTTAGGAACCTTGTAATTTATATAATTCTCTCCAATGGAGTACAACCATTGCACTCCCAACACCAAGTTGGTATCGAGCACATTCACAACATAGAAAATATCTGTCAAGGTATAATCTCCTATTACTTGCAATTTTGGAATCCATCTAGAACAATCCATCGAGTTATTACATGGAATGATGACAGTGAAGCCTTTTATTTTTTGTGGGAAGCTTCCTTATTTTTACCAATGTAGAATTAATGAAATTATGAGTAGCAGCTCCATCAACCAAAACTATAATTGTTCGTCCTTGAACCACTCCCTTAAGTCTAAGAGTATGGAAGTGGAGTACTGCAATCTTGCCACTTTTGGGTGGTGAACGGTTGATATTCTATCTCATTTGATCCTTCTGCATCAACTAGTGTTTCCTCAATTTTTATCTTTGAGAATACTTCAATGTAATGTGATTTTCCATTGGCACACTTGTGTCCTAGAACCCATGGTTCCTAACAAGTGAAACATAAATTTCTGGTCCTCGATTCATCTTGATCTCTACAAAAGTTCTCTTTCCTAAAAGTGTCACTCAAGTTATTCAAGGGAGGACTTTGATTCTTGAACTATATAGGAACAATATTCTTAAAAGGAAATATTGTTCTTGGTATGGAATTTGCAAATCTCTTATTCTGCTCATTACATCTTGCAAGGTAGATGGTCTATAGGATTTCACCAACCCTTTCAATGGCTCTACTAATCCTTCAATGAACAAAAGGATTAAGCGATCTTCATATATGTTAGTGACCATCACAACTAGATTTTGGAATTCAGAAATATATGCTTTAGAAGTTCCATTCTTTCTTACATGTGCTAGCTCTATAAAGGATATCTTACGATCTTTTCGATCAATTCAATTTTCCAATCCCTTGGTGAAATCCTCATATGTTGTCACTTGGTCCTAACCTGTAGTCCTCATGCCATGGAACCACCAGTTATTTGCTTCACCATCAATATGGAGGGTAGCCATTTTGATGGCATCCCTCTCTGTTATCAGGAATTCTCAATCAGTGTGGACACTGCTTGTTCCTCTGCAAAGTAAATCACAAATACAGAACAAAAAGACACATCAACATATATTTCCCTTAAACAACCAAATTAACTAACATGAAATTAAATATACCTCAACCTTGGATGTCTTGTATTTTCTCCAAAATATCCCATTCAATGGTTCAATACCTGTAAGACAGGTCAAAAGACAACAAACAAGATGAGAGCATCATGATAAATTGGTTATTCATATCAGTGATCAAGGAATTTAATAATATCTGATTAAAATCAATACATCAAATATAGGAAAGGGGAATGTCTTCGTATTAATTATGAAAGAGAAAGAAGTACAACCAACAAGCCTTGATGTCGATGGCTTCAATCTCCACAAGAATGTCTACAATCCTCTATAGCTATGAAGACCTCTCGAACTATAAGTTAACTCTACTTTTCCTTTGATTTGGACTTCAAACTAACAGCATAAGGGTGCTTTTTCTGGCCTCCCTCAATCTCATCATGAAGGCTTCATTTATAGGCCTAAAACTCAAGAGATGACTTGGAAAATGGATAAGATATCATCCCAACATGTGAGGGAGGTGAATGCCACCTCTCCCAAGCATATAGCAACTAACTCCATGGAGGCTTCCACATGGAAGCTTCCAGAAAATTCTATTTTTCTCATTTTCTGACCATTGGCGCTCCCTGTAGAAATGGCAAAGGCATCGACCTAGGGTTTTTCCAAAGAAATAGGGAAACAACACTTATGGGTCCACTCTGACAGGAACCTTCAGCGCTTTGTGTAACAAGCATAAAGGCGTCGTCCCTTCTAGGTATGAGAAAAAGATGACCAAGGTGACTCAAGCTAGGATTTTTGGGAGGTTGAAAGGCAATGTGAAATTCTCATGAAGGCTAATAAGCAATGTGAGATTTCTAGGTGCAACACTCTCGACCATAGGGTTCTATTGAAAATATGTGTCTAATTTCTAGATCCATGAGCTAGCAGTGCATTTTGATGAACCATCAAATATGGAAGAAATATATTACCAATGGAATTCTTCAACTCAAAATTGTGAAAAGGAATCATGTTTCCTCCTCTTGGAAATAACTTGTATTGGGATTCACATAAGTCTTTGAAAGGTAGTACTCTTTTGCATTCTTCACTTGGAGTCTGATACTCTGAATAATGATCCTCTGATGAGGTAATGGATTCATTCTGCACTTCAAGTTCCTATATATGTTCTTTAGTGAACTTAGGCATGGTGGGTTGTGGTTGAATCTTAATCTCACCCTTAAACTCAAAAGGTTTATTATGTGGTCCTATATTTGAAAAGAGAGTCTCACCAGGGACCTTCCTTCCTTCATGTTGAGAGCCAATGTTGCTCCCTTCTCCATCTTTGTTTCCCAACTGCTTAGCCAAGAATTCTCTAGTATCTTTATCTGAATGGATGATAATCTAGGATATAACATGCAAACCTATCAACATGCTCTGGACAAAGAGTCTGAATTCATCTTTTTCATCTATGCTTGATGTACCGCTTTCTCCTTGGATCTTTCCTTTAGTGGAGTTAACTTCTTCATCTTCTACAAGTATCTTTTATGGATATTTTCTCTTTGGAGATGAATTTATCTTCAGAATAATCAATAAATACCATGAGTAGGTTTAGAGGACCATGTTGTGATACCACAGTAATGTACCTTTTTCAAATTAGAGGCACATTAGGCAAAAAATTCAAAAACATTGACTAGTTTATTTTAGACTTGCCCCAAACACCACTAAAATTTTCCTATTCACCCCAAAATTGGTACTAAGGTAAACTATATCCTTTTGAAAACCTAAAACAACCTAAAATACTCCCAACTTTGACAACTGCACATTCTTTAGGCTACATCACACCTAGGTAGACTCCTTTGGAAAAACCAAAGGCTTCAAGGCAATTACCCCAGAATCTATGTGGAATCCAATGGATTATGGTGAAAAACTAGAAGTGGTTGGTATCATATAATCCTTGACCTACTATAAAACATTGATGAATGTGTTTGGACTCATTTTGACAAATTTTAGGAGCTAGGAGTAAAAATACAATTTTTAGACTACACAACTAGACACTTTCCAAGTGAACCCAAACAAGACTTAAAGGTAATGAATTGCAAGAATACGGCTTGGAAGGGGTTCAATTTTTTTTTAGATGCTATAAACTACCTTCATATCCAAAAATAGAGGTTTATAAGTAACACTATTAGCTCAAAATTGAAAACTAGTCAAAATTTGTCAATATCTAGAGCATAGGAAGAAAGATTCACTTCAACATAAAATTTATGCAGAATTGAAGTTCAAAACTGAAATCAAATATTCTAGAGGACATGTATTACATCAAAAATATGCAATTATAATATCCACACCATTCTTAATACACATCACCATCCAATACAACAATTAACTCACAGAAAAATTACATCAAGCTCTTAGAATTCGAACTGTTGGAATCTTCACACAATATTTGGAATTCGAATGACCTGCAATAACATGAAAGACCTGAAAATGAGATCATTGTGAATTGATGGATTCCTTGTCCTCAATATCTAGCTTAAGAATCAACTAGCACACTGAACAACAGGGGCACATCTCCCAGCTGGTGATAAGGGGCACATCTCCTAAGTCTTGAAAAGCTTCAGATATCTTCACTTCGAATAACAAAATTGAAAAAGATGGGAATGGTGCACTCTACCTATTTTTTATAGACTGGTTAGCTTCTTGGACAATATAATTTTCTTGTATACCCCCAAGACTCATCCATTGTGCCCTCTTTAGCTAAATTAGGAATTACATCTTTATGTGACTTTTTCTTTCTTTAGTCTCCTTTTCCTTGATTTTTACTGTTTTCCTGCTTTTCATTTCTTTCTTATTTTCCTTTTCTTTCCATCCTTTCAATATCTTTCTTTATTTTACTATTTTTCTTCTAGATTTCCTGTTGAAGACAACTGATAGGGTCCACCTCAACCCCCGATGCGCCCTCATGGGCCACCTAGGCATTTCCAACTCACCAAAAATTAACCATTTAATTAAAAATTAATCACAAGCTACTTTATATGAATTTCTACCTAAACCCATAGAGATTGAATGGGTTAGGGGAATGATTATGGATCCACTAAGGAGGGGAGATTGCAATGTTTGTTATTGGAACTATACACTAGTTTAACACACACTTACATTATCACATAAAAAAAATCGTCTCTCTTTCTCTATTATTAAAAAAAATAGATTCATCATCATATGTGTGTGTGTGTGTGTGTGTGTGTTCCAAATGGAAAATATCAATCAGTCTTATAAGAAGGATCATGAACTGTCCAAAAGGACTTACATCCAAAACTTTACATCAAAAATTTCCTTCTTCCATGTTTGCATCAAATATTATTTTCATCTATTTATCATTCATCATTACAGTTCTTCCCTCTATTTGAGTACAAAATTTTTCTACTTCAGAACTACTATTCTTAGTCTTCTTCAATTACTTCCTCGAGCTCTGCTTTTCTGGGGTCCATTAGCAATGCAGATTTTGATAAATCACCATCTTCACAGTTCAGCTCTCTGTATATATGAGCTAATGGAAGTACTGAGAAGAGACCATTTTCCTTCGAATTGATTTAAAAATATGTTGAAGGTGAGGTACTATGAATTTGTATTTTGTTATTGGCTTAGTCAACGACCATCTTCGAATCTCCAAAAATATGAATATTTGAGATATTTATTGCAATTGCCACCTTCAACACTGAATGGAGAGATGCAAGTTCAGCCTTACTGTTTGAGCAATTCTCAAGAGAAAATCAGATTAGTATCTTGTGATTTTGTGCAAGGTGTAAAACTCCCCCTGAACCACCCAGGGGAGGATCTCCTTGACTTGCACCATTAAAGAAATCCCACTGATTTTCTCTGTCAATATCTGTAGGAACTAATTTGCACTACCATTTTTATTTAATAGTTTATTTGTGTTCCTTCATCCATTGTACAACAAGTGCTACCATCACCTCAGCTAAAATCATTTTATTTTGAAAGAGCGTAGTGTTGTGCGCCCACCAAATTCCATAAATATAAGAAGAAGGGATCGCAATGTATTGATGTACTAAGGGGTTCCTTCCACTATTGGAGGCATCTCTAATCCATAGAATATCATGCTTGGGTATCCTATGCACTCTAGTGTATCTCGTTGGACCCTTGTTTCCAAACCGTCTATGCATAAGGACGTAAAGTAAATAAGTGAGAGATGGATTCTTCATTCAACTGGCATAATACACACCAAATTGAACCTTTCCATCCCTACTTTAAAAAATTGTCCTGTGTTAGTAATTTTTATATAAGGGCTAGCCACATGGTGATTTTTTCCTTTAACATGCCTACAACCTTCCATATTAAATACCACCACCACTCTTTATTACCTATGAACGAATATGTGGATTTTACTTTGTACCTAAGACTGGTTTTAAAATATCCCATGGAGATATTCCTAGACCACACCAATTTATCTGCCATACCTCACCTTCTTCTAGTTGGATAAAACATGATAATTCCAACAGATTGGTAAAGGTTGTCGATTCTCTTGTTGCATCACCTTCTAAACCTATCTCCAATGCATTCTTCCAAATCATTATGGCCTCAACCTACATAGACTGAGATTTAGCATCAGATAATTTATTGATATGATGATTCTGGAGCTGAGCTAAAGTGTTCTTTTAGAATCTGTAATTGTTACCAGCACCAATATAGGGTTCTACACCTAATCATATGTTCTTGTGATTGCATGCTTTCCATGCCATCTAGTCCCCAATAAGTGGAAAGGATAGCACCAAATCCTTCCACCCTATAGATCCATTTTTGTGGGACTTAATTGGGATCCTTATCCATTCTATGATTGAAGAATTCAGGAAATATTTGGAGATCATTACTGTCCCTCATGAAGAATTTGTGTTTTGTATTAGTCTCCACAAGGACTTGGTTGCCAGTGACAAAAAAAAAAAAAAAATTGGATTCTTCAATCCCCATCCTCCTATTTCCTTTAAATTAGCCACTATAGTCCATTTTACCAAAGAGATTCCATCATCATGCGTGCTTGCGGTCCAAAGGAAAGAAAATAACTTCTTTCATATTTTATTGAGAATCCCCTTGGGGATCACTAGTACAAAATGAGAAATTAATGACTAAAAAATGAAATAAATTCGGATATAAATGACTATTTTTGAGGCAGTGACAAATAGTAGCTAATTTCCAGTATCTTATAGCTCGACTAACTCAGTCATATTGAACTTAGCCATTAATTGGTTTCCTTATTAGTCATATATTTGGTCATTTATTCATGACTAATAAATGACATATGGTGGTGTGGATGTTTTCAATATTAATTAAGAAAACATCCACACCACATAGCTAATTAAGAAACCAATATGAAAACATCCACACCACATAGCTATTGAACTTAGCCATTAATTGGTTTCCTTATTAGTCATATAATGTAACATCCACACCACATAGCTAATTAAGAAAACATCTACTTCACTCGACGATCTCTGTGGGAAGCCGGACCCAACCTTCAAACAGAGACACCGGAACTAACACAAGTTAGAACACAAAGATATGAAGAATCCTGCTCCTTGTATTAATATGGCTACTAAAACAAATGCATATAATGTAACATCCACACCACATAGCTAATTAAGAAAACATCTACTTAACTTGACGATATCTGTGGGAAGGTGGGCCCAGCCTTCGAACAAAGACACTGAAACTAACACAAGTTAGAACACAAATATCTGAAGAATCCTGCTCCTTGTATTAATATGGTGAAATGAAGATACAGTCTCTATTACAGCTTCCACAATAAAATCTGATATTGTCCAACTCATGGCTTTCAATTCTCCCCTATACGTATACATCAACAAATGCAACCCTCGCCCACTAATGCCGGGCAGCCATGAAGATCTACGATCTTCAGGCTGCCCTGTTACATGCGTTGTTATAGTTGTGAGTGGAATTAAATAGAGGAAAGGAATATAGGCAATTATGTTGCCTGAGCCAATAAATGAATAACAAAACCAATTCAAGAAAGGCCTGGATGATTACAGCTAACTTCAAGTAGTGGCGCGATGTTGTAGCTCTGTCTATTGCAGTCATGTCTGTCGCACCCATGTTTGTCACATCCCGCGTGGAATGATGACACTTGATTGGATCTGCATGCATAAATGAGACTGGCAAGTTACAGCTGATAGTGGATGCTCATATCCTCTCTGGACCGCTTGGGCTGCTACACATGTAACCTCTCACAGCTTGCACTATCTTTGTGAAATCATAATAAGTTAGCATAATGCAAGAAGCAAAGTTGTAACACCCCGGTTTTGACCCCATTGCATTAAATGTACATGATGTATATATTGTAATTAATCATGGTGTGGAGCTAAAGGCAAAATCCCCACCATCGATTTGGTTGTGTTCTGTTTCGATGATTAGAATCGTTGCCGATGGTATATCATGATATATGTCACATATTAGCTTTGGCATCATGTAAATATGCATTTTAATTAAATGAACCCCAACCAGCTATGTCAATGCAACCATATTGAAAAGGGCATGATTCTCCTAAGGATAGGGAGGGGGAATTATTGAACCTTGAACCAATGGGGAAAAATCCATGTGTCAACTACCCATTTAAAACTTTTGTTGTTAGTTGGGGGCAGTTATGGCTGGGAAGTGGTGGGTGGAAAAATTGTTAGTCCTTTCCCACATGCACACTTCACCAGCAGGCTCATTCCTTTACGTGGGCAAGGAAAACACCAGGGGACTCTTCCACTCTCCCACTCTCCATTGTTTTTCTCATCCTCATGCACAGGCTGGGGGATTTCCCATTCTCACGCATAGACATTCTCTCTTCACATTCTCATGCACAGGACTCTTCATTTTTTTCCTCACGCAGGGATCTGGAGAAAATCGTTACTATCACCCATGATTTTTCCTATGCATGAGCCATTCACGCTCGGGGGCTGTGTGTATGTGTGTTTTCCCTCACCGACTTGTGGTTCAGTGCATTATTTTTTCCCCTATCCAGGCTGAGAATCATATCTTCTTTTCCATTTTCGAACTGTGTGTCTTCCCGTTGTTTCAGTGTTGAATATCGGGGTGGTTGCTTTCCCCACGTTTTTGTTGATGTGGTTTCACCTACGCTTTGGGTTGCTGTGGGTTATGAGTGAGTTGTTTTGGCCATGATAGGGCCAAGAATGACTCAGGGATCGAATTTCCCTGTCCAAGATGTAAATAGCTTGTTTTGTTGCATGTATGCAGTGGTCAGTCTGCGGACTGTGTTGGAGTGGGAATGAGGGCTTGGTTTGCTTGATAAAACTGGTGTGTTTGGGAACCACATAGACAAAGCTAGAGGGATGGATCTCTTCTCCACAACCCCTGAATAGCACTGGAAGGGAGGTCATGGCCTGAGGGACTGTGTAGTAGAGAAGGGACTGATTTCGTTGTGTTGGGTGTGTGTGGGTGTCCTAGATGTCAGGTTAGTTCTGGTGTAGGTGTCCTTAGCTCTTCAATGAGCTCACCAGTTTAGCATTCAACTTTTCGCAGCTCCTTGATGGCCTGATAAACCCAACCGCATTGGATTGGCTGTCTTGTTGATGGACTAATAAACCCAACTGTGTTGGCTTGGCTAATTTGTGTATCCTTGGCTATGTGTAAGCCTGCTTGTTCCTTATTCCTTGGGGAAACCATGCCCAGCTCGGGGGTGGCAGCATTGCTGAGAGATTAAGGAGCACATTGGCCTATGGTTGGGTGGAACATTGCAGCGACGTAGCTGGTTGCGGAATGAGTTCTTTATAAGATAAGTATTCTTGTCTATTTTACTTCTGCAATCATATTTGATGTTTAATGAATGATGATGAACATGTTAAATGCTAGAATGTATGGGTTTGTTTCTTTTGTATGTTAAACAATTATGCATCTCTGCATGTTTTTACTTCCAAGCATTTTTCTTCAGTTTATATGTATGTACATGTTCATGGGGCTAGTTTCCCGGATGTTTAGTGGTATGGTAGTGTCCTCTTTGTCGGTCAGAGGGTCGGGGACGTGACAGACTGGTATCAGAGCTCATGTTACAGCATGGGCCTGAATGGACCGTGATGAATCAGCTAGCAGAGGAAGGTTTCCCTATGCCCAGTAGAGATCAGAAATTATGACAAAAAACTTCCATGAAATTTTCTAAGTGTGAAAACATCAGAAGGCTTAGGCTGAAACCCATCCAATACGTTGGAGGACTTAGTCTGAAGCCCCTCCAATGCAACGGACAGTTTGGTTGAAAGGTCGTCCAATACAGACCATTGACAATGGCAAAAAATAGAGGAAGTCTAAGCCAATACGTCGGTTGGTTCGATAGGTTTGAGCCGCAATAGTGTAGGAGGAAAGGTGATGAAGACGCCGATACGTCGGCAGGAAAAGGAAGATGGAGCTGACATGGGTGAAAGTTGAAAATTTTTCTAAGTGTTGGGATGTTTCGGAAGCCTTCATATGAAGACTTTCGAAACGTTAGCTCACCTAGACGGATGGTCTCCCGATGTTGCCAAAGGAGAACCAGTGAGGACAGAGTCGCAGTGTCGGCAGAGATCACCTGAAGACCGCTGAAACGTCGGCAAAAATTAGTTGATGGAATAGCCGACACATCAGCGGCAATAAGAAGATAAAAATAATTGTTGAAAATTTTTCTAAGTGTTGAGATCGTCAGCTCATCAGAGGACTTAGTCTGAAGCTCCTCCGATGCAGCGGATAGCTTAGTCGAAAAACCTTGGATATAGACCATCGGCGACGGCAAGAGTTAGAGGAAGAGAGAGCCGACAAAGTGGGTGGAAGAGAAAGGAGGCACCGCAACGGTGGCAGAAGGAAGAGGATGAGAGTGCCGACGTGGAGGAGAAAACGTGAAGGAAGCCGAAATGTCGAGAGGATTTAGTTGACCAAGGAGCCGATGTGGCAGTGGAAGATAAAGGGAAATTTTTTCGAAATTTTTTTCTAAGCACAGAAACCATCGGAAAAATTTAGAAGATCCAACCGCCACACGTCGAAAAGCTTTAGATGATCAGTCCGCCGACATGTTGGGAGCCAGAGGAAGATCGCCCCGAAGTGTCGGAGAAACTTAGTTGATGGGTCCGCCGATACATCGAAAAACATTTAGTTGATCGGACCACCGACACGTCGGAAAAACTTAGTGGATTGGACCACCGAGGAACATCTGAAGAATTTAGAAGATCAGACTGCTGAGGCATCAGAAGCTTAGACAACTAGCGACCCGATACGTCGGAAGATTAGTTGGGAAGAGACCTTATTTAACAAAGGAAAATTTTGGGTTTTCAAGTGGGATTTTTTCAATGAATTTCAGCGGTTTTTCAGTGATATTTTCAGCAGTTTTTCAGTATATTTTCAGGGCTGAAAAGGAAGAAAATATTTTGTTTGGGAAAAAATTGTTATTTTATGTTTTTTCCAGGAGAAGGTAAGTAATTCTGATTTATATCAATGTTATGCATCTAACAGTTGTGTTACTAATACGTTTGCAGAATCATAGACACCTTCAAGGGTAGTATTCCAGATAGTGCAGTTTGGTAAGTAAGTGGTGGTTCAACCATGAGAACCCATGACGGATATGATGCTTGGGATTCCTACGAGCGTGCAAGAGATACCATGGGAGAAAATGTCCGTAATGGAAATTATGACATAGAGTTTAATGGAAGGAGATTCCAAGAGACATTGTCAGATGTTGCAGCCACCATAAGAAGCTTGATTAAAGCCCAGGAAGAGTAGCATCAGTTGAATGTTGCTATGTTACAGAGTTTGACAGACTTGCAAAGAAAGATAGACTCTGGGCGGGATACAGCAAGACCGAAAGGTAGTAAGAGCAGTACTAGGAGAAGGAGAAGGACTTCTAGTGCATCATCTGACTTCGAAGAATCCAGTGGGGACTCAAGCTCTTCTTCTCGTAAGGGAAAAATAAGGAGACACCATAGGGATCGCTCTCGGGATGAATTTAAGAAGGCTAAACCTCCTACATTCGATGGTGAAGTAAATACTGGACAAGAGGTTGAAGCTTGGCTTCTTGGGATAAAGAAGTACTTTCAAGTTCAGGATTAATTCGGGAAACATGAAGGCAAGAGTTGCGATATTCAATCTGAATGGAAGGGCATCCATTTGGTGGGAACACTTCAAGAAAGTAAAGAGGATCAATGAAAGGAGACTGAAGTGGAAACAGTTCAAGAAGTATTTCAAGCAGAAATACCTCTCTGAAGGTATTATGATGACAATCTTAAGGAGTTCCATGAGCTGAGATTGGGACAGCAAACCATGGAAGAGTATGCAAATAAGTTCTTGCAATTGTTGAGGTATGTCTGGTACATCAGAGATGAAAAAGTTAAGGTCCAACATTTTTTGAGTGGATTTCCTCAGTTTTACAAAAAAAAAATTGAGTTTTATGAGCCTAGAACTCTTGAAGAAGCAATCAGGAAGGCTAAGTATTGCTATGAGCAAAGCAAAGGTAAACCTGATTACCATAAGGCATGGAAGGACAAGAAGAATGAGAAGTTTGACCAGAGAAAGAAAGGTTTCAAACCTTCTAGCTTCAGGAATCAGCAGAAGAAGCCATCCCAGGCTCGGAGTAAGCCAGTTGGAGTGATAGGAGAAAAGCATAAGGATCCACAACAGAATAGAGGACCACCTCAATGTTGGAAATGTAGAGGACCCCACATGCATAGAAATTGTCCACTCGAGAATGAGAATGTAAGACCAGCTTACAACATTCAAGAAGCAAAAACAGTGGGTCAAGTAGCAAGGGAAGTCTCTAGGATTTATGCAGCACTGGAGGACCGCAAGGCAGATCACCAGTCAACTGTGGTTGAAGTTGCAGGTAAGATTGTTGAGCAATCTATTTCTATTTTGATTGACCCTGGTTCTACTTACAGTTACATTACTCCTAGAGTAGTGGAGATTTGTGCTTTTAATAAAGTAAAGCATAGGAAATCTTGGTTAGTTCAGCTAGCCACTAGAACTAAGAGAAAGGTCAGTGAAGTGGTAGAGAAATGTCCATTGGTCATGAATGGGTTGGTCACTTGTGTAGATATGAATGTTCTACCACTTGGTTCGTATGATGTTCTCATTGGAATGGATTGTTTAGAAGCTCACAGAGTAAAGCTTGACTGTTACAATAAGACTTTCGAATGCATGGATGAAGAAGGGATGCCAGTAGTAGTGAAAGGTATTCCAAAGGTGGTTTCAGTAAGGCAGGTTTCAGCAATGTAGTTGAAGAAGTTCTATAGGAAAGGTTTCCAGTTGTATGCAGCTCATATTTTGGAGGCAACGGGGGACGAAACTCCTAGGTTGGAGGAATATCAGGTGTTACAGGAATTCAAGGATGTGTTTCCTAATGAGATTCCAGGACTTCCTCCAAAGAGGGACATTGATTTCACTATTGAACTTGTGCCTGGAGCAGCACCAGTTTCCAAGACACCCTACAGGATAGGTACTCCAGAGATGCTAGAGATGAAGATGCAGCTGCAAGAGTTATTGGAAAAGAAGTATATCAAGTCGAGTGTGTCCCCTTGGGGAGCACTAGTTCTGTTTGTAAAGAAAAAAGATGGTACACTCAGGTTGTGTATTGATTATAGACAGTTGAACAAGGTTACTGTGAAGAATAAATATCCTTTGCCTAGGATTGATGACCTCTTTGATCAAATGAGAGGAGAAAAGGTATTTTCCAAGATTGACTTGAGGTCTGGTTACCATCAGGTGAGAATCAAGGATGAAGACATTCATAAGACAACCTTCAGAACAAGGTATGGACATTATGAGTTTGTAGTTGTACCATTCGGTCTCACAAATGCACCAGCTACATTTATGTGCCTTATGAACAGTGTCTTTAGCAGGTATTTGGACAAGTTTTTTCTTTTCTTCGTTGATGACATTCTTATTTATTCTAAGAATAAAGAGGGGCATGAAGAGCATTTGAGGTTGACATTGCAATTGCTCAGGGAGCATCAACAGTATGCAAAGCTGAGCAAGTGTGACTTCTATAGAGATGGAATTCGGTATTTGGGTCACATTATCTCAGAAGAGGGTATATCCGTGGACCCTGAAAGGATTGAAGTGATTATGAATTGGCCTACTCCAAGAAATGTGACATATGTAAGATCTTTTATGGGAATTGCGGGATACTACAGGAGATTCATTGAGGGATTCTCCAAAGTTGCACATGCCATCACTTCTTTGCCAAATAAGGGGATAAATTTTGAATGGACATCGAGGTGTGAAGAAAGCTTCCAGCAGTTGAATAATCTTCTCACCAGTGCACTAGTATTGAAAGTTGCAGATCAAAAGAAATATTTTGTGGTGTGTACCGATGCATGCGAACAAGGGCTTAGAGGAGTCCTTATGCAAGATAACCACGTGATATGTTATGAGTCGAGAAAGATGAAGGAGCATGAGAAGAACTATGCCACTAATGATATAGAGCTTGCAGCCATAGTACATGCCCTCAAGATGTGGAGGCATTACTTGATGGGTAGAAGATTTGAATGAAGGACAGACCATTGTGGTTGAAGTATCTATTTGATCAACCTACTCTGAATGCTAGGTAAGCAAGATGGTTGGAGTTTTTATGTGAGTTTGATTTTGAAATAAAGAACATAAAGGGGAAAGAGAATAAGTTAGCTGATGCACTCAGCAGGAAGGTGCAGGAAATGCATGTGGCATCTCTTAGTATTTTCCAATCAGAATTGAGGCAGCAGATTGTTATTCATGTTGCTCGAGATGAATGGTATGAGCTAGTGACAGACAAATTGTAGCAGCAAAGTCTTGAGAAGAGATCTAAGGGATATAAATTGGAAGAAGATGGACTTCTTACTTATAAAGGTAGAATTTATATTCCAAATGTAGCATATTTGAGGAGAGTTGTTATGGATGAAATCCATCAAACTCCGTATTCTTGTCACCTAGGATACCAGAAGACGATTGCTACCGCCAGAAAACAGTACTTTTGGCCGAAAATGAAAAATGACATGGATGAATACATTTCGAGGTGCATGAAATTTCAGCAAGTAAAGGTTGAACATCAACATCCAACAGGTTTGTTGCAACCTTTTCCAGTTCCAAAATGGAAATGGGAAGTTATTTCCATGGATTTTATTACGGGATTGCCGATGACTTGGAGACAACATGATTCCATCATGGTTGTGGTGGACAAGTTGACTAAGGTAGCACATTTTATACTGCTGAAGTCTACGCATAAGACTGATGACATTGCAAAGATCTTTATGAAGCAGATTTTCAAATTGCACAAATTGTCGAAGGCAATAGTCTTTAATAGAGATGTCAAGTTCACTTCCAATTTTTGGAAGGGGTTGTTTGTAGATTTGGGTACAAAGCTAAAATTAAGCACTGCCTACCATCCTCAGACAAATGGGCAGACAGAGAAAGTTAATCAGGTGCTCGAAGATATGCTTTGCATGTACGTGATGGACAAACCAACCAAGTGGGAAGATTACTTACACTTGGTAGAGTTTGCTTATAACAATGGACAACAGGCATCCTTGGGGATGAGTTCGTATGAAGATTTGTATGGAAGAAGGTGTAGGACACCAATGACTTGGGATAATCCAGTGAACATGGTTGTGCTTGGTCCAAAATCGCTCAAGGAAATGGAGCAAGAGGTTGTAAAGATTAGGCAGAATCTGAAAGCAGCACAAAACAGACAAAAAAGCTATGCAGATAAGCACAGGGTGAACAGGGAGTTCAGTGTTGGGGATCATGTTTACCTCAGAGTGAGGGCAAGGAAGAGTTCCTTGAAGCTTGGAAGTTGTGCCAAGATGTCACCAAGATATTGTGGGTCGTTTGAAGTGCTTGAAAGAATAGGGCCAGTTGCATATAAACTTGCATTGCATGCTAGCACTAGAGCTCATAATGTTTTTCATGTTTCTTTTCTTAAGAGATATGTACATGATCCTAACCATGTGATAAATTGGGATGTGATTTGGGTGGAACCCGAGGGAGAGTTGCAAACCGGGCCTATGCCCATCCTTGACAGGAAGGTCACAATGCTCCAGAACTGGGCCATAGGGCAGGTAAAGGTGCAATGGGAGCACTACGGACCTGAAGAGGCTATGTGGGAGCTAGAGGATGCCATGCAATTGGCACATCCATTTTTGTTCAATTCTGCGGAACACTGAGGCGGTACCAGTGTAGCATTTTGTTCAAATTTTGTAAAGCACTGATGATAGTGCTATTGAAGGGGGAGGGGAATGTAACACCCCAGTTTTGACCCCGTTGCAATAAATGTACATGGTATATATATTGTAATCAATCATGGTGTGGAGCTAAAGGCAAAAGCCCCACCATCGATTTGGTTGTGTTATGTTTCAGCGATTAGAATCGTTGCCGATGGTATATCGTGATATACGTCACATATTAGCTTTGGCATCATGTAAATATGCATTTTAATTAAATGAACCCCAACTAGCTATGTTAATGCAACCATATTAAAAAGGGCATGATTTTCCTAAGGATAAGGAGGGCGAATTATTGAGTTTGAACCAATGGGGAAAAAGCCATGTGTCAACTACCCATTTAAAACTTATGTTGTTAGTTGGAGGCAGTTATGTCTGGGAAGCGGTGGGTGGTAGGACTGTCAGTCCTTGCCCACACGCACACTTCACTAGCAGGCTCATTCCTTTATGTGGGCAGGGAAAACACCAGGGGACTCTTCCACTCTCCCACTCTCCATTTTTTTGCTCATCCTCACGCACAAGCTGGGGGATTACCCATTCTCACACAGAGACGTTCTCTCTTCACCTTCTCACACATATGATTCTTCATCGTTTTCCTCACGCAAGGTGTTGGAGAAAACTATTACTGTCACCCACAATTTTTCCTGTGAATGAGCCATTCACGCTCGGGGGCTATGTGTATGTGTGTTTTCCCTCACTGACTTGTGGTTCGGTGCATTATGTTTTCCCTTGTCCAGGCTGAGAATCGGATCCTCTTTTCTATTTTTGGACTGTGTGTCTTCCCATTGTTTTAGTGTTGAAGATCGGGGCAATTGATTTCCCCACATTTTTGTTGCTGTGGTTTCACCTACGCTTTGGGCTGTTGTGGGTTATGAGTGAGTTTTTTTGGCCACGATAGGGCCAAGAATGACTCAGGGATCGACTATCCCTGTCCAAGCTATAAATCGCTTGTTTTGCTGCATGTATGCAGTGGTCATTCTGTCGACTGTGTTGGAGTGGGAATGAGGGCTTGGTTTGCTTGATAAACCTGGTGTGTTTGGGAACCACATAGATAGAGCTAGAGGGATGGATTTCTTCTCCACAACCCCTGAATAGTACTGGAAGGGAGGTCGGGGCCTGAGGGACTATGTAGCAGAGAAGGGACTGATTTCCTTGTGTTGGGTGTCCTAGAAATCAGGCTAGTTCTGGTGTAGGTGTCCTTAGCTCTTCAATGAGCTCACCATCTTAGAATTCAGCTTTTGACCAGCTCCTTAATGGCCTGATAAACCCAACCATGTTGGCTTGGCTGTATTTTTGATGGCCTGATAAACCCAACTGTGTTGGCTTGGCTGATTTGTGTATCCTTGGCTATGTGTAAGTCTGCTTGTTCCTTATTCCTTGGGGAAATCATGCCCAGCTTGGGGGTGGAAACGTTGCTAAGAGATTAAGGAGCATGCTGGCCTATGGTTGGGTGGAACGTTGTAGTGACGTAGCTGGTTGCATAACGAGTTCTTTATAAGATAAGTATTCTTGTCTATTTTACTTCTGCAATAATATTTGATGTTTAATGAATGATGATGAACATGTTAAATGCTGGAATGTATAGTTTTGTTTCCATTGTATGTTAAACAATTATGCATCTCTACATGTTTTTACTTCCAAGAATTTTTCTTCAGTTTATATGTATGTACATGTTCATGGGACTAGTTTCCTGGATGTTTAGTGGTATGGTAGTGTCCTCTTCGTCGGTCAGAGGATCGGGGATGTGACAAAAGTCCTGATTATAACTATCATAAGCATTAATAAGATGAAACAATAAATAATCATACCTTTGAAGATTCAGGGATTAAGTGAGGAAAGAATGTCTGTTTGGTGCACAAAATGGAATAAGACATGACAAAAAGGGTATAAGGGATGTGGTTAAAAAGGGGAATTTTGGGATCCAACATCTCCCCCCAATTGCTATGTTACATGTCCTCGTGCAAAAAACTCCATTAGTCTGAATCAAAATCTTGAAATGTGCCTCGCTCATGAAGAGATGAAAAGTTATAGGAGTATTCAGGGGACCCCCTCCCTTCTATATATCCTTTGTGGGCAGCCCAATATTTCTAGCACTGCCTTTCTTCTGCTTTAGTCAACAAAAAATATTCCTTATATGGTTTTGTTGGCCACCATATAAGTGGGAATCTAAATTTGATCCTCGACCAATTAACTCCACATTTCCTCATGCAATCAACATACCATTCAACCCTAGGGAGAGGCTATTTAAAATTCTTGAAGCAATAAGGGTCCCTTTTCTTAATTGATGAACGGGAATCCTGCCGCCTATGCTTACTTCCCTCCAAAGAAAAATGTTGTTGCTTGGAAATATGGCTAACACAAGTGAAGATGACTTTCTCTTCATTCTCGACCAGCTACTAAGCCTGGATGGGATATTTAATCCTTTGTGTTTGATTATTACAAATAAGTCGAGGGGGTTGAGTTTCACACCGAATCTAGAGATTACAGTGAGCCTCATTGTGAGAGCTTGACTAAAATGAATCCTCCCATTGCACATGGTCTCTAACAAAAGAAGAAAAATCCCTCAACTGGACATCACCTAGGTGAGGAACAGGATTTGAATATCAATCCAAGGGGAAAACCATTTCATCCAAATAGAACTCACACAAAAGGTTCTTCTCAATAAAGCTACTTTTCATGAATGTTTCCAAAAACTGGTCTGAAGATGCTACTTCATAAGGTCTCCCTTCTTTTATTGCCTTCATCTTAAACTAAGTGAACTGTTCATATAAAAATACAAGATAATATGGAGATGGAGCTCTAGAGCTCATCAATTCTTGGGAGAGAATGTACAGTTGGCCTTTCTCCTTTTGCATGGACTTGAACTTCTTCAACTCCTTCAATTTTTTCTGTACTTCTTCCCAACGATACTTCTGGTATATTAGCTCTTCTACCCATTTTCCCCTCAATTCACTGATAGGATTTCTGTGCTGAGCAATGGGAATCATTCCTTGATGGTATTCGATCCACCTCACTTTTGCGTTTATTTACTTCTATTTTTAGCAGTGAGAGTTCTTCTATTAGACCTTGAATCTTTTCCTCTCCTGTGTCCTTCTCCTCATCAGGTTCTAAATTGAAAAATTATTGAGAGGATTGCATCCATACCTTATTATCTAATGTTTCAACCTGATTGTTCTGGATCAAAAGTGAAACAACTTCCTCTTCCACCAGTGTTTCAACAATTTATGCCTACAAATGTACTTTTGTAATCAATTCTGAGGATGCTGGTTCTTGTGTGATAGCACCTCCTTTCTGAAACCTCTTTTTGTCAACTTTAGTAGCCAATGGTGAAGATGTTGGTTATTGTGTGGAAACATCTTCATCTGTTCCAATTTCATTATCTTCTCAAATTTCAACTAGAACTTCTTGATTCTCAGCTGTGGCTTCAACCGGGGGTTGCAGAGATGATAGTTCTTGTGTAACAACTTTTTGTTCTTTATGATCCTCTGGAAACTTAGGTTTCTCCTAAGTTAATTCCATATCCCATGAGAGATGATGTTGGTCCTCAATTATTTCAGTGTCCCCAGCTAGATGGGACTTCTCCCTGAAAGTTTGAGTATCCCTCGATGGCTCAGACTCCATCTGTTCATCTTCTCCTAATTCCACATCGAGGATTATTTCCACCTCAGGATCAGTTTCCCCTAGCTGAATGGGAATCTCAGCAAGGTTTTCTGAGGATATTGGTTCTTATGTAACAATATCCTGATCAACTTCAACATTTTCCTATTTCTGAAGTTCTCCCTCCACTAGTTCTGTGTCCTGATATTGTTCTGGGGTCATAGTAAGGACTCCTAGGTTCAGCTAAGGGATTGTCTCAACCTCGAGCTCACTCACTTCCAATTGAGTAGCAGCTTCAACAAATATTTTTAGGGTTTTTGGTTCTTGTGTAACAACACCTTGTGGTTGAGCTTGAAATTGACCACATTCCCTTACCTCTACATCAGGGATCCCTTCCACTTCTGGTCCTTCTTATCTCTCAATTCTACTGTAAATGTTCCTCTCTCTTCTCCAACTGTATGTGTGGTTTTTTGTGTCACAAATGAATGCACTATGACTTTGTATCCTAATTGGCTAAATATTTCTCCACACTCAGGGCAAACTAATTTTTTAAATTCATCATCTTCCTCAGTTGAAAGTGATGCTTCAATCTGATTTGCAACTTCCACAAGTGTGTGCAATCTCCTTTCCACCTATTTCTGATATGTTCCCTTCCATCTTTCCACTTCCTTCTGAAGTGCTTGCACCTCTTTCTTCAATGGACCATTTTCAAATAGAATTCCCTCAATTTGAGGTTCCTATGCAACAAGTTCTTATGGGGCAGCATTTTCCTTGGGTCTCAAGATGGGAAATTCGATGTTTGCTTCAATATTTTCCCATTTTTCCCATGCTTCTTCTACTGCTATGAATGATCTAGTTCTCCTTCTCCTCATTGATATTAATGCCTGCACCTCCTCCTTTGATCTTCTTCTCTTCTTTTGTGGTAGAGGGGCTTCCAATTCTGCAGCTGATGTAGAAGGGATGTTTCTTATTTCAGCGTCTTCTCTAGTCCCTACCATCTCTGTTTCCTCCTCGATAAGAGTTCCCCTCCATTCCGGAGAAGATTCGATGGTGAAAACCTCTACATTTTCTTCTTTCAACATGGCTCCTATAGCTTCATATTGAGCTGTCGCAGCATTGAATGCTACTCCAGCTTCAGCTTCTGCTGATGGAGCTCCCAAATCCTCTATCCCTTCTACTGAATTTGTTGTTGCTGCATGGATGCAGCAACAACTTTTAGGTTTTGTTTCATCCCCCTCTTCCTGATCATCTGATTCTATGTCATCTTCCCCCCCAACTAAATTGGAGGGACTCTTATCCTCTCATTCTTCTGCCATTCCCCCCAACTGGGTTGGTGCCTCCTCTTCTTCCTGTGTTTGAACACCTCTCAAGAGTGCAGGTGCTTCATACTCTATTGGAACACTAGGCAAAAGTATAGGTCCTTGATTTATTGGGGGTTGGCCAGTGAACTACTCCCAAGTTTGGTTTCTCTAAGCTAAATCCCTTAAGATGAGAAATTTGATTAGGTCATGATGGGTGAGGGACAAGTATGGGTGTTTGGATGATTTTACAAATCCCTCCATATGATTCAAGTCTTTAAATAGATAAAAGGGCATATTGACTAAAGCCCTATGGCACAAATGAGACAGTAAAGGGAATTTGTAGAAATACATAGTTTGATATCTACCTTCACATGTAATGTACATCTTCAAGAAGATCGCCACTTCATTCCAGGGATGATGTAATGAATGTAATTCTATCCTGCTCTTCGCTTGGCAGAACTCTTCACCGGCTAGCAGAAACTCCTGCATTGTAGCAGCATTTCAAACTCGCCTTCTAAACCAGGCTCTTCCAATTTGAGGAAGGCCCATGACTTCTATTACAATATCCTCAGTAACTTCTACATGTAACCCCCTGACCTCTGAATGGGTTTCTTTGAGATTCAAAGCAAATTGCAGAACTGTTTCTCAATGAAAGCCACTTAATCTTTGGAAAAATTCAATCCAGCCAGCAGCTGCGAAGATGGAAAAAACCTCAGCATTTTTGCACAATTCCTACATGTTTGTAGGTTTGTGTCTAGCTGGGATACCCATGGTTCCTACCCTTTTGAATGCTGGTATCAGTCCAATAATTTGTAGGCCCAGTAATGGAGGTTACAGTACAAAGTAATGCATGAATAGCTGATGTTGGGGTTGAGCAAATTAGGAAAGTTAAGACAGTCGGAAGCAGGGAATCATTAGTAAGATTTAGCCCCAAATTAGGAAAATGTTGACAGCCGTAGGATAAGCTTGAGTAACCATAAGATCGGCGGATGGACAGTTAACGAAGTGTGGTTATAATGACAGGTATGAAAAGGCGAGCATGATTAATTTTGTCAAATCTACTTAATGCTTAATCATGTAAATAATCAGAACCATACCTTAGCAATTATGCGATGATATGCGATTTCTCAAGATAATACAGTGTGTTAAATGCTACCATAAATTTTAAACATAATTGTGCATGTGTTGTGATGATGTTCCTCCTGGCGAACCAAACATTGTCTTTTCAACCTTGACGGAAACATAATTGAAGTCGTGAGGTGAGTCGGAATCAACAAAATTACGGGCAATAGAAATTTCAGGAAAATCTGGAGGATTCACATCCCTTGTGTGGATAAACCTAGAGGATTCACAGCTGGGAAAAATAGGAGAGTTCTACTAAAATTGGCGATGTCATGGCCGTGGAAAAAAAAAATATGCTAAAATTGGTGGAGTCGCAGCTACGCAAAACGGAAAAATAGGCAAGTTCTACAGAGTCACAGTTGTACGAAATGGGAAAATGGGATGGTTTTTATGGAGTCACAGTTGTACTAAATGGAAAAATAGGAATGTTTTACAGATTCGTAGCTGCACGAAACGGGAAAATGGGACGATTTTTATGGAGTCGCATCTACGCAAAATGGAAAAATATGCATGTTTTACGGAGTTGCTGCTGCACGGAATGGGAAAATGGGATGGTCTTTACGAAGTCACAACTGTACAAAATGGAAATAGGCATGTTTTACAGAGTCACAGCGAAACTGAACAAGGAAATTGGCAGATTTTACAAAGTCGCAGCTGCGTAGAACTATTCATTATTCAAATTATTTTCTTCTTCATGGAGTTTTTTCCCAAAATAGGAAGTCATAATAGGGGTTCCATTCGTCAAGCCCGGTCATGACCATTTATCCCTAAGTTAGTTCCTACACAGATTCTTCAAAAATGATCAAGCATAAAGGAAAACAAACCAAAAAAATAAAAACAGCAAACATCAATTTATTTATGTACAAAAATTGTGTGGAAATCATAGTGACTTTCTAAAGATTGACAAGGGCAGAGAAATATTCCTGCCCTTGCGCTAACTGGTATCCCAGATTAGCTACAACCTGTGAAATAAATGTGTCCCTTGAAATTGGTTTGTAGTACAGTCACAGCCTGTGACCATTAGCAAATAATGGTGTACGGTGAAAATGGTGACTAGGCGGAATGTACCATTGTCAAACACTCTGTCTATCTAATATGGACCCAACCATATTGTGCACAGCTTACCTTTGAATTTACTTTTGAAACTTGAATCATATAATAAGGCCTAGTCTCCTTCATAGAATACCTTCCTCTTGATGAACCGATCGTTCCATTTGGATCGCTGCTGCTGAATCAATGTTGTTTGGTCCACTACAACTATACATTTTTCATCAAGTTCATTTAATTGATTCAATCTACTCTTCTGCACCTCTGTTACATCCAAGTTTACATCCATGGCCATCCTCAAAGTCTTGATTTAAAATTTGATGGGGAAGACAACACTCTTACCGTATACCAAGTCATAGGGGGAGAAACCTGTAGTATTATGCCAAGTAGTCCGATATACCCACAGTGCTTTTGGAAGCCTGTCATCCCAGTCTCTGTGATGGCTTCTGACTATTTTAGTAAGGATAGCTTCAATAGATTTATTGGTACTTTCCACGTGGCCATTAGCCTAGCCTAGGGATAGTAACGTGAAGTTATCATATGCTTAATATGGTACTTCTATAGCAAAGCTTTTAATTTGTGTGACACAAACTATGGTCCCCCATCTGTGATTATTTCCTTGGGTACCCCAAAACGAGTGAATATTTCCCTATATAAGAAGTCTATTACAGCCTGGTCATTGGCTTTCCCCAATGCCACATCCTCCACCCATTTTGTCATGTAGTCAGTGCAAACTAAAATGTAATATTTCTGCTTCAAGGAAGGGTTGATAGGCCCACCAAAATCTAAGGCTCATCTGTCAAACGGTTCAACCACCAATTGTGGTTGCAAAGGAATTTCATCCAATCTGTTAGGTTTTCCCATTCTCTGACAGTTGTCACAAACCTGGACGTACTTCATCACATCCTTGAAAATTGTTGGCCAATAATAGCCCATTATTAACACCTTATGACCTATCCTTTTGTCTACAAAATGTCCTCCACATGGCTCATCATGGAAAGCCTTCAAGATATGGAATACTGTATCCTCCTTGACACATGTTCTGATCTCAAGATTAGGACCTGTGTAGAAAAGATGACCATTTATCCAACAATACCTGGCACTTTTTTGAATAATTTTCCTTTTCTCTCTTTTTGATAAATGTACCGAAAGGTTTCCTGCAGCCAAGTAGTTAGCAACATCTGCATACCAAGGGGAGTGAGCTGAAACTGCAAATAGGTGTTCATCTGGGAAAGAATCTTCAACTTGTAAGTTTTCATCACTGTTAGTAAACGAGATAAAAAATAAGAAACAACATTTTCTTTCCCAAGCCTATCAACAATGGTAATATCGAACTCCTATAATAGTAACAGCCATCTAGTTATCCTAGCATTTGTAACTAGTTTGTTCATTAAATACTTGATGGTCGAGTGGTCAGTGTATACAAGGGTGGGATATCCAGTGATGTAATGCCTAAATTTGTTAATGGAGTAAACAATGGCTAAAAATTATTTCTCAGTAAGAGTGTAATTGAGCTCAGCAGGAGCCAAGTTTTTACTGATGTAGTAAATTGCATATGGTACTTAGCCATCCTGATGTCCTAGCATTGCTCCAATCGCAGTGTCCGAGGCATCTGAAGAAATGTGAAAAGGTAGAGCCCAATTGGCCCCCCTTAAGATAGGAGCTGTAGACAACCTCTTCTTAAGTTCAGTGAATGTTTTCTGGCATGCATCATTCCAAATAAACTGTACATCCTTCATCAACAGGGTAAAAAAAGGAGAAGCTAGTTTGGAAAAAATTTCTATAAATCTTCTATAATAACTAGCATGCCCTAAGAAGCTACGTACCTCTTTCTATGTTCCAGGAGTGGGTATATTTTCAATTACCCTAATTTTGGATGGATATACCTGGATACCATCAGCAGAGATAAAGTTCCCCAACACTACACCCTCGCTCATCATCATATGGCACTTTTCAGTGCTCAAGGATAGCTGGGTCTGCTCACAGTGTGTTAAAACCTTCTCTAAGTTTTTCAATGCCTCCTCAAAATCACTACCATATGGGTTAAATTCATCCATGAAGATCTCCATACTGTCATTAACCATATCCAAAATATGCCAATCACAACTCTTTCAAAGGTGGTTGGTGCATTGCACAAACCGAAGGGGAGTACCATGTACGCAAAGGTACCCCAGGGATAGGTGAAGGTGGTATTGTCTTGGTTCTCAGGAGAAATATGGATATGATTGTACCTGCTAAACCCATACAGAAAGGAGAATAACTTCTTCCCAAATAGGGTGCCAAGTACCTGATCGATGAAAGGAATAGGAAAGTGATCTTTCTGTGTTTCCTTGTTTAACTCTCTGTAATCCACACAGACTCTCCATTTCCCATTCTTCTTGGGTACTATCACAAGTGGAGAAACCCACTCGCTATCTGAGATCGGGTATATAAACCTTGCTTCCAAGAGTTTTTGAATTTCCTCCTTCACAATGTCCCTAAGGTTGGGTTTCATCCTCCGTTGTGGCTGGCACACATGCCGGGAGTCATTTTTGATATAAATGTGGTGGGTGCACAGATTAAAAGGGATACCCTTCATATTTTTGTACTCCTAGGAAAATGCCCCTTATTCTTTTTCAAGAGAGTGATCAAGCGTTCTTGTTCATCAGGATCATTATTAGGATTGATATTCAGTGTTTTTCCCGACTCTATATCAACTGGAACACTTTTCCAAATTTTCAGCACTGGAATTATGTGGGTGTCACTGACTAATGTCTCCTCTGTAATATTTTCTTGCTCTTCTTCACCTAGGGTACTATTTAGGATCTGATAAATTTGTTTGTTGACAAAAGTGTGCTCACTGATGAAACTATTAATGGCATCGTCCTCTATTTCATCCTTGAAATTCAAGGTCTTCCCTATTGTTAACAGTGGCTGAACGCCCTCCTCTTCCTCTAGCTCCATCCATAATGGAGTTTCAGCTTCTATACTAGGTCGAGCTGGAGGATACAGGATAAGGTTTTTTGTTTCAGTCCCATATGAAATGGTCATAGACCCTAACCGATAGTTGATGCAAGCATCTGCTGTAGCTAGCCAGGGTCTTCCCAGGATCAGTGGGTGTCCTCCTAGCCGCAACTTGGGTTGTAAAAACAAGAAATCACTAGGGTACTCCCATGAATCAACTAAGACGATGAGGTCATCTAAGATTCCCTCAGGTTTGATAGTGGACATGTCAGCTAGTTCTAGAATGGTAGGGGTTGGACAAAGATTGGTGAGCCCAAGTTTTCGTACAGTTTCTATGGTCATAACGTTAATGGATGTGCCTAGATCTACCAGCACATTATGTATTTGTGTGTTCCCAATCTGCACAATGAAAATAAGGTTCCCAGGGTCACCGTATTTGGCTAGGAGATTTTTTTTCATTATCAATTCAGATAGTTTCCCTATGACATGGACAATAGGAGGATCTCTGGGTTTTCTGCCTGGTTTTCTTACACAAAAGTCTCAGACTGTTTTGGTGTAAATAGGGACATCATGGAGGGCCTGCAACAGTGTAATTTTGACATAAATATTTTTCGAGTCTCCTAGAAGGTTAAACTGAGGTTGTTCCACTGCTTTCTATAGTGTCATTCTTTCAGTATATGGCAGCTCTCTAATCAGTTGTGTAGGTTGCATTTCAGTAGTTGTTTCTCTGTGTGTTTCAGATGATGTCTCGATAGGACTTTCAGCATCCTCAATAATGGGGACTGCTATGTGGGATGATTACTGCTAGTTCATCCTTTCTTCAGACATAGAGGATGGAACATCCTCAATGACCAGAGGCTCCACTACTCTCCCTGATTGTAATCATATGTCGTTACAGGGAACTAGAGTAATGGAGTAAGTGGGAATGTTGGCAGTCTCAAACTAGTGGACTGCTTTATTGTTTGGGTTGGGGTTAGGTTAAGCAGGACACTGCAGTCGTATAGGCATCTGGGTGCAGCATTGTTCTCGAGTTGCAGTTGCGGCTGCTAGTACTGTTGATATGGATGAGGGTATTGTTGAGGAGGGTATGGTTGATGATGAAACTATTGGTGTGGAAATTGTTGAGTAGATTGGCTATGGGGAAACTAGTTTCATGGATGGAAGTTCCTCCACCCAGGAGACCAAGACTTCTGTTGGTTTGGTGGTTGTGTCCAAGATTTCCAAGAGTTGAAGTTCTACATAGGAGCTTGAGAAGGATGACATTGATGGTTGGAATAAGGTGAAGGGAATTGTGTATTCATGTGATGCATATTATTCCAATTATTCGTATTATTCAAAAATGGAAATGAGTCTAGATTCATACCTTGGTTTCGAGGTTGCTAAGGATTTTGCAGGGCAATGAAGCAGGTCGGTTCCATGTCTGGAGTTGATTCCTACAGAACTGCCTTCATTTGAGGTAGTGAGGGGCACTCCTTTGTATAATGGTTCAGTTCACAGATTTGACACACTTCTACTTTGTTGAGTGGGAACTCCTTCGTGGATGTTTCTTCCTACATTTGGGGTAGAATGCACCGAGTTTTATATCCTCTACTGCTTGTTTCTACTTTTCCCTCAGGACATATATTTCTGAGGAGATGGAGCTCATCATTTCTATTTTGAAGTTCTCGAGAAGGTTGTCTATTTCTACTTGGGTAGCTCGTCCATTGGATGACTTTTGTGTTCTGTCGAAGACATGTCCTTCTAATTTATCTCATTTGTTGGTCCTGGAAGATCCTCTGGAATACCTTTTGCATAATTCGACAATATTTTCAAAGGATTCCTTTAATATATCCCCCTTTTCGAGTAGGCTCAACATACCTAGGAAATATTCCCTAATACCATGAAGTAGGATTATCTTGAGCACATCTAACCCCATATTAGTATGTCCAACCCTCTTCACATTGTACAAGAGCCTCTCAACAAAATCTTCCAAGCTTTCTTTGTCCCTTTGTACCATATTGAATAACTCTTCTCTTTTATCTTTGGTGTTGCAGTACTCCTGGTATTTCTCTAGGAACACCTGTTTCATTCGGTCCCAGGTGATGACAGTTCCACCACCCAGGATCATGAACTAATGTAACGCATTATCCTTCAACGTAGCAGGGAAAATTTTTAACTTCTGCTCATTGGAAGTGTAGTCATAGTTGTGACAGAGGATGTCAAATTCAAAGAGGAATTCATCCGGATCCTCTGTGGGTGTGATATGTTTTTCATGGGGGTTGGTCCCTCTAGATGTTGAATGGGGAACTAGAGTGTGGCAACCGTTCCTTCAGGTGGGGAATCATCATCATTGTGATGATTTTCCCCCATCACCTCTTCATGATCTCCTGGCTCGCATCTGTTATTCCTATTTCCTTCTTCTCTCTCATGCCTTGGTTTCTTCTGATCTTCCTACTTCTTATGAAACTATGTACACTCCTACTTTGTCACCTCCTTCCCATTAATTTGATAGACCACGTCTCGATCACCTGCTCCCATAGCACTAAATCTGTCTTCCTCCGCAAGGACACCTGAGGGTGTCACAACTCCTCCTGTGCTCTCCACTATGGAAATTAACGCTTCCACCCTGGGGGTAATTGGAATTATTCTGACGGAGGATCCCTAATGGTGAGATCCAGTAGAGGAATTGGTTCTGGAAACCAAATCGTCAATGAATGTTATTCTTCTCAATGCTGGGTTTTTGCCACGACCTCGACCACCTGCAATGTTATTATTCTGAGGAGTTATGGGGGTTGTATGATTGTCACTCTGCACTCTTCTTGTATTCATGCAACCCAAAACATGCAAACTTAAAAACTGAAGAAAAATGAATGGATGCAACTACTATGGTGTCTAATCATTACCTTCCCCAGCAACGGCGCCAAAATGTTGGTCACTCTATATGCTAGTTAATTAAAACCATCATGTAGAATGCTCAATATAAATTATCGACACGGGGAAGTATTTTATTTCAAAGATAACTTACACTATCTGTGCTTAAACACTAACTAGTTGATGATTGAATAAACTGTCCTACTTATCTATTTTGTCAAACTCTTCCCACAATCAAATTGATCTAACTACTTATCTAAGAATTTAGAATTGCAATTACTTCTACAACTTCAATCCAGTAATGAAAGGTTCTTGAAATAAATATCTATAATTACTTTTGCATAAATTTAAATCCTAAATTACCAGACTATATGCGGATCCATTATAACTAGTTAATCCAACCTTAATCTAGAAATGAGAAATGACAGGAATTGAATCAACAGTTCTAAACCATAGTCTACATGAGTAAGAAAACATGAGAAAGACAAATAATTGAAAAGAAACTAAGGGACAGCTTAACTATTACAGTTATCGCACACATACATAAAATAAGCTAACCTACACAATCGACTTTCACACCACACTGCTGCAGCTTAAAGGAAATGCAAGTACTGAGTATTCAAAGAAACACAACGATTAACATGATTGTTGCAGCTATTGAAACAAATTCATATAATGTAACATCCACACCACACAACTAATTAAGAAAACATCTACTTAACTCGGTGATCTTTGTGGGAAGGCGGGCCCATCCTTCAAACAGAGACGCCGAAACTAACACAAGTTAGAACATGGAGATCTGAAGAATCCTACTCCTTGCATTAATATGGTGAAATGAAGATACAGTCTCTGTTATTGCTTACATAACAAATATGATATTGTCCAACCCCTGGCTCTGAATTCTCCCATGTACTTATACATCAACAAATGTAACCCTCACCCACTAATATCGGGTAGCCATGAAGATCTACAATCTTCAGGCTTCCCTAATACATGCAAGGTTACCAGTGTGAGTGGAATTAAACATAGGCAATGAATATAGGCAATTATGTTGCCTGATCCAGTAAATGAATAACATAACCAATTCAAGAAAGTCCTGGATGATTGCAGCTAACTTCAAGCAATGGTGTGTTGTTGTAGCTATGTCTGTTGCAGGTGTGTCTGTCACACCCATGTTTGTCGCAACCCGCATGGAAGGATGACACTTGATTGGATCTGTGTTCATAAATGAGACTAGCAAGTTATAGCTGATAGTGGATGCTCATATCCTCTTTGGACCGCTCAGGCTGCTACACCTATAACCTCTCATAGCTTCCACTATCTTTGTGAAATCATAATAAGTTAGCACAATGCAAGAAGCAAAGTCCTGATTATAACAATCATAAGCATTAATAATATGAAACAATAAATAATCATACCTGTGAAGATTTAGGGCTTAAATGACGAAAGAATGTATGTTTGGTGCAAAAAATGGAATAGTACAGGACAAATAGGGTATAAGGGATGTGGTTAAAAAGGGGCATTTTGGGATCCAACATGTGTTATCCTTAATGGATAAAGTTTAGACATAAGTTTCACTATACAAGAGAAAAATCCAATGGTCATATTTAAATGTTGGAATGCAAATACCTAGTATGTAAAAATTCTAGAAAGGGCATGAAAAAAGGGAAAAACTAAGGGGCACAGGATGATCGATCACATGGATAAAAAAAAATATGAACAACTAAATTGCAGAATCTTTACAAATTCTTTTTTCACAATGACAACATTAGAAAAATTAGATATATCAATTGTCTTCCCAAATTGTTTTTTATTGAAAATTTCTCACAAGATACATGTTTACTTTGCAGGTTAACAATTTTATTTTAACACTTACTTAAAAAAATTATGCATCCCTTTGAAAAGATACTTGATATAAATCAACTTTCTCCACTGTAAGTCTATTCCAAATTATTTTGGTCATCAAATACAATTGAGCAGCATGTTATAATTTATCCCTAAGCTAGAAAAATAGTTGTTAGCACCTTTACCCAAACTTGCTTCCAGCTAATGTATATCACCTACAATTCATCCTAAAAGAAAAACATCAATGTATATGAGAGACCTAGTATAACAAACTCTTTCAAATTTTATTGAAACCTATATCTTGCATAGATTAATAACAAAGAGGGATAGATACATATAATAAATATTACATGATCATACTTGTCCTAGTATTATTTTGACTCTTCATTCTCATCCTGTTAGAAAAAATACATGAAACAACAATTCATTTTACACTTTAATAGAGAGATCAAGAACTAGTTTGACATTTCTACTTGTGACCTACAGAATCAACCTAGTTTACTTATAAAGGTAACTCCACATCCGATGGCTTGATAATTGAAATTCAAGAAAATGGTTTGAAAACTTATAGTTGTCTAGTCATCCTTGGAATCCTTAGCTTCCTCATGAGTATGTTTAGAGGAAATAATCAACGCAATGAAATCAAATGAACTATACTAGTATTGAGTAAATAATTCATTAGTGCACAAGGAAAAATCAATATTTTGACTACGAGGAAGAAATATTTCACCTTCTACAATATAAAAAAACATCTTAAACAAGATACAAGAAAAATACCAAGAGAAAATATATTGCAACTCATTGCAAAACATGTTGATACACCTTATCTTTCGAAATGTTCATAATTTAAGTACACAATATAATAACCTCATATTCATTTTTATCTTCCACTTAAAAAGTTTCATTTTAATCTAGTTGAAATGCAATTTTCACATATTAAAAGTGTGATGACTCTCAGACCTAGAAAAATAAATAATATAGTTTCAAAGAAACAACTTACATCATTGTGATTTCCCCATGTCTCATTTGCCAACTTCTTTCCATATTCAGGATCATCACATACTAAAATGTTATCAAATAATGTTCTTGATTTAACCTGTAATTGCAGCCAAGAAACATTTAGTATACGAATATAGTTTATATAAATGACTAAACATAGGGAAAACTGATCTATCACATACCTACAATAACTCAATTCCTAAGTATTTCATATTGGGGGCATAGATTTCCATATCATACTTGAAATATGTTTACAGTGTATCCCAAATCATAGATAGTGAATGAATATGAAAAAATAAACAAGCTTGAAATATATAGGCAATGGTCGATCTCAGTCAAATTGTTACTCAAATTCAATAGTTTATCAGGATTGTCAATCATTGGTGCAATCCATTTTCCTCTGTACTTAAGATTTATTATTTTCTACTAAAACAATAGATGCAACATTACAAGGAAGCAAAATTAGTTGCAGCATTGTAAGGAAGCATAATTAAGGATACAACAAAATGGGCAAGGAATGATATACAAAAGGATTTTTTTTATAATAGGAGAGAGAGAGAGAGAGAGAGAGATAAAAAACTCAAATTATTATAATATGATGTTCCACATTTTCAGATGAACATTACTTCAGACAAGAAAATGGAAATTATATGTATAAGGGTCACATCACTAGGTTGATTAAGACTAAGAAAATTATTTGTGAAAATTGTCACCTACACTTTGGAAAAACAAAATTACATCAACAAGTATATACATCAAGTCTATAATTATACCCCATCAAATCTGAGTGGGATAAACTTAATAGGTACATAACATCTTAGCTCTTCGTCCTTGGAAATGCCAGAACAAGTTTTTCTCTAGTGTCTTGCCTCCCTTCTCAATAAAGTACTTGCTCACTAGGAATGATGAGCATGCATCCATTGTTAAAATATCTATCGAGTCATATATACTCGTGCCATTTGATTCCCAGTTGTCACAAACCTAAAGCATGTATATGATTCACAATCATAAACATTTCATCTATCCAAGAGATTAATATTTATCCACCCCCATGTTCAAGATGATTTGTAATTGTCATCTCACAATATTGGAAGAAATATTAAATATTTATATATTTATATTGAAGTGTACCACTGATTTGAACATATATCCAATCCCTAACAAATATGATCTGAAAAAAATAATTGTTGGAAGCCAATTTTTCTCTAAGTTTGATTCGAAAAGTGGATTTTGCAAAATAGGGATAGTTTCAAAAGACTAGTTCAAAAAAGAATTATTTGTACCCCATGGACATGACGAATGGACTATCATTCCTTTTGGATTGAAAAATTCCTCATCCCAATTCCAAAAGACAATGGAAGCATGTCTAAATCCATATCTTAATTGGTTTATGGTATACAAATATGGCATCTTAATCTTTTCTAAATCTCTAGAGGAACATGAAAAAAATTTAAGGATTTTCTTGAAGGCAGTCTATGCCAATGGATTGGTTTTGAGTTCAAAGAATATGCAACTTTTCAAGACTGAAATAGACTTCCTTTGGAAATGAATAGAACATGGGATGATCATAATTCAATATGCATCCAAATTTGAGGCAAACAATTCCTTAAATATGATGACCTAAAAGCTTTGGCATTCTTGAACAACCATAAATAGTGCAATGTGAATAATCAGAATTAAGACTTGTCCAGATCATCAAAGTAAGGGCGATTGATAGCTTCCTTGATTGAAATCCTCTTTGCAAGATCACCGTAGAGCATTTTATGCAAACGATGACTAAGTTTTTTAGTATATCAATCCTTTCAAGGGATTTAAGCGTATAAAAATGTGATGGATCTCATTGGTTTTATAGGTAAGGAAGAGAATACACTGAGAAGGTTGAGATAAATAGGTGATATATTTGGAACTTCATGAGAAATATTCCCATGTTGCATTGAGGATACTCATTCCAGTCCCTTAGACATTTTACTCTAGGCCACATTTCTTCATTAGGATTTCCAAGCAACCTTTCAACCATGAATGTAAATCAACTCAGTTCATTTTATTGTTGTGTGATTTAATTAGTTATAACTAGAAAAATTTTTCCAAACAACTTTGAAACCATACATGAAGATATGAAGCAATTGTTGTATTTCAATATCCCTGGGAAAAGTGGTTCTATTCTCACCAGTTTAGGTAAAAGTATCAAGACAAAAAAGTTAAATATTTATTCTTCCACTCAGAGGAAAAATTGGGAATAATTATAAGAATGAGGTTATAAAAAAAATCTAGTCTTATGAATATTATATGCCACACTCACCAAAAATACATCCAAAGGACCAAATTTTGACAAGTGTGGAATAGTGATTTGATCCAAACAACACATCTGGACCCCCATACCCTAGGGTGAAAACCTACAGATATACAAACCCTACTCAAAATATTAATCAATGACCAAGAAATTATAAGTTAAATCAAATGATTCCATCTTTGTACAATGACAAAGAATTTAAGAAGCTCATGGGTGACACTTTAAAGTCGTAATAAAATATCTCCCAAGTCTTAGATCTCTAACTTTATGTAAGACATTACATTTGTCCACCAATATATTCTATGGCTTTAAATCCCTAAAAATAATCAATTCCCATCAAATATTATTATTAAAACAGCCATGTAATAATCATGTATATTTTTTTTTACTGAAACAACGTCATAGGTTTAAGTTGAGCTATGCCATAATACAAAGTATATGTAAACTGATGAACACGAAGAGGATGTCAAGTGTCAACTATAATATGAATGTGTAATCATGCATTACTTGTCAATCACTTTGTGGCTATGAAAATGAGCTACTCCTTTGCATATTTGATACATGAAACTCTGTACTCCAAAATACGCATGTAGAAATCAGAGCACTGCCTTTGGGAAAAAATTCCAATAATGCAATATACAATATGAAAGCACAAACAGACTTGGTGAAAGAAATACCATATGAAAGCACAAATACATTCAATGAAAGAAATACCTTAATAACATTTGGTGGAAAGGGACCAACATTAACACTATGTTGAGAGTAGATGGATTTATTCATATCTGTGTCAAGGTACTTGAAGACTAGGTAAAGAAACTTTTTTCCCTTCTTTTCCACATCCTCCACACAAAGCAACCTGAAAATAAAATCCCACCCTTTACTGAACAAAAATTCTAGATTTATATTGGTGCTCAACGTTAAAAACAATTAAGAGTTTAATAAGGGAATATTCAATGAAAAGAGTATTTAGAGGAACTCTACTTATAGTGATGGTAGTTTCACATATCAAACACTGGATACTTATTGTTAGAAACTTCATAGACATAGATTGTATTCCACTTCATGGTTATATTATACAGGTAAATGTCATACAAATAAATATTTGAAATACTAGGACCTTATTTGAAAAGGAATAGATTTTAGAATAATATTCAGCCCTTAGACTTGGCACTTAAGCTCAAGTAATGGAAATGGAAATGAAACCTCTTGAGGAAATTTTAAAAATAAAATAAAATAATAAAACACATTTCAAAACAATGATAGGTATAGCAGAAAATTTTGAAAACCTCATTTCCCTATTTCATATTTTCATATATGATCCAACAAAGTCTCATATAGCCACTAAAAGACCAGACATATACCCTCCAAAAAATATCACAAAATGTATAAGATAAAGGTGTACCTTCTCACTTAAACCAAGGCTTGATAACATGTCATTCTATCTTAATTCTTGGATTTTTAAGACATAACTATATCTCCTATTAGATAAAAGTTTATAGTATTCCCATAACACCCTATTTTTAATGCACAAAACATACTAAGTTCAGATGAATAATTGTGTTTTCAATAGAAAATTTGTTTTAGCAAACAAGCACCAAGAGGAAAATCATTCAAAGTTGTTAATCCCATGTCTATGAGTTTGAGAAATATCAATTGGGTAACTTTGAAGTGTTGGGAATCTAGGCCAAAAAAGGAGATTTTCCCAATGAATTCAGGTTTATGTAGAAAAGGTAGGTTTGAACAATTAGTAGTTTATAGCAAGGAGACAATTTAAATGAAAATAAACTACCCAGCCATTTAATGAATATCCTATGAAGTTATTCAATGCTACGGTTGTAAACCTTTTAGTTCAACATCTATGATGATGAATGTAATTTAAGGTAGACTGATGGAAATGTAATGTATATTAATTTAACGCATGAGAAATGGGATTAAAATAGCAATATCCATCAATATTGTTATAGGTAGCAAACAAAGAGATTCGATAATCATTAATTAAAAAAATCATATCCTTGAACACAAAAACTATTCAGAATTGAACAAGAAATGCTTTTTTTCCATCACAATTGACACCTGAAATTTTGATAGAACTGATTTCACAAATCAAGTAGAATATTCTTATGCATATAAATTATTACCCATATTCGTTGAACTTTCTAAAACATGTTACAACCATCCATGTACACTATTTCAAAAGAGCAGCTCATATGTTGGCTTACTAATCAAGAGAGTATCTCCATTACAAAATCCATCTGCATCCCAAGAAAGATTATTCTCAAAGTACTCATGAGGGTCTAACAAACTGAAAATGTTACTACAAAATCACTCATCCTCCACTTTGAGAATCACTTACTACAAACAGGAATAAGAAATATTGATATCAAAACTAACCCCAAGAATGATTATGTGCTTCTTTGATATCACAAACAACAATTTTACAATGCTATATAAGATTGCTTGCAATGCACAAATGTATTGCAACATTAATAGAATCAAAATATAGGCATGTCACTCACCAAAGCAGGAAATGCACCAATTGCTTGAATAAATGTCTGCATGAACAACAAAGGAAGTGGTGTTTATTCAACCTAATCAAATAGAAAATACTTGGAAGAATTTTATTCTTGAACATGCAATAAAATTATAAATGGTCAAAAAGAAAAAATCAATTGTTATCACATACAAGTTGATTCGACACTTTGGCCAAAACCTGTTGCATTAACACAACCCTTTGCTTAAAGCATGTAGAACATGCATCTATAACATGTGACTAAGTACACATATTTAATATTTCTATACATGATATTGATTCAAATTCTATATTCTATGAACCAGTCAATATGCATGCCTTGTTCAAATGTATTCCATCCCTTTCTAGATCTATCCCATGAATTGCAATCAACACCTCAGGTGGTGCTAAAGAATGACCTATATGAGAAGAACCTATAAATTTCTAGGATTTTTTCAAATATATATTTGCACTTAATAAATATAGTTGAAGGAAATATTATTCTTCAAAAGTAAACATCCTTGTTTGAGATGTAGTGTACCAAATTACCAATAAACAAATCATATAGGTCATTCTTAGTCTCTCAAAAAAGAAACACCCACCAGAAAAGAATGAGGTTCTCTGTGGTGGTAGTCAGTATTGAAAGAGATCAATGCAACAATTATCTGAACCACAACTCTTAAAAGCCCAGGATCCCCAGGATCAATGTTTAGAGGACAGTAAGCCTTCAATGCATCGTGGTAAATATTTTTGCATGGCATAAAAGAAACAGTTTAGCATGACTACTCCAAATAATGATGAGAAATGAGAAATAAATATGATGGTCAATATACACTTCCAATGAAATGGTATAACTAATGTTTCAAATATAGTACCAACAATATTTCCAATGGTCCATAGAGATACTTATGAGAAAGATCAAGGAAAATATCATAAAATATGATCAAATTAAAATAAAATAAAATAAGTAGTTTTTTTAATATAAAGAAACAACATCAAATAGACACATTGCCACATAAATATGAAAATAAAACTGATGTATAATATGTCAAGTGATACATCACACATTGACATTGAATCTTGTTGTGAAAATATAGCCTAAGTTTTGAGTCTTCATAAAAGTGATTTTCAAGCTTAGAAAGCAACATGTTACTATTTAAATGGAAAATTACTTGAGAGTAGCCTCTAACAGTAGGGGGGTCCACAACCATATAGCACATAGAGAAACCTTCACATTCTTCGGTTGTGAATTCTTGGCATCATATAAGCCACCGATTCTAATCAAATCGCCAAAATATTTAGAGGAATCAAATGACTGCAAATCCTAGATTGGCCCAAATTTCTCATAAAACCCTACATTTTGTTTTTAGTTCTAAACTCAAGGCTTCTCTGGGCCAATATTGAATGATTTTCAAGCTTATAAACCCAAGGCTTCTTGATAAAAGTGAGTTTAAAGTGTTGGAGCAATAGTCTTCCTTGGTACCTTAATGATCTACCTAGGATACATAATCATTTTCCTTGTGCTTATTTTATATGGTCTAACTTAGGTTATACTAATCAATACTGGTCAAATAGGTAATTCTGGCTCATTAAATGCAGTTGAGGAACTCTAGTTTGAACATCCTGGCATTTCATACTGTGCATTAATTGCAAACCACTTCCAACTTTGACTAGGGGCACTAGTGTGTGTGAATGTGGCTTTGTGTGGTCTCCTTGGCATTTGTTTTCCTCCTAAAGATTCCTCCACTCACCCATGCATTCTCCCATGCTTTCCTTCCCTCATTTATGAACCAAGCATGCTTCTCACCTATTCACACATGGATGCATGATAGTTTGGTTAGGTTTGGGAGCCTATTGGTCAACCTAGGGGGGTTTAGGGGTCAAATCCTGGTCTGACACTTGCATGCATTTACATGGCCACCAGGGGCTCACGAATTGTCTCCAATGTACTATAAGTATGTAACATACATACCTACAAGGTGTTCTATAATATAGTGGTTATATATTAGCACCTTTCACAAGTGTTATTCCATCTATTTTAGTCTCTTTGTTTTTCTCTTGCATATTTTGTCAAACACTTTGATGGTGAGAGTGTTCTAGCTCCTAGATCTACTTGAGAAGAAATTCTCACATCAAGCTTATAAAGTAACATTTTACAATTTAAATGGACAATATTTGAGAGAATAATCATACCTATGCTCTAACAGTAGGGGAGTGCTCTCCCATATAGCACAAACAGAAATATGCACATTCTTCAACCGTGAATGCTTGGTGTGAGATAATCCACTGATTCCAACCAAAATCGCCAAATAATCAGAGGAATAGAATGACAACAAAGCTTGGATTGACACAATTTTTTCATAAAACCCTGCATTTCTCTTTTCGTTCTAAACCTAAGGCTTCTCCGGGAAAATATCAAATGGATTAAAACATAACAAAATACAGAATTTTGTGCATGGAAACTAGATTTGATGCATTCTAAGAAAATTTTTAGTAAAGATTCTACATAGTAGTAGTGAATGACAGTTAGGAGCTATTTTTGCTTTTTTTCTCATTATATGTGGATAATAGTATTTTCAGATGCACTAGTTGGGTCATTTTCAAGCTGTGAATTGTTGAAATTTGGGTTAAGTTAGGGTTTGGAGCATAAAAATTATTATTTTTTTACTTTAATGCATAAACTTATAAATCAATACCCAAAACAAAAATAGTACAGTTGTGACAATGAAGATAAATTTAAAACATAATTTTCATTTCTTTCAACTTAACACTCCCAAAGGTCCTTGTGCTAAAGTTGAAGCATCCAAGGACAATAAATAACATCAATAGTAATAAATTAATGAACAAGTTAAACGAGCGAAACAATGTGGTTTAGAGATTACTTATACTTAGATATATATTATGATAAGATGTTTTCTCTTAGAAGAAAACAATGTGGTTTAGAGCTTCCTTGTACTCGGATATATATTATAATCAAACTTTGTATCTTAGGAGACAAGTCACTAACGAAACAATGGACATACCTGAGAGAGAAATAGGTATATGTAGGGTAGAGTTAGGAAAATACATACCTCAAGGTATTAATCAAAATAGTCTAGAAATGAGGATGAACTCTCAACCCATTGCTGCAATAAATGGAAACCTTTTAGGACAGTCATACATCAAGAAAATATAAGCTCCTTTGAAATGTGCAAAGGAATCCTTAACCCATACTCCAGAACGTCCCTTAGACTGTGGCACACTTTCATACATAGTAGCATCCTCAAGGAGGCTGAAAAGGAGCACAAACACTCTCTAAATTATAAACATGCTTGGCCTGTTGTAGTAGGATGAGAAAGAACCACAAAATCCCTAGTAAAGGTCATGGTAGGCACTAGCAACAACACTTCATAGAAAATACCTCACAACAATCAATAGACAACAGTTTGAGTCGAGGAATCCCAAGGAACTATCATGGTTCAATCTAGCAGACTCGACAAAGGTCACAACCTAGCTTCATATCCCAAAGAAGGTCATGACTTAGTCCAAATAGCTCACAGAGGTCACAGATCCGTCCAAACATCCCACAGAGGTCATGGTTTATTCCAAACAACCCATTGAGATAATGGTTCTGTCCTTGAATAGGTCACATCTGAGTACAAGGAAACCCATAAGGTCACAAATCAATACTAGCAACCTCAAAGGTGGTCACATCTCAACATAACAGGCTCAATAAACAACATGGTATGCCTTACCATGATGCCAATAAGATCCAACACAGGTTGACACTTTTAGACAGGCTGGACACAGTCATAGTAGCAATATACATGCTTAATACAATCATGGCAGCACTTAGCAGGCTACGAGGAAGGTCACGAAAGCCCTAGCAAGATAAGAGAAAGGTGATGGCATCTCATCATCAACAACAAAATCCTAGATGTCAATCCAAGGAGTAGCAACAAACCCTAAAACCGTCATTGAATCACATCTCCAATTTTTCTCTTGTTAAGACACAAACAAAATGAAGTTTAGGACTTGGATTTATATTTTTGACATGTCTTCTAGAAGGGTCATTATTCTATCCCTACTTTTTATGAGAGTTTCCAAAATAAACATAAAATAATATTATGTTCACTTAGGATAGGGTACCAAGGTCAAGAGATTATAACAATAAAAGTAAGTCATCATGACAAAAGGGTCAAGGTACCGCACTAGGAGAGGGAGGCTCTAGCATAAGGACCAACAAGGTTCAACACAAGATCATAGGTGAACAACAGTGGTCATAACAAAGTGGGAAGACAACCATTTCACCCACTACACCAAGGTGTACCATCAAGGTGGGGAAATAACCCTTTTAGCCACAAGACCAAGGTGTACCATAAAGGTGGGGAAACAACCCTTTTACTCACAAGACCAAGGGTCAAACTTTTATCTTCTCTCTCAAGGTATATAGTCCATTGGTGTTCCATACAATAACTATAATTTGTATCATCACCATATAAGGAAGGTCCAAACTGGTTGATGTGATCCTTTGGTCCTCAAGAAGAACTTGAAGTAATAGAAAGGGTGGGTGTTCATATTCACCATATTAAAGTTCCTCTAAATCCCATCAGAATGATTCTACACTATAGCTCCTTTTACTTATGCTAGCTTGGCATATTTGTTGTGATAAAATGACATTGAATCTCAAGTTTATTGTTGGGATAAGAATAACAACAAGAAAAATGTATCCCTTAACCTTCAACTTTAATTATCAATATGAGGATTCGTACAAACATCAGAGGGTTCAACACTATGTTTTCATATACAAAAAGAAGAAAAAGGTTTCTAGTAGTATCATTGCAAAAATTAAATGGGGATGCAATAATTCATACATGCAGGTATGCTACAGTAATCTGAAAAGACTGCTACCTAGACTACTTGAGAAATGCAGAGTTCAAGAATTCATCTGACACTTAATCCCTAGTCAAGTCCTTCAACGAAAAGCTGAGATGGACTTAGAACTCCTGGTTGTTAATGGCCTTCAATGATAGTTCTTAAGATCTACCTCTGGATTGATGACAGTAGGATGGTAGTGAACTTATGTTCCATGCAAATGTTCCAAGATGCAGAGGGTGGGATTGATCAAATAAAACAATCAATTCATGGTCTCTTGGAATCCATGGTTCAACTAAAAAAAATGTGGCAACCTCTAAATTTAATTAAGCCCATGTGAACATTGAAAATATAGGATATGGTAATAATTTTAGTTGTAAAAAATATCTATGTTATGTCTGCAAGACAGAAGTGAAGAAACTATGAACACTTCAAGTGACTACAATACAACTTATATATTAGATAACTCCAATAAAGTAATCACTTTCAATCCAACATATAAAATAAGGATAAGATATGAAGTTACACAACATCGTTCAACACTCTTGTATAAAGAAACCAATAAAATTATACCACCTTAGATGAAATATAAATTTGTAATCACATGCCTACAAAAATATAAACTTGTTCTCTCAAGGGGTACTCCCAGACAATGGGTGATCCTAGACAAAGAGTAAAGTAGTATTCAATACTCTCAACAACATGAACATCAAGAACATAAATATTTGTGACAAGAACATAAAAGTCATCTAGAGTGATGACTTTTCCAAATACTTATTTTGCCACCAAATGAAACTTCTTTCCTTCTCCTTAAAACGGAGGCATCCATCTATTTTATCTTCATATGTAAATGGGATGTTACTTGTGACATGGATGACATTGACATTTACATCTTCAAGACCAAGTTCCACTCCATGCATCACAGAAAGTGAATGAATTCATCCAATGTCGACAATAGCATCATCATATGGATAACATGTTAAGAAATGAAAAATAATCCAATTTCTTTTCTCCTTAAAGTTTCTTACAGGAATAAAAAATAGAAGCAATGCCAAAATATCAGACATGATGAAAACCAAGGAAACTTTCAAATAGTTTACCAATATTTTGTTCGCCTCCCTTAACCATCTAAAATCATGATTCCTTTGATCCCACATGTGACTATAAAACTCAACAAAGATGATGCTCCATGATTAGGTAGGGTACAATTCCCTTGAATTGAATAATAAAACTCACTCAATTCACCTTGTTAGTTGGAATTCATGGATATGCCAAATATTTCCAAATACAAGCATCCTTAAAAGCAAGGATTTTGTGTGGAATTTTATAAAAAAGGCCAACAACTGAAAATGGAATTCACTTTGCATTTATATGAGATTAAGAATTTAGTTCACGGGACTTTATTTCATCCTCTTTTCCTCCTTTAATTCATTGGGGTCATATGTAATGGCTAATGGGATGAACCTACATGGCTAAGAATATCTCATTTAATAGAATCCCATGTTGATTTTGTCAAGCAGGATGGAATGGTCGAGTTATGGGAGCTGATAAATAATTGATATGTATCATGATCAATAACTATACATATGCACAATTTTCCTCACCTTTAAAATTACCATCTACTTGGTTCTAGGAAACAAGAGGTCAGCTTCATCATTTTTGTTTTCATAGTAAGTGAAAATTTCTGGTGTGTTGTTCAATATTGAATGCAATGTAAAATAGGTCTAAGATATTTTTATAGGAGGTATATGCTAGAGTGGATGGTTAATGTCATCCACTGTACAAGGTTGAATAGGGTGAAAATTCAGGTAAACATCACATATCGAAGATACATTAGATCATGCCCAGGGAACGATGAGGAAGACTAGATTTGGTAGTATTTCATCCAAGATATATCTACCCCTTGGTTGCTTACTGCATGAACAATGATCTTCACTAAATCAGAAGTGTTGCATGATGATCATCAAATGAGCAGTTTTGCATGATGATCATCGGATTAAAACACGAAACTACATAATGTTACACAGTTACAATTAGAGTATTGTATGTGTAGTTACTTATGGATGGAACACTTAAGACAACACTTTCCATCAATTTCAAATGGATTCCTTTGGTTTCAATGGGATTTATAGTGAAACATCAGCATTGAATTAGATCATGTGACAACATTATGAGAAGGAATAGGATTTTAAGTTGGTAATCCAAATATTTCCTCGTTTCCATTGGTATTTCATCCCCTTGTAAATTCTATGACATTTGAAATGCTTGGGTTCTCAACACTCAATGAGTATCTAAAGTCCTCTTTAAATAGTTTATTTTGTGCCAGCACTGTAAGAAGAAAGAGATTAGCTCCCCAAAAAAACCACCTATGTGACTTGTATATGATGGGTTCCCATGCATATATTTGTAGGGAATATGGAGTAATTTGTATTCACATCCATGCTACAAGGGAATAGTAGACCTCTCATCAAGTCAAATTTTAGAGAAGAGAAAGGATGGTCAAATTTCCTACTTGAAATAGACAGGAAATAAAGAAAACATGATTAAACGTTTCCTTCCAAGAGCATGTTGATAATGGTAGTGAATTATGTAGAGTACTCGAAGATTCTATGGTAGATGCATATCAAGTTATGCATGAAATGCATGGCAAATAGCTTGCAATGCAATACATATGTGGGAGAAAAATGGAAGTCGTTTGTGCATATTTTTCAAGCTGTAATTAGTCATGATTCTAAAGTGATATTAACCATGTGGATTCACATTTTTGTAGCTAAATTTTCATTGCCAATTATGTTTTGATGCAAGAAGAAGGCCAAGAATGAATATCCATTATCAACCTCAAGTTATGAAATTAAATGGTTTTTGAGAAATATTATAGGGTATGAAGTTAGAATTTATATTTCAAGAAAAGAATCTTTCAAAATGGAAAGAAAGTGAAAGGCTCTTCAAAGGCTAGGAAAGTAGTCAAAACAACAGAGGCCGTAATTGGAAATCAAGTCCACATTCTAATTAGGAAATTTAGAGTGATAGAGGTGACTCAATTTGGAAGGAAAGATTTTTTTTAACAAAAAGTCAATAAAAAAATGGAGTTTTCAAATAGCAAAGGAAAACCACCAAAACAATGAATGGACTCAGTTGAAGTCCATGCAGAACTTTTCCAAATTAGCAGCCTTTATTTCCTTCTTTCTCTAGCAACTAAGGCAAGTTGGCCTTCAACATTACATATACAGTCTTGGGAAGAAGTATGGGGGTTGGCCATAGTTAGTATTGGGAAGTTTGTAGTAGCACATAGTCAACACTTTTTCAGCCACCTTTTGAAGGTCCACCACCAACTATGCACTAAAAGTAGGAGATGGTGAAGCATACATTTCGATCTATTGTTTTTTCTGTACTTTTGGAAGTGGATTGGAATTTGGATGATTGGATTTCTTGGCATAGATATTTGGGACATGATTTTCCTTGTGGCATTTCTTTCTTATGGATGTAAGATGAAGTGCAAGGAAATTTTCCATACATAACATATAAAATATAATTTAGGCTAATTTTGGGCATATAAAGATGAGTTAGCAAATCATATTTTGACTATACTTAATATCATCAAGAAAAGTGTGGATTCCCTAGGTCTAGAAGCTATAGATGACATGTTGTTGTTTATAGGCTATGTAGAAATTTCTTTCTAGTCCCATATAATTATGCAAAATACTTGAACAATTCCTTTCAATTACATGAAACACTTATAGACTAAAAAACAAATGACTTCCATTTTATCAATTACTCCTGATGGGATCATTTAGGTGTTGTAATGTTTCATTTTTGAAAATATGGGGAATAACTTATGGTTGATGCCAATTGACGTAAAAGTACAACATTAGCAGTAATAATGAGTCATTAGCAAATAAAAAGGACCAATTGATAAAATAGCAACTGGCATGTGTGACATGCGAGGCCTAATGCAAAATGCATGTGGCATGCACCTTTAAAGTTGCATGTATGCATGTGTTATGTTGCATGCGTCATGAACATGTCAAAAAGAATAAAAGAAATCAAATCGACTTGTATAGGTATTGATTGTTATTATTCATATTTGAGATTTGGATTTGAGAGCTCGGTGAGCTTTTTGGGTGTTGAGGACACAAACCCTTAACCACTTCAAGTTTGATGTCAAAATCTATACATCCTAGTTGAATTTGAGGATATATCACCCAAATCTATCACCATGCTTCAATATTGACATAGTTTGCTGAGTTTTGTATTTAATATTGAGATTGTTTCTCAATTTTGCTAAGATTTGAGAATAATATCATCACTTTTTATGTTGTATAGAGAAAGGGAAAGTAGACCAACTAATGGCAGGTTGTAGAGGAGAGTTCCATACCAAATAGTACCACTATGTATAGTTACGTATGGATTATGTACTTCATACATGATCCCTATTTTGGGAGATCTGGTTCCTATAGCAACTTTGCAGAGGGGGAATATTGCTTGGTTAAGATTATTCCATCATTAATAGAGGGAGAAGGACCTAAAGGCAGTAATCTAGAGTAGATTGGGGCCATAATACTTCATCTAGGTGAGTTTCTAAGGACCAAAATTGGCAACACCATTGTTACATTAGTCATTGGGGTAGTGAATACTTGTTTACTAGTTCCTATGTATTTCTAAGTTGTGGTCCTCTTGTTTATCCATATTACAATGATAAAGGGTAGTGTTGGTCTTAGGAAATAACATGACCATCACAACAATTCTACATCAATTTGGAAGGCTGTCATTGGTTTCTCAAGGGGTCAATGTTTTATCATTCTTGTGAGTACTAGGAAGAGAACTATGAGTCCTTGATATGAACAGAGATGTATTGTGTTGAATGCAAGAAAAACACCCTTCTTCTAGGGAATAATACCTCTAAGCGTTTATTCCACTATGGGTGGGATTTATCTCTCCTTACACTCAGGAAGTGAGTCATTAGCCCCATTAATCGCCAGTAGGCAACAAATCAGGTTGAGGAATGATATTCCTAATCAGGGGCAGTGAATCATTGTGTGAGGGCATGATTTCTCCTTTGGTATCATCAATTAATTTAAAGTATATTTTTTATTAGACCTTAATATTCATATCTACATTTGATACTATGGTTCCCAATCATGATAATATTATATTTATGATGTTCATTTATGATATGCAAGTATTTTTTGAATACGCAAAATTTCATACAAACATTGCAAGAAATTACTAAATCTAAGAACTAGTGGCTACAACAAAACAAGGAAAGGAATTAATGCATGTTTAGTCAGAATCCACCACTTGGAATCTTACAGGTATTCACAAAACAACTTCAAGATACTTCAAATTGATAGCATATTCCTCTATTTATAAAACCTTTTATGGAAATAGTGGGAAACACAGAAATCTCACCATCTCAGCAGGAAAATTTAGATCAAATGACTTGTAGCTAGACAAAACATCCATTAGTCAAGACCGTTACAGTCAATTCTATTCTAGGTTGTGCATGCACATTATCATCAATATATTTTTGAAATTTTGTTTGGTTATCCCCTTCCAAATCCAAGTTAGTAAGATGAGAAGATATATATGGATTAGAATAACATGAACCAAAGAGCTTTAAATTATTTCCTAGGGTTTTACATTTTAAGTAAAAAAGTTGTAAGCATTCAAATACCGTAATTTTTGCACAAACTAAAAGCACCACCGAGAATGTAAAATAATTCACCCTCATCCCTGTCATTAACGCCTTGCCAAAACACCTTGAGAACCTCTTCCTCTTGTCCATCCAGAGCATACCCCACAACCATATGGCTCCATGAAACCACATTCCATTCAGGCATACTTTCAAACACTTTCCTTGCATCCATAACAACCCTGCATTTGGCATACATATAAACAAAGGTATTTCCCACAAATATATCCAATCAAATCATGTCTTGAGAATACAAGCATGGACTTGTCTGCCCTTTTCCAGTGCCACAATCCTAATCACTACCTTGACCACACTGCAAATGTGAGCTCATTCAATCCCATTCCTGCTCTTTGGATCTATGCAAATAAATTCACGACTTTCTCTACAGACCCATTCTGAGCATACCCAGTAACTATTAGGGTCCATGTGATTTCCTCTCTTTGAGAGATCTTGTCAAAAATTTGTCTGCACTGTTAATTCTTTCACATTTTGCATACATGTTAAAAAAAATTCCTATGAAAAGAATTGATGAAAAAACAGAGATAATGATGTGGGCATTTACCTATCTTCCCTATACCAATGCCCTCAATATTATGCACCACTCCACACACCATTCCAAAAGAAGGCGATAACAATTTTAGTCCACTGTGATGGATTTAGGAAGAAATTCTTTGTTTGGCTCTAAGATTCGGCCATTATTTTTATTATTCCCAATGGATATTTTAATGGCTTCTTGTCTTGTGTTGGATTTACTCTTGGGCATTATTACCACAGAGAATTGGAAATAGAGAAAGTCATAAGTGCAATGGATACTTTGTATTTTATTCAATGAGCTACATTGAAAATGATTTGATTATATTATATTTTATGAGAAAATAATATTCAATGTAGTTATATCGGGGGTGTTTTTGAAGCTATATATTGTAAACTACTTTTTATTGTATAAAATTGTTATGGGTTTATTATATGTTTTTAATATATATTTAATGATAAATAGATGGCTACAAAATGGACATGGGATGTTAGCATGGTTAATATGTTCTTGTTAGTCACAAACCAATGGTTATGCTATGATTGAGTTATGAATTGAGTCCATTTTGAGTGCACAAGGAAATAATGTATCACTTCCATCTATGAATTATTTTAAGGCCGACATGATGGAATGAAGGGAAACATAGTGCCACTATTGTATGAAAGGAGACTAGAGGCTAGATGCATCATCATGAATTTGGTGTCTCTCTAGGATGTCATGATCACTCACACTCTATATCCCGTTATTTGTAGGATGGCACAAGTCCTCTTGGTAAAAGTAGGTGTTGTTTTTATACATGCTAACCAGTGGGCCTATACTCCACTAACCTCTTGTGTTAAACTCATATTAATAAGTAATCCCATATTTAAACCACAATCCCCCATTCTTCCAATTCCAATAAGTTATTTGACGATATCCGATAATATAAAATTGCAATTTTGACAATGATTTTTTACAATTTTGACAATTAACATCACATGTGTCTCTGAATCCATATACAACGTTACAATTTACTAAATTTTGACATTGCATATGGATTCAAAGACACACTTAAAGGGGGTCTATGAATCCATTTGTGGTGTTAAAGTTTAGAAAATTGTACAAATTCATTGTCAAAATTGTATTTTTTCATTGTCAGGGTGATCAGACAATTATGAATGTTGAATTCATATCCTCACTTCTCATTAGTTAGTCATATTTGTATTCATGTGACTAAATTAGTTGTTTACATTAGTCATTTTTATTTTATTCAATTGTAATCTAGTCGTAAATTTTATCATGTGACTAAATTAGTCATTTATCTTAGTCGTTTTTAGTTGGGTCACCTAAAATTGTTCAATTTTGGTCATTTATCCCTTGAAAAAACTATGGTGACTAACTTTTTAGTCGCCTAGTCACTTATATCTCATTTTGTACTAGTCTAGCCCTTGAATAAAATGGGTTTCTTTGCAAATTTGACTTGATCAGAACCAACCTACCTCCTCGTGATAGAAATATGTTGGCCCAACACTCTATTCATCCCTCTACCTTTTTGTACAACCACTCCCAATCTTTAAAGGAGCAAGAATTATGCTTAAGGAAGAATCCTAAGTATTTGAAACCTTTAGATAGAGGTTTTCAAGGGAAGGACACTTCATTTTTTAGCGTTCTCTGCACTACTTATGAGAGAGAATTTTCTGCCAAGTTCTATCTCTCCACATTTATATACATCCTAGTTTCCTTCATATAGGTCTGTAAGATCTGCATGCTTTATTGAATATTCTATAAGGATCCTTCTCCCATCATCAACACTTCGTCCACAAACAATATATGTGAGAGTAATTTTGTCTCTAATACCTTCACACCTTTGAGGGATCCAGATCTTTTAGCATGATGAATTATCCTACTGACGGCATCTTCTACTAAAATAAAATAAAAAGGGGGAGAGAGGGAACCCTTGTCTAATTCCCCTAGAAGATCTGAAAAAGGAGGAGGGATATCCATCTATGAGGACTACAAATGAGGATGATTGAATGCAGCCCATTATCTAGTTTATTATTTCTACTGCAACACCAATATGCAGTAGCAACAATCTAAGGAAAGTCCAATTTACTCTATCACAAGCTTTGGGTAAATATAGCTTTAGAACAAAAGCTTTGCTCTTGTTCTTATTGATAGAGTGTATGGCCTCCTATGTCAGGGATAACACATCATGTGAATTTGGTGATTAAAAGAAACCCAAACGGTTCCTCTGAAACTATCTTGATCTAGGTAGGTTTCAAGTGTTGGGCTATAGTTTTGGCTATAATTTTGTATGCCACATTACAACAGGAGATTAGTATGAAAACATAAAAGGAGGAGATTTTTTTCTTCTTAGGTATTAAATATAGGAAGGTGGAGTTTAGGGATCCTAAAACTTTACCTAACCTTTGGGATTCTTGAACAATCTTCAATAGATCCTCCTTCAGTAATTCATAAAAACCTTGCAAAAATTCAATTGTGAAACCATCAAGACTAGTGCTCTTACCTTTTTGGAAGGAGTGTGTGACATTGTTCAGCTCCTCCTTTGAAACTTATTTTGCAAGGTTTTTATTCTTCTCTTTGGATACCATTTTGGAAAAGAGCCTAAGAACATGGAGTATCTCTTGTATAGGGAATAACCAATTATACTATGAAACAAGAACTTGACACGGTTCTTGTTTTTCTCTCTCCTAATTTTAGTAGCTATCATTACCTCCGTTTCAAAAAGGGTTGATACCAATATCACACATTTTCATTTCGAGGCATTGTTTTGGGCTTTTGAATCATCTATGTCATAAAATATTTTTACTTTCTATTTTCAAATGTGTTTTGTAGAAATTTAGCAAAATAACATACATTTAGAAGCAAGTTATAATGAAAAACATATACACTTTGCAATTGTTTCTTTAAAATAAGACATTTTTAATGACAAAATTGTTAAAAAATACATAAACTAAAGACGTTTAAAACCATTTTCAATGGATTTTTAGATATTTTTTATGTAAAAATGGTACTATTCCATATTATTTTCCAAAAAGTGACGATTCACATAAATTCAAGAAAAACTATACCATATATTTCTAAATAACATATTAAAAACATTATATATAGAAATTTTATTTCTAAAATAAAAAGTTTGAAGTTCAAAACATTACTAAGATATCTTATCAAAAAGTTGTCAAATTTAACATTTTCTTCAAGACATGAAACTAATCAACAATATCACGCAGGACAAATTCTTCATCGAAATTGGAATTTTCTGAGCTTGGCTTTCTTCAGGGACATCAATGTCCTTTTCCATTGGGTCTTCTATTTCTTCAAATTCCCAAAGTATTTCTTTCCAAACATTCCTCCTAATGGGGGTTGATGCTCTTTTGACATCTTTTCCACAAGTGTTTCGCTAAAATTTAAAAAATTACATTAAAAAAACTTACATTGATATTACATTAAAAACAAATTAAGAAAATTTATACCTCCCCTAACCCCCTAAACCTTCCCCACATTACATTTAAAAATAATAATAAAATTTTAAAACCCCCCTAACCCTCTAATCCTAACNCCCCCCCCCCCCCCACAATCGCCTAATGCCCCACCCACAACATTACATTACAAAAACATTGAAAAAAAATTATACCCCCTAACCTCTAAACTCCACCCCACCCAAACAACATTACATTAAAAAATATAAATAAATAATACATAAACACTCCCCTTAACCCTCACAACATTATATTTAAAAAAATATTAAAATTTCATTTTTAACCCCCTAACCCCCTAAACAACCCCCTTAAACATTATATTAAAAAAAATTAAAATAAATAAATAAATTATCTCCACTCCCTTCTCCCTCCTCCCTCCTTCCTTCCCCACAACCCTCCCCCCCTCCTCCTTCTAGGGGGTTGCAGCTGCAGTCCTTCACGAGCTTGCACACATCAAATCCAGGATATCAACAATAGATTCACATCATGAATAGTCAAATTCCATAGATGGACTATTCGACAAAACCTCTACAAGTAAAAAGCATTTCTCCTCACCAAAACGGTCCACGAAAATATTATGGTGGGTGGAATATGAGCATGCACAGAAACCTATTGGCCCTCGATTGACAGAATCAGATCCTGCACAGAAAACGACTGGCCCTCGATAGGCTAAATTGAATCCTTCACATAAGACAATTGGCCCTCGATCGGTGGACTGCGTGACAGCTGGGTTTCTAGGTGACAAGCGAGAGAAAATGGAAACCGAAGGAAATCTTAATGTAGCAACCCATAGTTCCATTACAGTGGAAGATGATCTAACGTCACTGTCAGTCTTACAGTTGGTGTCAGAGGTAGGAAGGAACACTTACACATTCTTTACCTCACAACCACAACATAACTTCAAATTTCCAACACCAGCAGATGCGACCATCATCCATACTAACTTTCTAGTACATTCAGTGCTTCCTGTTGAATATTGGGAAGACCCTAGGTCAAACCTTGGCCTAGACTTACTTGAAGGTGGGTGGACACTAACAAAAACCCTAGGGGACATATTTTATCTTGGAGACCATCTTGAATAGTTCCCTCTGTAGGGTGCAAAAGGATTCATCGCATCCTTCTTGAAACCCTCAGATAAACAAGGAAACCCCATAGATAAAGAAAATGATAAAGGAGCATAAGGAAATAGTTCAATATCTGGGCTTAGGCATAACATATAAGGAGGGAGAATCCAAAGGAAAAAAAGGAACAAGTTCCTAAAGACCACGCAAGAAACTCTAAATCTGGTTTGTGGAAACATTTTCTCTATAGTCGAGTCCTTAGGAATGGTGGAAACAACCATTGTTGAAAGAGACAAAGGACATTACCCTAGTCCAAAATGGCTTAAGAAATGGGCCACCGATAATTGGGAAGAAGAGATCAACTACACACTAGAAACCCTAGTTCTTTCAAGGGGGTGGCTTCTTTTCAAGTAAAGAAACAAGGAAGACAAGGGAAACATTCTCCAAAACCATTGGATTATGGGATCAACACCCATTCTTTTCAAGAGATGGCCCCAATGTTTGATGCAAAATGTGAAAGGTTTTATGTTATTCTTGTATGGATAAGACTGCCAGGACTTCCTTGGGAATTTTGGAACTGGGACTCCTTTAGATACATCGGTAATTCTCTGGGGGTGTTTATTAATGAAGACATGACCTTCACCAGATCATGGCACATGACGGTTGCACATATTCTTGTCTCCTTAAATATTAGGGCAGGTATGATAGAATACTTATTCCTCATATGGGGACAGGTAAGGCATAGGAAGAGATTATACTACAAAGGCATCCCTTTCCATTTCCACCAATGCCATGAATATGGACACATCTCCTAGTTCTGCAATCTTCAATTCAATAGGGTTGTTGAATGACCAAAAATAATATCAATGGAAGATGGAGTTATCGAGAAGAGAAAGGGGCCGCAAAAGGCGGGGAGAAGAGAGGAGGAAAACCATACTAGAGTACTCTTACATGAATAGGGTGATTTCACCAGGCCTGATGTCGAAGGGGCAGAAGGAGTAATGCCATAGTGGAACATGACAATTGTTTTTCCTCCTGGACATATGGAGATGGAGGATCATAATCGCCATCACCATGTGGAAGATGCGCATACCTCTTCGGGTAAGAAATTTGATCTCCTAAAACACATTTCTACTTTGGAATCTTCATTATCTTCATTATGTTTAAACAAAAAACCCTTTGGAGTCACCCCCTTGTCTACGGCCCCTCCCGATCTTTCATAGAAAAAGTTTTACTAGACCACCACAGTGGGGTTCTTCCTACTACTCTTCCAACTGATCCCCCCATCCCTTCCTCCTATTAGGATAGGTCCTCTATAAATGACTCAGTAAACTCATCCAACCGATTTCATTTGAGAACGAGAGATGTCCCTTCCTCGGCAGAATCTAGCCACCAAATCTAAGGGATGGGGAAGAATCAGATTATGGATTCTAAAGGAAAATTAAGGGGAATATCGACCCATCTCTCCTCAACTCAGTCATGAGCTCTAAAGGAACGAGAATATGATAAACAAAAATATATTGTTGGGGCTCTTAGAGCACTAAAAACCCTTGATGGACTTTCCCGATGAAACTCCTCTATTTCAAATGCAGGGGTTTGGCAAGTCCCACCAAAAAACTTAGGTTAAGTAGGTTGATCTCTATGAATAATCTTGGCATCTTACTTCTCTAGGAAACCCTAGGACCTAAGGAAGGGGTTTCTTTTTTCTGAAAAACAAATTTCAAACTTTATGATTTCCTAGCCCCTAGATGCCAGAGGGAACTCTGGGGGAGTGGCAATTGGTGGGAACCCAAAGAAATTACTTATGAGAAATAGTTGGGGTTTTGGATCTTGATTGGGATTTGAATTTTTTCACATGGATTTGAACAAATCCTTCACTATTATCAACATATATGTCCCTTATGAGGACCATCTCTCTTTCTGGGATTTTTTCAAAAAAAACATCTCTTTTCAAATGTGATAATCTGATTCTTGGGGGGCGGATCTGAACTTCCCCTTGGGAACTCATGAAATTTAGGGACCAAGAGCCAGAGTGGCTCCCCTGGATGACTACTTTTCACAGCTCCTTTGGGACTCCAATCTCTTGGACGTTGCTTCGGTAAAACTAAGGAAAACTTGGATGAATAAGAGAGCTAGGGAACATGGATAATTTTAGGGGCTATATATATCCCATGGGCTATATTAAGGGGGTTACAAAAATTTAGCGGGCTATTTTCTTATATGGAAAGGGTTTTTTCAGATTAAATATTTTCACCCAATATTTTTTAGAAAAAAAAATCCAAAATGAGTAGGCTCTTGTATATTAATGAAAAAAAAATATCCCTCCAGTCTATTGTTCGACCCTAATTCCTAGAGAAAATATAGTGAAATCACTCATTCGCCCCCAATTTTCAGTAATGAAGGCTCATAAGGGTTATTTCACCCTCCATTTTCCTTGTAATTCAGGAATATGGTTGTGTTCAATTGTATTTTTAGTCAATTTCATGTGATACCTTCTTTGAGAACTTGATTTCCAGTATTGGAGAGAAAATCATGTGCTATTTTATTCTATATAAAGGATATAGTGGTTCATGGTTCACCCACATTGGATTGCACTTACAAAGTGAAGGTTCTGGTTAATGTGATTCTACTTTTCATTCTTAGTTTTCTCGACACTTTAATATTCACATAACATCTCCATTGTCGAAAGCCAGGTCTTGCAGGTACATTTCGAACATGCAATTTATCAGAGAATAGAAACTTACATCACACTTTTTATCTAATAATTAACGTGATATACTTTTTATCATGATTTTTATGATTTTTATCCAAAGTTAAAATATATTATTATATTGTAAATTTATCTTTTGTAGTGGGGATTTCTCCCCTACAACGTGCAAAAGCACCTACCCTAGATCGTCCAAATCATAGGGCAGAGTTCAATGGTGCAAAGGATTACTCGACTTTGATTAACAATGATAAACGATAAAAAAAAATTATTTTTTAAATATATTCTACTAACTAATGCAAAACAAGAATAAAAAAATACCTTTCTTTTGAAGTTGGGTCACTGTAGCCGTCCGAGAAGTGGTCCTGTGGCTCCACAATTTAGGTCTCTAGTCTACTCCACTAGTGGTTGTCAAATAGGGGAAATGGATCCAATGGGTATGGAAAAATCTCACTACATACACCGTGGGAAATGATATGGAAAAATATGGGGATACTGGCAAAAGGTTTGAGAGCGAATGAATGAATGAAAAAAAACAATTTTGGTGATACCTTCACAATGTATTTATAGGATGGTCCAAGGTTTTTTTACCCATGGTATTTTACCGTCCATGGTATTTATATATGGTTTTTTACCCATTCTCATTTTTAGGGTTTTTGGTCCTTTTTGGAGAGAGTGGGCATAAATCACAATAAATGCTCAACTTCCCTTCATTTATGGGGAAGTAGTAAAATGTTTTGGACCATATTTAGTGTGAAGTTCAAAATGGAGGAAATAATGGTGGGAATATGATGTATGACTATGGTTTAGACCATGGAGAGCCAGGTGAACAATTTTTTGTGTTAACAGATTTCCCCCTGATGTGTGAGGGAAGGAGCTCATCGTATGGCCAATAAACATCATAGGAACAAGGGAAAATAGTGACAACGGTGGAGAGATTGGAGACGACCGCGAAGGAGTGTAGTATCCTCATTCTAACTACAACAACTTTAGGTTTGTATTACTTCTCAAAATGGATGAGGTACATATAATATCATACATGTATATGGACGAATTGAGCATACCCATGCTCATAACAATGTCTCAAAAATAAAAACCGGGATCAAGGCTCAAAACATGGGAGTCGATCAATACATATACAACTGGTGATACTTAATGGTGGCCTCAATGGGAGGCTGAATACAAATGTTGATATGAAGAACTGGTACATAGGAACAATGGAATTCTGATGGAATGCAATATCACAACAACTAATGCTCTGCTAGATCTGGGAGTGTACATAACTCAATGGACTCAATGACTGAGATTTAGAATCTTAGTGGTACAATAAGTGACATCAAGTACTGGAGATACACTGAACCATGACATTGGGGGAATTTTGAACACTGTCGCCAACGCAGCCCAGAAATAACAAGGGACATGAAACTGTATGGGTCCCATAGTAGACTCACCAATATGCTAGAGTCAGGTGACAACCGGGGTCTTCAACCAAATCTCACTACATACACCGTGTGAATCTCAACGGTGCGATGGTGTAGATGAATTTGAGCACGTGAGACACAACCAACTCGAAAGGCACTAACGACTCCTTTCAAGTGGTCCAAGGAACTCATCAGTGAGGTGGATGAAACTAGGATATAGGGACCTCTAGGTCTATCCTCTGGAATAAATGTGTTGACGTCGATTGAGGGAGACCTGCAACTAATAAGGCAATGATTTTTCCTTGATAGAAATGCGAGGGGGATAACCAGATATGTGGAACAAACAAGGGACTCAGACACTCAATGGGGAATAGGGGCAAGGGAGTACGAGGGACTCAATCTTCCTTTGTTTAGATTATGACAACAAGGATGACCTGGTAGCAAATGAAACTAACTCTTGGGGAAAGGGATCATAGCTATGAAACCGGGGAGATAACTACATTGGGAAATACTTAGGGGAGTAACCGGAATAGTGATATCCAGGATAACCAAGGGAGACTCAATGCAGAGTACTCTGAATAAAGGAGACCCATTGGGGGGAAGATGATATAATGTGAGACATATGTAATGTGTGGCTGCCTAAAGACATCGTTTGGTACTTATTCATAGTTTAAGGAGCACAAAGAAGGGATAGAAGTATGCTCAATATCATACTATCTCGCAGACTTTTGTCAAGCCCGAGACAGTAAATGCTCGATGGTGTTTTCATGTTTAGAGAGTCTGAAAACGGCAAGAAGACTCTAGTGGTTCTTTTTCTCATAGAGTAGTCTCCTAATCCCGAGAAACGATAAAAGTGTACAAGAGAGAGCTCTTCCATCCAAAAGGATCAGAGAGAATTATTTTCCGTTGGTAGTCCAATCAAGTCGAAAAAGGTCAAACCTATGTTGATTAGACAATCATTCAAATACTTTTACGAGCATGAACAAAACCAATATTTCTCAGTGATATTTTCTTTATGAGAGGGCTGGAAAAGAGCTTAAATACAACCCATAATGAGATTTTTCATGTAGTACAGTCCCAATGTCTAACAAAGCATAAAAGGATACAAAGGGAAACATTCCTAGCTGTAATGCACCAGGGTGGTCCATTTCTTTAAATAGTCTATGTAGTCCAAAAAACAAGATAAATGAGGCCACATAAATGCCCTTTCAAATACTTTAACGAGCGTGATAGGAAGAAAGCATGCTTGGCAATCTTTTAATTCTTTTAGGAGTCAGAAAAGAGCTTAACAAAAACTCCGTAATGGTTAGTCGGGAAAGGAGGAAGTGTTTGATGTGCCAAAGGGGTGATGTTGTGAGCATGACCAATATGAATAACAGTGGAACACTGATGGGGCATCCTTGTGGGATGGTGGATGGCAGTAAAATAAGGCCATGTTTGCAGTATGGATGGAGCAGATGGCTCATGAACATGACAATACGTATAAGGTGTGATTCATGTGGTGGCACGCAAATCAAGGCGACTCCATGAAATGGCTCAAAAAATTGGTAGGGAGGGAGGCAATATAGGAGGTCATTTCTTTACCCGGGAGCTATTTGCATAGTGGTGGTAGTTTCCTATATTCATAGAGAACTATCCATACGTGGGCATGGACTACCGGGTATATCCAGAGATGCCTCAACCTCAAGGACAAGTCTGGGGACCTGACAGTACATATACATGACACTTTGTTGTTGCAATCGTATACAGTTTACTAGTCTAGAATAGTGGTATCTAAATAATGTGTGTGATAGACACTGATGACATACTATGTGCATGTGCATACGTGGGACCTCACCCTCCAGTAGGGTACCAGAAAAGCAGGGGCAAGGTGGAGGGCTTAGATCCACCCACTCACAGGCAAAGGTGGTGGAAAAGTATGACATTGGAATCATTGTGGATGGACGTGGAGAGGTTGACGAAGGGGGTAAATGACTCATGGTAAAAACATTGTAAAACAAGAAAGAAAAAATAATGATACAAGGGTATGCATGGTGAGCGACTTTAGGCATAAAACCTCTTGAGGTAGAGCCCATTGCGGGGATTCTTCAAGAGGTGACCATCAGAGTTAGTGAAGAGATATGCCCCCTTGCTGAGACATCGATGGATGATGTAAGGTCCATACCACATGGATTCGAACTTCCCTTTTTCAGTATTATGATGGGATTTATCATACACGATGAATAGGTCCCCCTTGTTAAAGGTGCGTGGGTGAATGTGGGAGTCATAATGGGAGTTTGACCGAGTCTTAGGTGCTTCAATAATTTAGAGAGCATAAGGACGATCCTCATTGGTTCATTCAAGCATAAGTAGGCGTTGTTCTAACGGAGAAGTATCAGGTAGAAGTTCAACATCAAGGCAGAGGGACTAAATCTGACATTCATTGGGAAGAATTGATTCCAGATCATGGACTAAGTGAAATGGGGTAAAACCGGTGGCAGTTTTAGAGATCTCTCTGTCATCACAAAAGTGATGCAAAAATAGATCAGGAGGATCTTCCATGGTCGAGGATGGGAAAGGACTACTGGAGCTATAGATCATATAAATGGTGTTATTGGTGTCCGAGGAAGAGGCCGGAGAGTGGATATCCTTAAGGACAGTGATTTCAGACTCACGAGAGTGCTTGCAAAGGTCACTGATGAGATACCGGTACTCGAGAAAGTTTGGAAAATGGTGGGAATAATGACCATATAGACCACAAAATGCACATGGGTGGTTGGTTTGCAGCGATTTGTTTTTAACCGCAGGTATGGTTGGTATGTTGAAAACTGGAGCGCCATTGATATCGACTACAGTGCACATGTGGGTGCAAAGGATGGGAAAATTGGGACAATTATGTGTCGCATGGCCTTGGACATCGCATAAAGCACATGTAGAATGAGGACGTGGTTCTGTCGTTGTTTTGGGTGTCTTTACCCTGGTATTCGTGGAAGGAGGGGGAGTAGCAGTAGAGACATAATCACTCATCTTTGTACCAGGAGGTGGGTGTGATATCATCCCAATAGGTTGGACGAGACTCAACACAATATGGGGAGTCAGGGGAGGGGTAGGTGGATCAAGGTACCACATAGGAATACCCAAAATGAAACCAGGAAGGTTGAGAGTAGACATGACGAGCTTACTCACGATCTCGAAAGGTGGAAAGAGGAAGGGAATCATGTGGAAAGGTAATGAACCCCAATAATTCCCTGAAGGTTGCGGTTGAGGTTGTGACTGAAGTTGCAATGAGGTCGAAATGCTACTAGATGTAATCATGCACAAGTCTAATATATATGTCGGCGAAGGAGAAGGTGGTAAGGACAAAAAGGTGTGTGTCATAGGAGCACTATCAAATCATCCTGGGACAACGTTAGATAGGGAAGGTATGGACACGATGTCAATGGTAGTGTCGATAGTAGTAAGGACGTGTTCCCATCTAGCTGGTCCCTTTGGATCATAGTAAGTCAATTGGTCGATGGTCACAATCATCTCATCATGGGGGAAGATCAAGAGTCGAAAGACGGTAGAGGTAACAACTCACATTCCATACATATAACTACATCCTAGAAGGAGGTTGTAATCGAGTTGGGTGTTGACAGCCTCAATGTCAATTAACACTAAATTTCCAGCTAGTTCAATAAGGACATTCATGAGGACACCCTGTGGTTGAGCATCATGACCATCATAGGCGCAAAGAGTGGTGGAAAACGTTTTAAGGGTTGGGGGTCCAAGTTTCTTCCAAAAAAAGGTTCACATAACATAAGTGGATGCCCCTTCATCAATGATGCATCAATGAATAACCAAATTCTGAATCGTGACTAGAACTTGGAAGGCAACTGTTGTAATCTCACAGATCACATAAGGTTACCAATAATACATACTAAAACATATATACATAAAACAAATACAAGAGATAAGAACAAATAGGTGAATAAATAGATTATATTATATAGAATGAGTCCATACAACACAGAGAACTGAACTGAGTTCTCATCTGGCTCAACAGCCTAATATATATGATTACAGAATGGTTACAAAATAACTACCTGTTGTTTCGGTGAACCGACACCACCTTTAGGTGGTCAACTTAATATCTAACTTTAGTCGACCGACCGACTTAGTCGGTTGATCGACTAAGTCGGCTCATCGACTTAGTTGGCTGATCGACTAAGTCAGCTATCCTTCAAGTCGACTTAATCTACTTGCTCCTTCTACATCTCCCCCACGAACAAAATGTTTCTTCGTCCTGAAGAAACAGGGAGGTACAAAAATTCCTGGTGGTTGCAATAGTTATTGTGGTGGGCTGTGAAGTCTGATAATCGGTCTTTTTTGTACATAGACTTCTACAATGGCTGGGGCTGTTACTATGAGGTGATGTTGGAAATCTGTCCAACTCTGTAAAATTTTCTGGATGTCGATGGTGAGTGTGGTCAAACTTGATAAGATCGACATCTTTTCTAAGATGGAGACTTCAGCTATCCTCTCCATTTTGGGACCCATAAATTGGTCCTTCTCCTCTGCGGTCTCGATAAGTCTTTTCATCTACGGGAAAATGATGTCGACTTTTTCTAAGCTAGGGAGAGCTTGTTGCAACCACTGATGTGCTTCCCTTTCTAGTTTCTGCAGTTTGGCAGTTTCAAGCACTATCTGTTCTTCTATTGTCGTTCTGAGTGCTTCTTCAGTGGTTTTTCTACTCTCTAATGCCTGAATCCCTTGTCGGGTCTGTCGGTTCTGCTGATAAACTTGACCATAGTGATTAGGCTAGTCTCTTAGTACTTCTTCGGTTACGACAGACATTAGAGGAAATTTGGGGTCTAAAATGGGCCTTATAAGAAAACACGCCAACAATAAATTTTGTGAGTTGGACTTCAAGAACCAATAGAATTTCAATCAAATGAGTCAACCATAATGGTTGAATTGGCATATTTGTCATAAAAGAAAACTACTTTTTTGTTCGTATTTTCGACATATCTCCCTATGTTTTTACTCAAATTTTAGGCAGGAGAGCTCGTTGGATGCATAATTTAATTCTTCATCCAATGAGTACCCACATTGCATACTTTTGATGGACCCTGCTACCCCAAAAACAAGAAATTCCTGAAAAAACGTGATGATGATGTCATCATCACGTTTTTTCAAGCATTTCTTGTTTTTGGTGTAGCGGGATCCGTTAAAAGTATGCATTGTGGGTACTCATTGGATTCCGAATTAAATTCCGCATCGAACGAGCTCTCCCACTCAAAATTTGAGTAAAAACAAAGGGAGATATGTCAAAAATACGAACAAAAAAAGTAGTTTTTTCATTCTTCCTCCAAAATTAATAACTATTATTTTATTATTTTAACTATTATCTTATCATTTTCCTTAGGAGGCCCATTTTAGACCTCAAATTTCCTCTAATTCTCCTCCATACGATCCTGCAATACTTTGTATTCTTCAGAAAATGCAATGTGTTGAGCCATTAGGAGTCGGGCAGTTTCTTCTTTTTGTTCCTCCTTTGTTTCCTGAATGTGCGCTTGGAGGGTCGACACCATGCTCTCAAATAGCTGATACGCTCTTTCAAGTGGTTTTTTTGTGTCGATCTCTATGGGGCCCGGCATGATAGACTGGGCCAGATTCCTGCATTTGTCGAGAAACTCGACCTGTTCCGTGTTTTTGTCCTGGAGTTCTTTATTTCTTTGCGCACTCCTCGTCTTTGCTTCACTTTCTAGGGTTTTGAAGAGTTGTCCTAGCTCTGTGTTAGTCAAGGATATTGCATCCTTCATTCTAATTTGGACTTTTGAAGTCTTTCCATGATGCTCCTTCTTCTGTTTCTCCTTCCTCTTCTTAAGCTTTTCTTTATCTGCTTCCTGTGTACCTGCAACATTCGAGGCGGGATCTTTGGTTTGTGGGTTAGATGCCGATGGTTTTTCTTATTGGGGAGGTGGAATGACTACCACCTCTGGTTGTGTGAATGCAGTTGGTTGTGGGGAGCCTTTCTCTAAGTCAGGGGGTAGTGATGGTGGTGGAGATGGTGGTGGTGGTGGTGGTGATGGAGTTGGCGAATGGTCGGGGGTGATTGGTTTGGGGGAAGTATGGTTGAGTGGTGGGTTGTTGGGTCGAGGGTGTGAGTTTAGGTCGGGTTCTCCCTCACTAGGTTTAGTGGCTGGTAAGTCAGCTTGGGGTATGGGGTTGGTCGGTGCAATAATTGAGGACCGACGTGCAATCACTTTGGATTCCTTGTCGAGATTTCTTTCAAAAATCGACGAGATGGTTGCAACGATTGGGGTTTGTGTGCCCTGTCCTGGTTGGTGTCCACCAGACGTGAAGATAGGTGCTTTGGTACAAATATTCTGAGCCGACATAAACAACGCAGGCAGTTTCTCAAAGAAAGCTTGCAAGTCCCTATCTCTGTCGAATTTTTCTTTGACAGCCTTCGGCATCGCACTTTTGCATAAGTCAAGGGGGCTGACTGACTGTGGTGTCGATGCTTGTTCCTCGGTTATTTGCGTTGGTGATGGGGGTGGAGGTGTCGACACAAGATCGACGATGTTTTCAGGCATCATCGTAGTCTTTGCTTTCTTCAGTCGACCTACTTGTGCTCTGGCGTCAACAAATCACTGGAACTGGGTTTCGACCAGCACTTTCTTTGCTGCGACATCCTCTATGATGTCGAGGGCCGTGGCTACCAGTTTCGAGGTCACAACCCAAGAAAAGTTTCAGCATTTTGATAATGAGGGGTACATTGTCATCATGTCTCATTGAAGCTCTTTGTTGTGTAAGTGAATGATATTTGCTTGAATGCCATCGTCGTCATCTTCTTCTGTTGTGAGAGTTTAAATTTCCTGCAAGCTTGTATGTTTCCTGCTCATGTGCATGGTCTTGGCTATGATCAACTACTTGTACTTTAACTGACTTAGCATGACTCAACTTACAATGGTTGGCAAGAGACCAACTTGATTTACATAAAATGGAGGGGATCACCTGCCTCACAAGAGACTCATGTTTAACCCCCTCTTGACTTCAATAATGACTAAGTCATCATAATTACATGGTTTTTTTTTCTTTAAATACATACAATTTAATTGACCCAACCACTAGTACAAGTGATCAATTTTTCCACGGAAAAACGTGGCAATATCCACGGAAAATCATGGATATTGCCACGTCTAAGTGTTTTTTTTTCCGTGGGAACAATTCCGTCGCAATAGAGACGACCCCTAATTTGCATTGCAAGAGTGACAATGTTCTATATTTCGTTAGATGTCTAAGCCATCGCTATATCCACGCCTTGCCGTCTCTATATCCACGCCTAGCCGTCTCTGTATCCACGCCTGGCCGTCGTTGTATCCACGCTCTGTATAAGGTTTTTTTTTTTTAAATGCAAACCCAAGAATAAGACGTCGCTATAGCCACGCCTTGCCGTCTCTGTATCCATGCCTTGCCGTCTCTGTATCCACTCCTGGCCGTCGCTGTATCCACGCTTTCTATAAGTTTTTTTTTTTTAAATGCAAACCCCAGGAATAGCGACGGGGATGCTGAATACCTATATATTAAGATGAAAGCATTTGTTAAAATACACAAGAGGAAGGGTCTAATCATTGTAGCATCATCAACTTATACACATCTCTTGCTGAACAAAATACTCCTCTTAATTTATGTAATATTTAGTACTTTTCTACTTTAAGCTTGATCATAGGAGCACAAGCACAAGCCTTCTTTTATTATCATCCCCTCAAAATGACTTATTTTTATGATGTAAGGCATTCAAAGCACTAAAAACCCATAAACCCTAGAGATATTTCATACAAGCACAAGCCTCCTTTTATTATCATCCCATCAAAGTGACTTATTTTTATGGTGTAAGAGGCATTCAAAGCACTAAAAACCCATAAATCCTATAGATATTTCATTGTTATAGCATCTAAAGAAGATTTCTTTTCCTTGTTGTTTGCTATTTTGTTTGTCAACTCAATATTGTTGTGAGTAATGTTAGGGATGTTTTAGACTCTTCATGCCAAAACAATAAATGGCAAATTGTCCTCAACTAAACCAAAAACATATTTATTTTTATATAAGCTCTCGATCAGCAATGATAACAGAAGCAGAAACAGGACATAAGATGGGCCAAATGGGCCAATTACTTGAATTGACATGAACATGACCCAATGGAACCATTATTGATAATTCTGATCAAACTGGAACTCGAAACCATTTAGATGTGGACAATTCCCTTAACCTCAAAGACCAGACCGGGGTCTTTGGCAAGGTACCTATGCCATTATTTTTCTGATTTTGGGCAGAGAGACAGAGGTTTCTTCTTCAAGATTTTGAATATTCTGAGGACAGCAATTCAAGAGTAGAGGTGGCAAAGGAGTGCATTTGATCTCTGGTGTACACAGGCGTAGCAAAAGTAAAGGAGATGCATAACTCTGGCCCATCTGGCCCTTCAATCATAGACTCACATGCACTGAAGCAAGGACCCACTGCATGCATACTTGCCAGAGGCCCCAAGCTGCCAGCCACATTCAGAGATTCTGTATTCTTCCACTGTGATTCTGCTGGCTCTCCCAAGAACATTGTAAACAACCTAGATCTTTTAGAAGAGCTTGGAGTAAGACTAGGACGTTTGATCGCCTGCATTCACATTCATTCATCAATATGACTAATCCAAAATATTGTATAGCATAAATCCCTCTTAACCCCTGATCTATTAAGAGAGACCAAAAGGTGCAAAACTGAAATTCATTTACCAAAACAACTGAAAATCCCTTGGAAAAACAACTTTGTTAACTTTTGAATGGAGGGAAGCCTAGTTATTACCTGTCCAACAAGCATGGCTAGGACTGGTAACTCAGAAAAGTGCTTATGTTTGCTGATTTCCATCTCTGTTTTTGATGATATTAAGCATGCCATATCCGAGAAGGATATATCATCCTTCACTCGGGTTCCCTGGAATATCTCTGCTGAATAGTTTCCCAGGACAGTTTCTGGTAGTTGAGTCTCGAAGTGAGGTCTATAGTCCAGCACACTGCCATGCACAAAAGCATTAGTCCATGCAATCACATTATGACAATAAGATTTCCAGGATTCAAGGTACTAAAAGTATGGTATAATTGTGATGTTACCCTGTGAAGCAAAACTGGTTCAATTTCTTCTCTTTCATTTCCTTGATGTTAGTAGTTGTTCGTAAGTATGCAGAAGCAAGGGCTGCAGCATGTGATGTATTCTCTCGCTCGCATGCAGAAAAGAAAGCACCAGTTCCTATCATTGAGAGGCAATTCATGGTGGTTGAGTCCATGCATATAAGGAATTCAAGGATAGAAAGTGCAATAGAACTTCACACACAGGATTAAAAAATGAAACATAAGATTGATATTTTTTGATATGGTAGTCTCAAAAGAAAACAAAGTCTATTTCATGACTGAAAAAAAGCTATCTGTCTGCCATGTATTAGTTATAGCAGTATTGTTCCAAGGATTGGAAAGGGAAGAATTTGTAGACTGCAATGACCTACCTCGATTTTGGGCATAATCTCAGAAACTATTCCAGAACCTGTAGGATAGGGGTATCACTCTGTTATTATTCATATTAATAATTACATTCACATGCACAGCATATAGAGGATAGATGGGAAGGCTGAGACAACAAACATATCACCCCACAACCAAATATATTAATTAGTAGGGAGGCCACTACCTCCGTGGACTCCCCCAATGGTCTTCAAAATTCTTCAGGAATATTTTGTTTTCAGTGTTTTAGCACTGCAAAAAATCTGAGATTGTTAGCTTCAAGAATTTGATGCCCATCCATATCTATGTTAACAAATTAAAGTTAAGAATAGAGATATATAGGTGTATCTCACTGTTATTATACATGATATTATTAATTTATTTACACTCACATGCACATAGAGCCCTGGAGTGGAAGGCTGAGCCTTGAAACATAATCACCTCACTAGGATTAGTAATCCTAGTGTGTTAGTAGGGAGGCCACTACCTCTATGGACTCCTAAGGAGGCCTATCAAATTCCTTGAGGCAGCAATTGTTATGCTCCTCGTCAAGTTCCTCCCAATGGATTCACTTGTCAATAAATCCCATGTATATGTAACAAGCCGGAAGAGATATATCAGCTTGTAAGACTGTTCATGTATTTGCCACATGACATACTTTTGGATTGAGGAGGCATCGAGAGCAGAAGACTGATTACAGTGGGGACACCAATCTACATGTGCATATTTATTTAGTAATGAAATAGAAAATGCCTATGACAAAATACCAGTGTTATCAGAACCGGCTCGGAACCGGCAAAACCGGCCGGTCTGACCGGTTCACAGGGTTGACCAGTCCGGTTTCCTAAAAAAATTTAAAAAACCGGAAATTTGACCAAACCGGGCACTGAACCGGCCGGTTCCGTACGGAACTGGCTTGTCCGTACTCTGTCGTACGGCCGCGTGCAGGGACCCACGTTTTTTCAATTTTTTTAAAAAACAAAACAAAAATACAACCTAAAAGAGGGCGCACTTGGGTAGACTGTCATCTATGGAGAGTGTCTGAAATTGCAGAGGAAACAGTCACCATTTATTGGTGAGTTGTGAGAGCCTTGTAGTGGTTACTTGTTGAGGAAGGGCATAATCTCAGTAGTCTTCTCTTTTTTTTTATATACAAGCTGTTACAGGATTTCATGGACTGAGTTGTGGCCACATAGTAAGATACCCTGCTGCCATCATTTCCAGAAATTGTGGGTACCATCCTCTCAGCATTTTGACTGTCATACTGTGTTAATTTATTGGGATGAAGTTTCTTTCCAGCTGGGCATGATCATTGGGTATGAATACTGTATATTGAGGAGAAATTGTGGTCCTGTGAACCAAAAAGAAGTTCTGCCCTACAAACTCAGTCAGTTAAGTGTTCAGCACAGCCATTAATTTGCTACGTTCAGGAAATGCCCAGGTTTGAGGGTTAATTAAAAGTCTGATTATGTTTTGTTACTGCTGATAAATATCACTGTATTCTCACTTTACAATGATGGCCATTTTTGGTAATGAATCCTTGCTAAAGAATTAATTTGCTACTGCTGTTATTTCATGAATGTTGAATGGACTGTTCATATAATGTGTATGTGCATCACTCCATAGTGAGAATATGAAATATTAAATGCATTAATAACCAGCAAGGCAGTTGATCAAAGATTAAACCATACCACACCTCCAATAGAGGGACACTTCAGCAGTCCATATTGGTAGTAAAAGAGGGTTCTATGAGGATACACAAATAAGAGAAAAAGAAACATATCATCAATTCAGATCAATTCAGATCAATCAAAAAGAAACATATTTTGGATCACAAGACCCTCAGACCTATTTCTGATCTATCTGTGTTTGAAAAGTGATCATCCTCTCCAACACACAGAACCTGAGGATTGATGCAAGTCACAACAGACTAATTCCAGAGCCAATGGGGTTTCAAACTTGCAGCATAATATTTTATAAAGTTCGATCTAACTACAAATGAAGCAGATATATTTTTAACTCGTGTCCAGGAAGCCCTGTAAAATGATCTCAGGCAGTATTCTTCCAGTATTCCAGGGCAGTGATCCACTTATAGTTTGTTCCTTTCACTTGGTTAAGTAAGCGCTCAGTTAATGGTCTGGATTCATATGTATGCACATGAATATATATTTTTTTTTACAAAATATGAATATTTTATGTATTTTTTAGTCAGCCGGTTTTTTGCCGGTTCCGGTCCGGTTCACATTTTGGGCTTCGCCGGTTCGATGACCGGTCCGATTCCGATAACATTGCAAAATAAAAAAGCAAACAAATATACGAATACTATAAGACATACTGAGAGTAGGGTTCCCAATATAGTCTAGTGTTTGCATGAAGTGCCTTCTTTACTTCTTGCCTGTTTAGATATTGCTTTATTTTAATGTCTATGCAGAGGTCAATCTTATTGAATGTATGTTCAATCTGTCTAACAAAAATAGAGATTATTAGTTCTATTGATTTTTTACACAGTTTATCTAACAACAACAGAGAATAATCCTAATGATATATGTGCAATTGCAATCCAGTCTCTTACTCATTAGCTCCTCCTTATGTACCATTAGTTAAACTGCAGAAGATGGGCCGGTGACAGAAAATGAAATGATCATGAGTGACACGTTGTTGGTATGCTGAAGGAGGATGTTGTCATTGCAGCAATCCTCGGTTTGTCGATCCAGAAAAGACAAACTTTCAAGATTTACATTGTAACTCTGTTCCATAGAAATACAAAATTGAATAGCAAGTAGCATATTGTTCCATACCTTCACAATCTTGATTTTTTTCTCTTTGCGAAATGGTTTGTTTGTGCACAGTTCTGAACATCTGCAAGCCTTTGAACAACTCATCGATTGGACTCTACAATTACAGATATCTATATAAATTATTAAAGTAAGAAAGCCACACACATTACCAAGCAACATATGTAATTGTTTGAATTTGTAGAACACAAGATATTACCATGATTGAAATGTTAACACTGTTTATCTTACCAAGCAACAAACAGAATTACCTTGCAGAAAAAATTATAGGCTAGGCAATCTCTGTATGAAATCTACATACTAGTGAAGCAATCTAAACACCATTTTTCAGTTTTGGAGAAAAGAAAAAAGAAATTTACCATAATCATGAACTGAAATAGGAAGTAAAGAATCAATATAATTTATCATTATAACCCATTACATGGATGATGGCTTAGTAAGCGTATCCCTGAGTAAGCCTTTAACCAATGTCGCCTATCATTATTGAAGTTTGTTGTTCAGTAAAATGATCAAAAGGGGCATTAAATACAATCCCCATATACAGTCCACAAGCCATCCCTATTTCATTTGGAAGTTCCTCTCATGGCTTTTCATTCTTCAAATGCATTTGAAAAAATCAAAATGGCAGAGAATATTTTTTCTACCCTCAGCAATGTAAGTTGTCCTCCAGTGGAACTTAACAGCACACAATTGGTTTGCTGGTCTTTGATAATTTCAAGACTGATGTTGATTCTTCGGCACATGATTTTCCACTCTACAACCTTCCCATCCTGGTTGATGTTCAATATAAGAAATAAGTTAATACAGATTACACAAGGAGGAACTTTTCAGCTTCCCATAGGAACAGGCTATTTAGAATCATGGGTATATCATGTGGTACAAAGTGTTATAAATGTGAATGAGGGAGTCACAGAAGAGCATGGAATGGCTGATCTCTTTCAGCAACTTATTGACGTTAGTGGGGTTCATAACTGTCAAAGGGATACTGTATAAGAAAATCCACTCAACTTAGTGACAGTTGCACACTCTGTTTTTATTTTTGATTGCTGCTGAAATGTTTGAACTTTAAAGCATTTTAACATTTCATGTTGATAGGGGGAACTGTTTCCAGAAGAGGGAATTTGGCTTTGGAAGAATGGTACATCTTCTATCAATGCTTTGAAGACGGTAGGAATTTGGTTTTGGACCAGACAAATTTATCTTGTTTCCTAAATTCACACATGGCTCTGTTTTAGTTTGTCAATATATGATTCCCACTGCCCCTTCTTGTGCCCCTTATAGGCTCATATGTTCTGAACTTCTGCCTTGCTACAAATTTTGTTGCCATGTGGGTGTGGTCTCAGGGAAGGTGCTTGAGCCATGTTGTAAATTCCTTCTTTATGAAGGGTTTCATAGAGCTTGAAATCAACACCACTACCCATGCAGGGTCCCATTACTACCCTAATCTTCAGCCCATTTCCAACCCTCCAAACTAGCTACTTCCCAATCAATATAAAGGCTTTAATCATTGCCTTCCATATGGTAGAGGCTTGTTGGATTATTTGGTAGGGTTTGTAATCTATCTACTGTATTTTTCTTTATATATTTCTGAACAAGAATTTGGTTCCAAATTCTATCCATACACTTAGCTGCTAATGCTTTTTGGAAATGATATATGTTTTCCAGGCCCCATCAATCCAGTTCTTTTGGCTTTTCAAGATCTTGCCATTTTACTAGAGATAGGGCTTTTTTCTCCCTTATCCAGGACCACAGAAATCTGTAGCTTGTTCCCCAAATTTTCTCCAGAATGCCTTGGGAATATAGGCCAAGGTATGCCAGTTGACCAGGATTACCTCCATAGTT
>LPNX011119304.1:340737-361440 GCA_001517045.1 Pseudotsuga menziesii | reverse complement strand
GTCTTGACTCTTGACAGTGGACTTATTCTCATTCATTTTTGAGGAATATAGGTTTAGATATTATCAGGTTGAGATCTTCTTCTGCACTTAACTAAGAACAAAATCGGAGGGAAGAGGGCAAGGCTCTTCTACATATTAGGAGGCAACTACAAAATAACCGCAGCGACAATAATAATAATATCTTACCATCGTTTCACTTCGATTCTTCCTGTACCATCGTCGAGATAAAATGAGACATCAGTAACCCTCTCTTCCTTGTTGAAGACCATCCCAATGAGGGTTACCTACGCACCCAAAAGACATACATAGTAAGGCAATTTATTCCATAATACATAAACACCTTGAATGTTCAGTAAAAATTAAGAACGGTTCTTACATTGTTGACGTCAACGCCATCTATTGTAAAATTCGAATTCTTATCAGAGAGATTCTGGGTTTCCTGGCATATATGTTTTACCGTCAATGGAAGAAGCTCGGTGCTGGTACCGCTTTTCTGCAAAACCATCCATGCTTGATTGAATGTTGGGCTCCTTAAACTGCCAAAACATGCAAATTTTGAAAACCCTAAAACCGCCTAAGCTAAGAGGAAAAGCCGCTTACCCTCACAGAGGAAAAACCACCTTCGTTAACTTGGGTGGCCTGAGAGGGCATAAAACCACCTCCTGAGAATAGAGAACCTCCATCCGACTGACTCTGCATGCCAAACATCTGTATTCTCTACTTTGTTAATCCCCGCAGAGAACAAGGGTTTTTGGATGAAATTCACAAAGAAAATTATATCGGGTGCGAAGGATATGAAGTGTAATCAAATGACAATGGTGTTTTTCTGCTTCGAATTCTTCACTGATATTGGGGATTTAAGGGCGGAAGCAAAACTCCCACCAATTTTCTTCCCTCCATTTCATTTGTCACTTTGTGTTGAGGGTTTGCATTATAGGTTTCTTAGCAATTTTTCAATGTATCCCAATCTTATTGAGAGGTATCTACATCTTGAACCTATGATCTGATGTCATTTGAGATTGCCATAGTAATGATTGTGAGAACTCCTCTATATATTTTGTTCTTAAGCTTAACGTGTATCCACATTGCACCTTAATTATGAGAAGAAAGGTAGGAGGTAGTAGCAGGTGCTAGGATTTCTGCAAATGTGGGGGTTCTTTAATGGAAATTCATTGCTTATAGTTTGAGTAAAATGTTATTGTTGTTGTAGAGAGGTTTTTTTAATTAGAGAGGAATGTTATTTGAGAGTAGAAAAGAAACAATTGATACCTATATGTGACAAACATGCAACATAAATGAAATTAATGCTTATAGATTTCCATTAAATAGTTTGGAAAACAAATGTGTAGCAATTGTGAAATAGATTAGCAAACTGGGAAGCGTAATGATGCCTTTTCTAGCTAAAATGGAAAAAGTATTTTTTCATGTACTAGGCACCTCTTCTTTAAACTATCTACTTGGTTCTTTATATGATTTCAATAGTGTATTTATACGAGCTAAAAAAGTGGATAAGCATTGACTTGGATTTGTTAAAATCCAATGCAAAATTCCTTCTTAAAATATTATTCTTTAACCATGTGTGAGGGTATCTTTTGCCATTTTTCTTAGTTTTCCTTGGAACTCTCTTCAAGATGGCTTCTCTCATAAAAATAATGCTAAATACCAACTCAAGGGGAATACTTCTCAAGATAAGGTTCTAGTTTGCATTGGGAGACTTAATATGAGACATAACATGTAGCAATCACAAAACTTACTAAACAAAAATATAAAACCTAGTCAAATACTTTTGAACATTTAAATATACAAAACTCTTGAAAAATACAGGATAGTAGGACATTTGACATTAAAACATATGGCTTGGAGACTTATGAACTGAGACACATGATAGCCACTAAAGCTAAGATCCATTTGAGAGAGACCCCTACCCATCAACTATTTTTTTTAAACTACTCACGATTGTCGCATTTTCGACGACTTAAATTCTATATCTGATGAGGCTGCCATACATTTGAAGGCAATGACGTCGGATATTTATGGATATTTATGGCGATAAGTAATCAAAAATATGACGACTATATGTTGGTTAACTGACACTATGGGTAGGTTATGTTTTCGTTTAATTAACACCACTTCCATCGTATTTTTGACAAAAGTGGTGGAAACACTACTACATTTCGATTAGTATACCAATCACTTTGAAATTTGACTATGGAATTTTTAATCTTTGTCAACGAATGAACCTAAGCGTTAGATATGCGACGGTTCTTTCCATTGGACTTGATAACCCCATAGATTCTCACTATGTTGAGATTCAAGACAGTTTATGGTTCTAGCTAACTATCTACAAAAGGTTGTGTAGATGTTCCCTAAAGATCCTTTGAAAATAGTGGTTATGCCCCAAATCTATAGCCAATTTAAAAAATAGATAGTTTACCCTTTCCCAATAGTGTTAAACATGACCTTCACAAACCCTTTGATCAAAGAAGGGTTGGCCTTGAACCTGTCCTTTAATAGTGTTAAACATGACCTTCACAGACCCTTGGTTGGCCTTGAACCTGTCCTTTAATAGTGTTAAACATGACCTTCACAGACCCTTGGTTGGCCTTGAACCTGTCCTTTAATAGTGTTAAACATGACCTTCACAGACCCTTGATCAAAGGAGGGTTGGCCTTGAACCTATCCTTTAACCCTTCTGGCCTTACTCAGTACAAGGTTATTCATCTTGAATGATCTTTCCCCCACCGTTGTAAAAAGTCAACAAAAGACGGTGCCGTCGCTATAGAGACGGTCAGGCATGGATACAGTGACGTCCAAGAGTTTAGGTGTGGATACAGAGACGTATAAGAGTCCAGGAATGGATACAACGACGGCTAGGCATGGATACAGCGACGCCTCGTTCCTATTACATCGGATTTTACACCAAAAAGTAAGAAACGTGGAAAACCTCCGTGGAAAAATCCGCGCTTTTGTACTAGTGAACCATACATGATTAGAATGAACATATCAACCAAACATAAAATAAAATCAATGATCACATTGACCAACTAACATTTACCCCCAAGTTACAAATGAATTATTATACATCACCAAACTAAAGACACGACCAACCCAACATGCCTTTCATTTTACACCATTGACATGCTTATAAAGACTCAACCCACATGTTTCCATCAACATGACTCAACCAACATGCTTCAATGACCGCATAGTAATTTGCAAAACATTGGTCGACAAATATTGTAATCAAGTAATACTACTCATCAACGAAAATTATTATGTCAATAGACATACCTCAAATTTGTAACCAAGTGAATGAATTGGCGGTAGCCCTTTGAAGAGGTGCTCTGGCAGAAATAGCATGAGTCATTGGCCGTTCATGTCTATTCTTCTTGTTGTATAGTGGTTAATTATGATATTGCCAACATTACCATTGCCATTGTCGAACTATCCTTGTTGAACTATCCTTCATCGAACCATCGGCTTCCACAATTGATCAAAATTTATATTCACAACACGCATATCCATTAAAATGTCGATTTATTGGAGTAACTGGTAACTTCAGTCATTTAGCAGGTGAATCAGTATTCAGGTAGACCAGCAAAAAATTTTGTTCAATTTCAAATTGCAAGCAGCATATGTTTGATAGTCAATGAGTTTGTCTACACCAACACCTTCGCCAACAGCAACAGATGATGGAATTTGGGGTTCTCCTTGATCCAGGTTAAAGGTGATCAACCTTGAGTCAGAAGGATCGATAGCACCTAATGCAGATAACAATGATTTATGTTGTGAAGGACAAGTTTTGAGAACTTCCAGAGCAGACATGGCCAATGGAGGCTGATCCAAATCATCGACTGTACTGTAGTTGAGCGCAGCTCTAGAAGTGGTTTGTTCACGATGTGACGCAAAGGGAATTGTGGGACTTTGGCAGTCTCATCCACGGGGGTTCTCAGCAAATGCAAAGTCATATCTAGAGCAGTGGAGGTAGATGTCAGGCAGGATTTAATGGTTTCTTTGCTGGATCCATACTGGTTTCTTTGAGTCTGTAGGTTTACATCAGATGATAACGTCATGAGGTGATGGACAATAAGATCAATGGGTTGATCTACAGAAGTGGTTGCGGGAGTTTGTGGGACCAAGGGCTGGGTTGCAACCATTTTTTGGTTTGATAGGGGGATTTGGAGCACCATAGGTGGAGTACTCTGTGGTGTTGGGTTTGGCTGATCTAGAGCAGCCCCATTGGGGTCACGTTGATTATCATTTTGGAGTAAATGGTAGACACGGTTCATATGAGGACACTGATGTGTGTAATGGTCGTAAGTGTTACAAATGGCGCATGGATGGTTAGTCCACAACTGTGGGTTCTTCCTAATTCTAGGGGGTTTTGGGGATTCTGTGTAGGGGGGTTGGCTTCATTATTGTTTGGAGGGTTGGGTTGTTGGGAACCTCCTTGAGGCTAGTTGTTACCTCAATTCCTACCTCTCTTTCATCTTCCCTACCCTTGTTGGTTATAAAGGGTGGGTTTATTAGGTAGGTTCTATTGTGCATAGACCTATCCAAGAGGCATAGGAGGATTCGGGGCCAGAGTTGGAGTAGGTTGCACAGGTGGTGGGTAATAGGCAGGAACAACTAGTGGGGATGAAAACCTGACCATCTGTCCATTACATGAGTGTGTCGAGCAATTTTGTTTGTGAACATGAGGAACTGGTCTAGGAGTTTCATAGGAAGATGTGGCTTCAGACTGAGGCGTTATGCATGAAAAATTAGGGGCATAACTTGGTTGGGAAGCACTAGGGGTGTTACAAGAATAGGGTGGCATAAAAGAAGAGGCCAGGTAAAAGTGAGGATGCTTAGTAATGGAGCCAATGACTCCATCAGTAGCATGGGACTACCTCGGCGTATCTTGACGTGAGGAGCCAACACAGGGAGCATCAGGTATAATGGCATACAGGTAACCTGATTGGGCGTATATGAGATCAAATTTTTCTACCTTCAGGATGGATTCCTCAGTTTGTGGGCGCTCAGATGCAACATCCTTGGCGATGGGGGGGAGTAAGGCTTTGAGAAACCAATATAAGAAAATTCTATCATCTAACTAGATGTTACACAAGCTACGATGACGATTCCATTCATGGATATGATCTATGATATTGGTAGTGTTTGTGCCAGAAATTGTTTCCAGACTACAAAGAACAAGCCAACACAACCTCAAATATTCAATCAAACAAAACTAGGTTTTTAGGGTTTTTGAAAGGTTTTTCTAGTTGTGAAGTTTGGTGACAAGAGGGAATACATTCATAACCCAAATAGGGACGAAATCACAAGTAAAGAAGAACTGAGATGCATAATATAATAACCATGTATCCAACAGAACATAACATTGAAGTTCATCCACAACAGGAAAGCACTACAAGCATAGAAACCATAAACCAACAATGAAATTACCAATTGTGTAGCTAAACAAGCTATGAATGAAGCCAAAGAACAGACTGAAGGGTAAAATGGAGCATATATTTCATAATCAGTTCATCAAATACACATGAGAGTCAAGTACTTAGCTTATCAACAAGTCAGGAAACCTCCTCTAGCCAGCCAAAAGTCGAACGCTTTGTTCTCTTTGTGACCTTCCTAAATACTGTCTTTCAAAATTCAGTTAGAGTCTAAACCCTAACTATTTTTATCCTACTCATCGATAGGATATTGTCAATATAATAATTACAAAATAAAATACTCATCAAAACATAAAAAGTAATTGTTTTTTCTAACAATGCTTAAAGGTCTTTAGCAGCTTCTGCCAATAAAGCTATCCCATCTAAGGCTTGGGCCTTTTTCCTAGATTTCTGCTGCTCACCCTCCATCTCTGTCATTCTTCCTGTAAGCTCCTTATTCTGTTGCTGTAGATTTCTGATAGTTTGTTTTAATTTTGCACACTTTAAATCTGTACTTCTTTTCCTTTTTAGGGCCTCTTTGGAGACTGCAATCAGTTCTTGGTAGTGATCATTCACTTCTTCTAGGTCTTACCTGAGTCTTTTATTAGCTGTAATCAAACCATCATTTGTTTCTTGCATATACTCTATTTGATGTGTATACTGCTTGATGGCTCTTTGCAAATTTTCCTTCTCTGAGTCAAATGCCTTGCTTCCTGTTGTACTTTGTAGTTCACTAGGCAGCCATGGGATGTTCAGCATTCTGAAGATTTCCTCATCCTCAGGAAGCAATTCTGTAGAAGCATCATCAACACTTGGGTTTTCTTGATTATCTGCTTCAGTAGGTGCATTTTCATCCATTAACAGCTTGTTTTCTGAATAAGAAATTTATATTTCCTCTTTCTGTTTTTCCTTCAAGATTTCACCTCGTAATTCCAAAAACACAGCAGACAATTTGGTCTCAGTGAGGCTGGATTCTTCATTTGTTTTCAATGGCCTTTTTCCTTTTGCAGGATGAGAAGCTGAACCTCCTGGAGCTACTTCTTTCTTCCCTTTGCTACTACCCTTTCCAATCTCCAGCTTTTCATCAGAGGAATAATTATGAAGCACAGTTACCTCTTATGTGTTTAACTTAGGGTTTAGTAGATTTTTCATGTTTAGCCTCAATTTGTTTTCGGATCTAGTTTTGGGTCTCCATCCTGGAGCCAAATCTCCTACCATATTTAAAAATTTTCCTTGATGCATGATAGAGGCAAATTCTCTAACCTTGATCTTCTTTTTCTTTGGTATTACTGTCTTATCCTCCTGACTGTAGAACTCCCTGTGTGTGCCAACCCTAGCCTTATCACTGACAGTCAACTCATCTCCTTCCAACAAATATGTTTCATCTTTAGATAGGCTAGTAATTGGACTTCGTTGTTGGACCTTAGTATTTTCTTCATCTCCTAACACCTTTTCTGTAAAAACAATTTTTTCATTAATGAGTGCTTCTGCTGGTGCTTCATTTTTAACAGGTTGGTTTTCCTTATGTATAAACAGGAAATTTTTGTTCTCACTGTCAACTGGAGGGTGCTGAGATTCATAATCTCCTTTTGAAGGTTCTGCCACTTCCTCTAACTTGACACATTTTTCATCTTCGGTCTTCACTTTTTGTCTTAATTTTCTAATTAGGGTTTGTCCCTTATCAACCTACTTTCTAGTAGGTTGTCCTTCCTGGTTATTTTGGAATCCATACCAAAAGAGAAAGAAGTCCCAAGTATTTCCTTCTTTCTGTAGAACACTGCTAATAATAAGCTTGATCAATCCATGATGAAAGATGGACTCGGCAGTGTGGTCATGATGATCTTTGATCCTGCTAGACATTTTCTGCAAGCTCTTTAGCAGGAAGAAAGGGAGATTCATCCTTGATTCACCACTTAGGTGTTGAAGAAACCTGAAATGATACTTGAAGACAAAAGCATAGCTCCCTTCACATGTAATTTGGCTTTGTAGAACCTTGATAGGCTCTACCCATTCAGCTCTGAAATTATGGATGAGCACTCCCTTGCTCCAATATGGAACAATGCCAGTAAATAGATACCTTTGGGAATTGATGGTAAATGGCACCTTTTTGAACCAAAGTTCTCCTTCATTCTTGACCCCTATTGCTTCAGCCACCAACTTTACAGTTAATTTGAACTTCAGAGTATCAAATGATACTATATCTTTGTTATAATTCTGATCAAATTTATGAGAAACTTCAGTATTATATCCATCAATACTCTTAAAGAAGTTCAACCATCCAGCCTTCTCAAAAAGTTCAGCACATCCAGGAAACTTGTCTATCCAATTCAGTTCAGTAGGCTCAGCCATGTTGGTCTTCCCACTTTTCTTCATCTGCTCTCCCAAGGCTTGATGCTGCTTCTGTGATTTTTAGAACCTGTTAATGACTTCATAGTCTATTTTCCTTAAGTTTCACAGTCTTAGCAGTGAGTTCTCCTTTGAATTCTCCCTGGTTGTTTTTTCTCGATTTTTTAACAGTCAGTTCTATTATCGATGCAGGGAAAGTTTGTGCCAAACTTAGATAATTTAGGTCAAACAGAGCACCAAAGGTATTTAATAGGTCTATTGTTGAACTTCACTAACATCACATGCTGCTTATTTAGACCTTTTGGACTGATATCTCACTGCTGGGAGTTCGTTGAATACATGAATTTACGTTTTCCTTTAACAATTTAACATTATAAGGCTTAACAGAGAAAACCCTAATTTAACAAGCCATGACCAAGGTCACGCGGGATACCTCACTCCCAGTTTGTTGCAGGTGTTAAAAGTTGATTCTTGGACTAGCTGAATGTTGAATTGAAAGCTCTGGGTGTCTTTGAGTCATCAGCTCACCTCCAACCGTCACGCTGCAAAGCCCTAATTTCCTTCTTCAACTGCCAATTCCGATTCTTTAGCAATGTGTCTTCATTCCAGCGTCTCCACTAGCTTTGTAATGCTTAATTCAGAACTTCTTTCCCGTCAATCTCACCTCAATCCATTGTCTGTCATGATTTTCCATGCCTTTACTTCTGACTGCCACAATCTACCTCACGTCATAGCCAACACCTGTTTACATGATTATCTTGATGAAACACGTACAAACCTGCCTACACATGTGATTAGTCATCCCGGGAGCGGAATCATTGGAGAATTTGGCATAAAAACTGACAAATTTTGCACCCGCGATTTTCTTGTAGCACGCCAATGCAAAATTTTAACCGTTGCGCTACAAGAAAGTTTAAAAATCAAATTTTGTGCTATTTGACCCCTAATTTAACTTTAAATTAGGTTTATATGATAAACCTTGATCTCAGTGTTATTTATGAAACCTTTAATCAACATATATCCTATAGAACCCTTCAGAACATAAGAAAAAACAAAAATGATGGAAACCTAATGTCATAAACCCAAAATTCCACTCTAAACCAAAATTTGCTAGAAGTAAACAAATAAGCAAGCTTCAAAACACAAACAAAATACAAGACTAAAGAAAACAAATTCATGACTTAACATCTGGCTCCAGCTGCGGGATGAAGTCCTCCCTGTGAGGCTTCAAGAACCTATAGACTAGTGCCTTCTCTTCTGCTACCTACTAGTCTGCAAAATTTCCATTGGGTTATGGAGTCCTTATTATGCTTTACTCACACCGGTATATACAATGAAAAATAAAAATCTCCTCAAAGATTGTAGAAATGCTTGAGGAATCGTCCATTGACTGGACTTGACAATTCCTCGCCTTCCAAAGACTGCAGGACAAAAGTGTTATTTTCCAACCGCTTAGATACTAAGAAAGGGCCAAACCAGAGGTTGTCAAATTTACCATGCTTCCCTTTTTTCTCTTTCCTGGCATCCCACCTTAGAACCATATCACCAACTGAGAAAGTATTATCTTTGATTTTCCTGTCAAATTTGCTTTTAATCTTCAATCTATATAACTGTGCCCTTTCTTCCACTTTTTCCATGTTCTGTTGTAACTATATCATCTCATAAATCCTTCGCTACATATCATTTAGTTCTTCTTGGCAATTCTAAAGAAACTTCATCACTGGGATTCCCAATTGAATAGGAAAAACTGCATCTATTCCATACACTAATTGGAAAGGAGAAGTTCCAATTGCTTGTTTGACTGTTATCCTATCAGCCCATAATGCATATTTCAACATAGAATCCCATGATCTCTTATTATGCTTAAGCAACTTTTTGATACACTGAATGATGTTTTTATTTGAGGATTCAGCTAAACCATTACCTTGGGGATAGTAAGGAGTTGAATGCTTTAGCGAGATACCATTTTTTTCACAAAATGCTTCCATTGCCTTAGACTTGAAATCCTTTGCATTATCTGTTACTATTTTCTGAGGACACCCAAACCTACTGAGGATATTTTCTTCAATAAATTCCATAATTACTTTGTCTGTGGCATTCCTAGTAGGGATGGCTTCCACCCATTTGGTAAAGAAGTCTGTTGTAGTTATAATCCACCTATGTTGTCCTGAGGAAGATGGATTTATCTCCCCTATAAAATCTAGACCCCATTGCTGGAAAGGAGCACTTACTGCAATAGGCTTTAGGGGCAATGACAGCAATTTTTGTTTGCCAGCAAACTTCTGACAAGGGATACAAGCTCTTACTTGCTGATATACATCTGCAAACAAAGAGGGCCAATAGTACCCAGCTCTTAAAATCTTGTATGATGTTGTCTTCCAGTACTTGTGACCTCCACAAGCACCCTCATGAGATTCAGAAATTACTCCTTCAATTTCAGATTTATCCAAGCATCTGAGTAGAATACCACCTGGGTCCTTCCAGAATAATTTCTCTTCTACTAGACAATACTTAGTAGCTTTTAGCTTTAAAGATCTAGCATCTTTTCTATCTAAATGCTCAGGACATTGCAAAAACAACAGAAAATACACAATGTCTCCGTACCATGTGGATGTTGAATAATAGTCCATAATCTTCTCTTTTTCCAACATTGCTTCATCTTCTTCCTGTGCTAACTCTTCAGCCATAACATGCAATCCCAAAGCTTGACAATTTGATTCAACCAGCAGCTTGGCTAAACCCTGCCCTTTGACTAGTTTGGTAGGTCTAATATCTACATCATACTCCATGATTTTAGCAATCCACTTGCCTCTTTTCCCCTCACTATCAGGCTGTGTCAAAACATCTTTTACGGCAGCATTAGGCACATATGAAATAAATTTAGAATGCAAAACATAGATTTTGAAAAACTTTAAAGCTTTTACCAAAGCATAGGCCTATTTTTCTAAGATGCTGTATTTTAATTCAGAATCCCTGAGAGTTTTGCTGAAGAATGCAATAGGTTGCTCCAGTCCTTCCTTATTCTTCTGCAACAAAACAGCTGCTATTCTATCCTCTAATGCAAATGAGAATGTAATAAATTCTCTGGTAAAATATAGACTTACTAATACAGGAGCTTCAGTAAGAGCCATTTTGATCTTCTCAAATGCATTCTTTGCCTCAGTGGTCCACCTAACTTCCTGATCCTTTTTAAGCATTGATGTGATCTGCTTGATGATCTCAGCAAAGTTTGGTATAAACCAACGCAGAAAGTTGATTTTACCAATGAAAGATTGGACATCCTTTTTACTCCTAGGTAAACTTATTTTCAATATAGCTTTTACCCTTTCAGGGTCAATCCTTATACCATCAGCAGACACTAAATGACCAAGCAATTTACCTTCCTGTACAGCAAAGTATGACTTCTTTGGATTCAAGGACAAGCCAAATTTTCTACATTTCAAGAAAGTCTACTTCAAATGCTTTAGATGTTCATCATCTGATTGTGAGAAAACAGTAATATCATCCAAGTAGATTACCACAAACTTGTCCGTTTCTCCGACAAAAGAAATATCCATAGCCCTCTGAAAAGTGGCTCTAGCGTTCATTAGCCCAAAAGGAATCTTGTCATACATGAAAGTTCCCCAAGGAGTTGTAAAAGTTGTTTTCTCCTTATCGTCAAGATGCATTGAAATCTGATTGTACCCTGAGAAACCATCAACCATAGAGATCCTTTGTGCCCCGACTACTTTCTGCAATATTTGTTCAATTTTAGGCAAAGGATAATTATCCTTTAGTGAAGATCTGTTCAAATTTCTAAAGTCAACATACAACCTGATTTCTCCATTCTGTTTCCTAACAGGAACTAGATTAGCCACCCATGAAGAGTACCTAAGGGGCACTATGATCTTGGCATCCAATAACTTCTTCACCTCTTTTCCAATAACAGGAAACAAGGATGGATTAATCATCCTTAATTTCTGAAGAAAAGGTTTGACATTTGGTTTTAAAGGGATTTTATGCTGTATAATTCCAGTGTCATACGTTCTCAATTCCTCATAAGACCATGCAAAAACATCAACATGTTCCTTTAACAATTTAATGTACCTATTTCTTTGTTCTGCTGTAAGTGCTTTAGAAATTTTTACCATTCTAGGTTGTTCTGCCGAGCCAATGTTACAATCCACCACATTCTCTTCTGAGGACTGTACAACAGGTTTTAAGAGTGTATCATCTTTTGAAAATATCCTTTCCAAAGGTACCAAACCCTTTGGAATGAAATTACTTTTTAATTCAATGATTTTGTGTCCAGCTATTTCATTTTCAGCAATCTCTTCCACTTGTCCATCCACATCCTCTTCATCTTCCTCTTGATCAATCAGGGAATTAGAAAAATCATGTGTAAGCTCTAAAAACATTTTAATCTCAATGTCATCTTCAAACACTCTCCACTGCTTTAGATTATCAGGTACATATGGTCTGTACCTAACTTCAATAGGATACCTCAACTGTGTAGTTTTGGGGATTCTAAAGTGTGTAGCAGCCAAGGCCAATGAATCTGCAGTCTGATTATGATCTCTTGGAATATAGGTAATGTTAAAAACTACAAAATAATTCTCAATCATGTCCCATACCTCATTTCAATATAATTTCAGTAAACCCTGCTTCACTTGATAGTTGTTCTTCACCTGCTGAACAACAAATTCGGAGTCGCCAAATGCAGAAATCTGCTGAATACCCAAATCTTTGGCAGCTTTTAATCCTAACAGCAAAGCTTCATATTCAGCAGTATTGTTTGTAGTAACAAACTCTAATTTATACATCAGCTTTACTGTTTCACCTCCAGGGGATATAAGAAGAACCCCTGCTCCAGCACCTTCTTTGCAAGAAGATCCATCAAAGTATAATTGCCATAGCTCATCCTCCTGTTCTCTGTTGGATTTTACTGGCTGTTCCTTTTCAACTTGTAACAAACCAGCAATATTGTCATCATCACTAAAATGTAACATGCAAGTACCGAGGTCTTTATCAACAGCATACAGTGGATGGTTAGTAGGGTTCTTGTCATCTGTTACAATATAGGCAAACTGAAGCTCTCTGTACAGTCTTCTGTTTTCTCCTCCAAACACAGGAATAGTAACATATGATAAATCCATTTGTAAGGTTCCACCGACTTTCTTTTCCCAAGACCTAGAGAGAAGTAATCCAAATTTGGGTGTAATATCAGCTACCACTACATCCATGATCACACTTTTCATGGGTAATTGAGCCAAACTGACAACCATGTCCTTTATTACCCCTAAACACTTCACTGCTCGGGAATCAAATGCATATAGATCATGATAGGGTTTGGTGATACTCAGACCTAAAGCCTCCATAACAGCCTTTGGCATTAAATTGTGTGATGCTCTCAAATCTAACAAACAATTATGTATCATGTGTTCATGAACTGTCAGAGTAATGTAAAATGGAGGTGAAGCACCTGCTTCATTTTCAGTCTTTTCAACCAAGGCTGATCCAATGAAAATCTTAGGATTTTCTTCTAGTAAATTCACCGTATCAGAAATAAACTGATTGCTTGCTAAATTAATCATCTTAAGAACTGATTCTTTATATGAAAGGTTTTTCATTAATTCAGTTAAAGGTGAAAGAATCTTTAACTTTCCTAATTCATTTTCTAGGCTGAAATTCTGCACAGTTTTATTTACCTCTTCAACCTCCATGTTCTTCTTTTGTTTTTCTGAAACTTGTCTTTTTTCTGTCACAGGATCAGATGGCTGCTTAGCAGGGACAGCTACCTTCTTCTTTGGACTTTGTACAACCTATTTTGGACCTGACCTCATATTCACAGTCTTCTTGAGTTCATTTCGATAGACATCAGTAGTTACAGCAATCATTTTCAGACCTAAATCATCCTCTGTTTCGAACATATCAGCATCATAGTATTCTGCATTTAGAAATTCTTCCTCAGTGACAAAACCCCCAGACAATCTTTCTCCAAAATGGTTCATATCGTGATCAGTGTCTTCAAATATGACTTCATCAGCAACCTCTTCTTCATCAGCAACATTGTTCTGAAGAGGTGGTGGTACTCTTTGGTCCTCAGTTTCTCTCCTTTCCCGCTGGATATCATTATTTCTTCATCTCTAGGCATGAAACGGGGAGCAAATTGTCTTCTGAATTGGTTCTGATTGTTAGGGTTTCGTTCACCTTCTTGAACAGGATTGCTGGAATTTTTCTCTAGTTCTAATTTGTTTAATTTTGCTGTCAAAATCTTCACCAACTTAGCCATTTCATCAATTTTCCCTTCTGTAGAATGAGGAGCTGAACTTCCTGAAGCTGCTTCTTTCTTTCCTTTCTTGTCGTAGATTTTTTGAGTTGTTTCCTTCTTCAATCTATTGGAAGCCAATATAATAGATTCTACCTCCAATGTTGCATCCTGCATATTCAGTAAAGAAATAGGTCTCCTTTCTCTTAGTAGTAAGGAAAATTCATGGTCGAAAGCATTTGCATATGTAAGTTTTGCAGATGTTTCTGTAGGCTTTATTTCTGTAGGGATTCTTCTGTACATTTTGTTAAACCTCTTTGAAAAGTTTGCAATAGTTTCATCCTTTTTCCTCCTAAGGGATCCAAACTCAGTTATGTAGTATATATGGTCTTTGGTGTCACCCCATTGTCTCATGAAGAGATCACGAAGTTATTCAATGATAGTGATTGAGTTAGCGGGCAACTCCCTGAACCATTTCCTGACATCTCCATCAAGGCTCTGCACAAACATTCTCATCCATACATCCTTGGCTTCTATGTTTTGGTTATCTGCATAACTAAGGAAAGCTTCCCAGTGTTCTTCAGCTGTAGTTTCCCCCTGTCCATTAAACCTAGGCAGATATTTCTAATAGTCACCTCCAGGCAGTGCATTTAAAGGATGAGCCAACACCAATGGTGCATATCTAGCTGCAACCATTTGGTTCATCATGTCTATAGGCTGATTTTGGGCTGCCATTTTAAGGCTGACTGACTTTGGTGATGGAGAGGTTTGGCTGGAACTTGGCTGAAAAGGGTTTTTACCTACTTTCAACTGAAATAGAGGTATCTTACCAGAAGAGGTTGTTTTAGCTTTTCTAAAAGATTGAGGATCAGTGTAAACATGGAAACTACTGTCAGGAATTATAGGCTTTAACCAAGGTGAAGTTTCTTCTTCTTTTCTCAACACAGATGAAGGTGATGAACCATCCAAATGGTCAGGGTGACAAAGGGATGGTAATTACTAAGACCTTCTATTATTCCTTGTTGTCTTCAATATATGTTCAAGATCTGTAACACCTAACTACAATGGTGAAATAGGTCTATTTCTAGTTCCAACTCCCCTAGTAGCCACTGTGACAAAATGGTGAAAAGTAGCCTTAAAGATGCGCTGGTTTAAGTTCACCTCTTAAAACCAGTGAAATGATAAGTATCCCAGGGAAAAATATGTTTTCAACTTCGTTCCCCGGCAACGGCGCCAAAGATGTTTGTGCCAGAAATTGTTTCCAGACTACAAAGAAACAAGCCAACACAATCTCAAATATTCAATCAAACAAAAATAGGTTTTTAGGGATTTTGAAAGGTTTTTCTAGTTGTGAAGTTTGGTGACAAGAGAGAATACATTCATAACCCAAATAGGGACTAAATCACAAGTAAAGAAGAACTGAGATGCATAATATAATAACCATGTATCCAATAGAACATAACATTGAAGTTCATCCACAACAGGCAAGCACTACAAGCATAGAAACCATAAACCAGCAATGAAATTACCAATTGTGTAGCTAAACAAGCTAGGAATGAAGCCAAAGAACAGACTAAAGGGTAAAATGGAGCATATATTTCATAATCAGTTCATCAAATACACATGAGAGTCAAGTACTTAGCTTATCAACAAGTCAGGAGACTTCCTCTAGCCAACCAAAATTCGAACCCCTTGTTCTCTTTGTGACCTTCCTAAATACTGTCTCTCAAAATTTAGTTAGAGTCTAAACCCTAACTGTTTTTAGCCTACTCATCAATAGGATATTGTCAATATAATAATTAAAAAATAAAATACTCATCAAAACATAAAAAGTAATTGTTTTTTATAACAAATCTTAAAGGTCTTTAGCAGCTTCTGCCAATAAAGCTATCCCATCTAAGGCTTGGGCCTTTTTCCTAGCTTTCTGCTGCTCACCTTCCATCTCTGTCATTCTTCCTGTAAGCTCCTTATTCTGTTGCTGTAGATTTCTGATAGTTTGTTTTCATTCTGCACACTGTAAATCTGTACTTCTTTTCCTTTTTAGGGCCTCTTTGGAGACTACAATAAGTTCTTGGTAGTGATCATTCACTTCTTCTAGGTCTTCCCTGAGTCTTTTATTAGCTGTAATCAAACCATCATTTGTTTCTTGCATATACTCTATTTGATGTTTATACTGCTTGATGGCTCTTTGCAAATTTTCCTTCTCTGAGTCAAATGCCTTGCTTCTTGTTGTACTTTGTATTTCACTAGGCAGCCATGGGATGTTCAGCTTTCTGAAGATTTCCTCGTCCTCAGGCAGCAGTTCTGTAGAAGCATCATGAACACTTGGGTTTTCTTGATTATCTGCTTCAGTAGTGCATTTTCATCCATTAACAGCTTGTTTTCTTAATAAGAAATTTATATTTCCTCTTTCTGTTTTTCCTTAAAGATTTCACCTCGTAATTCCAAAAACACAGCAGACAATTTGGTCTCTGTGAGGCTGGATTCTTCATCTATTTTCAATGGCCTTTTTCCTTTTGCAGGATGAGAAGTTGAACCTCCTGGAGCTACTTCTTTCTTCCCTTTGCTGCTACCCTTTCCAATCTCCAGTGTTCATCAGAGGAAGAATTATCAAGCATAGTTACCTCTTCTGTGTTTAACTTAGGGTTTAGTAGCTTTTTCATGTTTAGCCTCAATTTGTTTTTGGATCTAGTTTTGGGTCTCTATCCTGGAGCAAACTCTCCTACCATATTTAAACTTCTTCCTTGATGCATGATAGAGGCAAATTCTCTAACCTTGATCTTCTTTTTCTTTGGTATTACTGTCTTATCCTCCTGACTGTAGAACTCCCTATGTGTGCCGACCCTAGCCTTAGCACTGACAGTCAACTCATCTCCTTCCAACAAATATGCTTCATCTTCAGACAGGATGGTAATTGGACTTCGTTGTTGGACCTTAGTATTTTCTTCATCTCCTAACACCTTTTCTGTAAAAACAATGTTTTCATCAATGAGTGCTTCTGCTGGTGCTTCATTTTTAACAGGCTGGGTTTCCTTATGTATAAACAGCAAATTTTTGTTCTCACTTTCAACTGGAGGGTGCTGAGATTCGTAATCTCCTTTGGAAGGTTCTACCACTTCCTCTAACTTGACACATTTTTCATCTTCGGTCTTCACTTTTTGTCTTAATTTTCTAATTAGGGTTTGTCCCTTATCAATCTGCTTTCTAGCAGGTTTTCCTTCTTGGTTATTTTGGAATCCAGACCAAAAGAGAAAGAAGTCCCAAGTATTTCCTTCTTTCTGTAGAACACTGCTGATAATAAGCTTGATCAATCCATGGTGAAAGATGGACTGGGCAGTGTGGTCATGATGATCTTTGATCCTGCTGGACATTTTCTGCAAGCTCTTTAGCAAGAAGAAAGGGAGATTCATCCTTGATTCACCACTCAGGTGTTGAAGAAACCTGAAATGATACTTGAAGACAAAAGCATACCTCCCTTCACATGTAATGTAGCTTTGTAGAACCTTGATAGGCTCTACCCATTCAGCTCTGAAATTATGGATGAGCACTCCCTTGCTCCAATCTAGAACAATGCCAGGCAATAGATACCTTTGGGCATTGAAGGTAAATGGCACCTTTTAGAACCAAAGTTCTCCTTCATTCTTAACCCCTATTGCTTCAGCCACCAACTGTATAGTTAATTTGAAATTCAGAGTATCAAATGATACCATATCTTTTTTATAATTCTGAGCAAATTTATGAGAAACTTCAGTATTATATCCATCAATCCTCTTAAAGAAGTTCAACCATCCAGCCTTCTCAAAAAGTTCAGCACATCCAGGAAACTTGTCTATCCAATTCAGTTCAGTAGGCTCAGCCCTATTGGTCTTCCCACTTTTCTTCATCTACTCTCCCAAGGCTTGATGCTGCTTCTATGATTTTTAGAACCTGTTAATGACTTCACAGTCTATTTTCCTTACATTTCATAGTGTTAGAATAATCCTTCGGGATTATTGTAAATAAATAATTAATAGGAATTTGATTAGATAGGAAGCCAAACAGGCTGAGCGGAAGGTGAAACCCAACCGCCATGTACTTTGTATAAATATAGGCATTTGCATTGGAAATGAAATCGAATCGAGAGTTATTACCAACAAGTGGTATCAGAGCCTGGCGATTTGCCTGCCATAACTCCTGGCTGCATTGCATGCCTGCCATTCTCCCTGTGTTATCAGAACGTTGGCATTTTGCTTGCCAGTCCATTGCCAGACTGCTCCATCAGTCTGCCAGTGGAGTCGCATGCAATGTATGCGTTCCTCTATCTGCCTGAGTTTATTCTTTGCGTGCATGCAATACCTAACCCTAATCCTAAGTTATTCTTCTGCTGCATTTTCATCCTGATGGACACTGAAGCCTTGCTTGAAGGCTGCGACCTGTGATTGTTTTGAAATTTTCTTCATTGATTTTCTCCAGTCTGCGTTGTGCTGGAGTTTGAGACTGCGATGTGACTGCGCTGAAGACTGATATTGTATATTGAGAGTCGCGGCCTTCAAAAGTGAGCGACCTCCCTTTGCTGTACTGAAAACCCTAAATTTACCCATCGTAAATTCTGCAAACATTTTTCAAAGTGGCCAGTGAATGCTGTGCGTGAAGCTCGTACCTATATGGTGTAAGCTGGAAATAGTATAAGAGCTTCCACTGCATTTCAAGATTTCTGCTGGCTGCGTGCTCTCTTTTTTTTGAGCCTCCCAGTTATCAATTTGCGTCCCGGCAGAGGTTCTCTTGGAGATTTTTATTTCATCAGTCGCCAGATCGTGTTCCGATCGAGGTTCTTTTGGTGATTTGCTTATCATACATATCAGTGAAGGACGAGTTGAAGGGCGAGTAGAAGGACTGGAAACCTTGAAGACTGCGTGGTATATTAAATCGCTGGTGAATAAGACTACGTGGTATATTAGATCGCTGGTGAATGAGACTGGGTGGAGTTATTACCAGCGTGAAGATTGCTGCATCTTGTGAGGCCGTTTCTTTCAATCTTGCTTGAGGCCCAGACCAGAAAAGAGCTCGTCAAGGAAAAGTTGATAGCTGAGTGAAGAACCCGCGTTGTAAAGCTGCGTGGAGAAGTGCCTGCGCCTGAAAACTGGTGCTATTTGATATATTTGCTGATATATAAGAATAGTAAGACTAAAGATAGCTGCATTGATATATGCTGGAGCCTACGTTGAAGTGTTGATCAGCTGCCTGAATGCTGGAGCCTGCGTTGAAGTGTTGATCAGCTGGAAGTGAATGCTGGAACCTGCGTTGAAGTGTTGATCAGCTGCGTGGAGCACAGTGTAATGTATATTGCTAGAATGCTGGAACTGCTGCGACCTGAACCCTAATTTTTGCAGACCGAGCTGAACCCTAATTTTTTGCCTGGTGGGGTGAGAGAGGCCCAAACTCTCAACCTGGTGCGGTGAGCGTGGAAAGACTGCTGCGTGGTGTCAAGAATTGGATTGGTGATGTCTGCATATTAATTATTAATTTTGAAGACTGCATTTGATATATACTGCTTTGATATATCGCTGCGACTTGTGATTGCCCATTCATTCTGATATTTTGTGAGCTGCGACCTGCGCAGAAAAATATATCCCAAGGTTGCTACGGCTGGTTTGCTTCAGAATAAACCCTAATTCCATGTTGTGACTGATATATATCTGCGCAGATATGTTTCAACTTTTTAACGTGTTCTGAACTTGCACATGATCACCATTTAGCATATCATGTCTCTCTATGTATTGTAGAGCAGTAATGTTTCTGTCCTAAGTTTTTGGCCTTTGATAATTTAAAAGTTGGATGCTGATTTTGCTTTGTAAAATCTGGCATTGCATCTGCAATACATTTTAAAATCTGATTGATATTAAGAAGGAAAAGAAGACTGCGCACTATTGTTGACAGTGTGGATTCCAGCTTTTTCATCGTTGTGAAGACCGAGTTGAAGGAAGAAGACTGCGTGGAGCTGCCAGCTGAAAAAAACTAATAAATTAGTGCTGCCATTTCATGAGGGAGTGATATATGCGTTGAGTATCTATGATATATGCTGTTGCCTGTGATTGTGCCCTAATTCCTGTGGTGATTGATATCACTGAGTTGTGGAGCTGAGTATATTGAAATAATATATGCTACAGTTTTGGAGCTGAGTATATATTGAAAGTTGTTATCCTTTTTGCTGGTTTCACCATTTGCATTGCTGCCTTTTGGAAGACCCTGTACTGAATTTCTTCTCCCTGAGATTGCTGCGAATTGAAGCTGCGATACTATTATTGTATCTCGTTAAAACCTGAAGTTGCATTGTACACCTTGGCAGAGACTGTAGACCTGCAAGGTCATTGTTTTTCTCTTTGTCATATCAAGTTTATTATTGTAAATTTCACTAACAGTTGTAAAGATGCACTCTTTGGCATCTAGTATTGGTGTTGCCCTTGCCGGCAAAGACCAATCCAAAGACCCTTCCAAGGGAGATTGCGGCAAAGAGAGAGGCAGAAGTAGAAGAAATTTCAGAGGCAGAGGGGGCAGAAGCAAAAGATCAGATTTGCAGTGCAAGCGTTGCGGAAAGACTGGGCACACATCAGATCTGTGTTGGGCTTCATGGGACTCAGTCAAAGACAAGCACAACCAGAAGACAGATGACCAAGATGCTAGTAAATTTTCTGATTCTTGTAA
>LPNX011119304.1:149828-338020 GCA_001517045.1 Pseudotsuga menziesii | reverse complement strand
CTTCGGGATTATTGTAAATAAATAATTAATAGGAATTTGATTAGATAGGAAGCCAAACAGGCTGAGAGGAAGGTGAAACCCAACCGCCATGTACTTTGTATAAATATAGGCATTTGCATTGGAAATGAAATCGAATCGGGAGTTATTACCAACACATAGTCTTAGCAGCGAGTTCTCCTTTGAATTCTCCCTGGTTGTTTTTCCTTGATTTTTTAACAATCAGTTCTATTATCGATGCAGGGAAAGTTTGTGCCAAACTTAGATAATTTAGGTCAAACAGAGCACCAAAGGTCTTTAATAGTTATGTTGCTGAACTTCACTAACATCACATGCTGCTTATTTAGACCTTTTGGACTGATATCTCACTGCTGGGAGTTCGTTGCATACATGAATTTACGTTTTCCTTTAACAATTTAACATTAAAAGGCTTAACAGAGAAAACCCTAATTTAACAAGCCATGACCAAGGTCACACAGGATACCTCACTCCCATTTTGCTGCAGGTGTTAAAATTTGATTCTTGGACTAGCTGAATGTTGAATTGAAAGCTCCGGGTGTCTTTGAGTCATCAGCTCACCTCCAACCGTCACGCTGCAAAGCCCTAATTTCCTTCTTCAACTACCAATTCCGATTCTTTTGCAATGTGTCTTCATTCCAGCGTCTCCACTAGCTTCATAATGCTTAATTGAGAACTTATTTCCTGTCAATCTCACCTCAATCCATTGTCTGTCATGATTTGCCATGCCTTTACTTCTGACTGCCACGATCTCCCTCACGTCATAGCTAACACCTGTTTACATGATTATCTTGATGAAACACGTATCAAACCTGCCTACACATGTGATTAGTCATCCCAGGAGCGGAATCATTGGAGAATTTGGTGTAAAAACTGACAAATTTTGCACCCACGATTTTCTTGTAGCACGCCAGTGCAAAATTTTAACTGTTGCGCTACAAGAAAGTTTAAAAATCAAATTTTGTGCTATTTGACCCCTAGTTTAACTTTAAATTAGGTTTATATGATAAACCTTGATCTCAGTGTTATTTATGAAACCTTTAATCAACATATATCCTATAGAACCCTTCAGAACATAAGAAAAAACAAAAATGATGGAAACCTAATGTCATAAACCCAAAATTGCACTCTAAACCAAAATTTGCTAGAAGTAAACAAATAAGCAAGATTCAAAACACAAACAAAATACAAGACTAAAGAAAACAAATTCATGACTTAATAGGTAGTTTTGTTTTGTCTACATGATAATAGAATTTCCACACCCTCATCGTATTGAATGGGTAATTGAAAAATATTGGAGAAACATCAAGGCTAACGAGGAAAAGTTTGGGTAGGTGGCATAAGGCAGTTGAATGTACCATTTGATTGCAACACTTATGAGTGTGCGCTAGAATAACTGCAATCGGACAAAGTCATCCACTTTGTTTTTTAGATGAACACCGTAAGTGGAATGACATAATATGGTTTTTGGGGTCTTCTCCCACCTTACCCTCAAACTTAGGGATGTCTAAAGGGAGCTTGGTAGGCATAGAAGGCCATAATGGGTTATGACGAATGGGGTCATTGGTCAACCGTGCCAAATTAGGCAGGTTGAGATAAGCCATAAAAGGTAGACTAGAACCGAGATTGGATCGAGAAGGGCCAGCAACATTGCTAGCACCAACAGGAATGTAGTTCCCATGGATGACTAGGGGTGATTAAGGTTGACTTTCGACAATAGGAGTACTCACTAGGATGGTAGGAATAGTCGGAATGGAAGTGGAATGGCCACTGCCCCCATGCATGAATGGTGGTATGGTAGGAACAACGATGGTGGAGTGGCACCAGCACTAGTGGGTAGCAGACTAGCAGTAGTGTGTGTGGTGGCAAAGGGCCCACTAGGACTAGGACTTGTGGGTCCAGTGGAAGGGGTACCCGTAATGATGGGTGGAATGGACACCATCCCACTACCAACCATCCCCCTTGAAAGGGATCAAGATGTGCCCAGCCATGGGGCTATATGGGGCAGTGAACAAGGTAGGTTCGGATTGATAGGAATCTGAATCAAACTCAGAGGCAGTATATGGCTTCAAAGCTGCTGAATGTTGTTGAATATGGATCCATGTTGAGGAGGCCACTTGACCTCCTAAATGTCATCATGTAATTATAGAGTTTAAAGAGATAAATGTAACCTTAATAAATGAGTAGTTGGAGCGGGTACAACCACTCCAACCTCTCTCATGATGTATAAATAGTTATCAAAGATTAATACAAAGTTGGATTGGATGTCCCTTCCCAAATATTTGTGTTTGATGGTTTTGTATGAGCGTTTATGTATGCTTGAATGTGATGTGAAATCCTAGCTTTCAACATTTGGCGTTGTTTCCTTCTTCCAAGTGGTCTGGGTGACAGCAGCAGTGTTTGGGGGATGGTTCGAACCAAAAGAGATCATGATGAATATAAACCTACAAGATGAAGAAAATTCATACTTGCGGACACTCTTAAAAGTATGCATGCACATTACAAAAAGATAAGAATTTGTTGCTTTTAGTTTTTCTCAGTTCAGATCATCATAGAAATTTGTTGCAACTTGTTTAAATAAATTATCGATATTCCTAGATACTCATGGATTGTTTGAATTATAGTAAAAGGAATATTCAATTTGTTACATGGTCATGTTCCTCATATTGCTCGAGTAAAAATCCTGCAACAGACATGAAATATTTCCCAGCGTTAATATCTAATGGTTGTCGAATGTTGTAGACTTGGCGTGGCCATTCTTTATAATGTCAATCAATGAATGGACTTACCAACGAACACAAAGTACAAGTGCATGATTAAAGAGGGAATCAATTGAAAGCATGCGTTGATCAACATTTTAGCATTCACTACTTCTAGATATGTTGATCAATCGAGTTGTGTATGTGAATAATGATCATCGATTATATATATGTACCCAACTATCTGCTTATATAATAAATTGTTGCTCTTAGAAGAGATGAATTGAGGAGCCGTTAAGAAATGGAAGAGAGTGGAGTATGCACATCAACGTAGGAACTATGCCCATATGCATGTGATATCAAGAAGTAAGGCGATGAGTATGTAGTCATTTAGTGCAATCGGATTACACCGACTTGTGTAGTCGACCGCTAAATGTAATAACCCACTGATGGTGGAGAACTATAGAGGATAGTTAGCGACCAGTGGTAATGGAATATTTCCCAATGATTGCGGGAGATCTCACTATGGAGGAGTCATTGACTACCGACTACCCTAGTGGATATGCTGACTGCATACCCATTGACCGACTACCCTAGTGGATATGCCAACTGCAGATGCATTGATGAATGACATCGACTATGATGACATGAATTTTGATGAGAATTGTCGACAATTAATTTGCGGAAATGTTGATCGACTAGATCTCCTTTTGGATTGGATATTCAATTCCACTTCTAAACGTTATCTTTCATTGTCGATGGTCATTGTACAAGATGACAAGGACGCCTATAAATTCCACTGCTGAAGATCTTAGAAGGATAGACTGCACATTTACCACAAACTTGTGATTATAAAATTGGATTTCTAGTTTCTCTATTTCTAAGCGGACAAACTTGTATGGCGATTATGGCTTTCAATCTAGTAGCCCAAACATAAGCATTGCAGGAATTAACCATCGCATTCATGACAGTATTACACAGTAGCATTGAGGACCTTAGATATCCATCATGATAAATCTCTAATGTCCCTATTCCTCAAATGCAAGTGTCCCTTTATGTAGATCTACAAATATTTTGACTAGTGGGTGAACATTGTGATACAACCACCTTTATTTTTCTACGGAGCATCTATAATGATTAACGAATGCACAAGCATCTCAACCCTTAGGGTTTTTGTGTCTTCATTACCCCCAACAACATTCCTAACATTTGTATGACTGCATCAATGTTTTTCTTATATTGTCCTGATCAATATGGAGAGGATTGTGTAATGCAATCGACTGTCAGCTGCATCGAGAGGGTGACTGCTACATAGAGAGGCCACATGTTGACTAGTTTCACGATGATGGAAGACATTTTTCAATGTCATCTGAGTTAAGTTTTCCTAGTGCTTGGTTTGTCAGCCTTACTATTGACTCGTCAACTTTCTTTTATCAGATCAGTTGACCAATCCATCTTGTCAACTGATCACTTCTTTCGATCCACAAAACATCATAACCAACCATCAGAATGACGTCAATCTTCTCTTCAAAGTTGTCTATTGACTCGTCGACTACCTGCACACCTTGTAATGTTATATTCTTATAAGTCCATTGATATTTAATTTTCATCGAAGTCAACCATTATTCTTTTTGGTTAATTCTTATAAGCATGAAATACTTTATGTTTATGTAAGATTCATGTCGAAAATCATGTCAAGTTGAGTCTTTTATAAACATGTCGGTTGAGTAAGTTGAAAAGCATGTCGGTTGATTCTTTTACAAACATGTGGGTTGAGTAAATTGAAAAATATGTAAGGTTGGTCGGTGTATTCATTTTGATCAATTATTACGTAGTCAAAAATATTAAATTGATTTGATAGGGTTATGTTCTCTACCAAAATTTTATTGAGTCAATTTTGTCACCATCCTAGTGACTAGGTTGTAAATTTTTGAAGTCAAGAGGGTGTTAAACACGAGTCTCTTTTGAGGCAGGCTATACCCTCCATTTTATGTAAATCAAGTTGGTCTTTATCCAATCGAGTCGAGTCCAAAGAATCTTGCAGGAATTTAAAAGATAACAATTACATTCAAGCAGATATCATACACCTACACATAAAAGTGCTCCAACAAAACATGATGAAAATGTGCTTAAACCCCTCAGTATCGAAATGTTGAAATTGTTCTTGGGTTGCGAACTCTGAAAGCAAGAAGACAGAGAAATGGAATAGAAAGTCAAAGGGACAAAATGCCCCGCATGTTTGAACTGATGGAGATGTGGGTCAGATGAGCCAGGGTGAGGCTTTAAACCAAAAGACGTCGTTGCAAAAAAGGATAGTCGACCGCTATTGTGAGAGGAAGAGACTTTGATGGACTACTGCCAGATTGAAGATGGAGGCTAAAGAGTAACCAGTCACAGTAAATCCTTATACATGTGTGTTTTCCTATCAAGTTGGTGGTTGTTGTGACTAAGCTACCTATGCATACCAGTATGTATGGTCGACGCACAGTGAAGACTACTTTTGTAGGAGCAGAGACCCAAGATGTTGATGCATATTTCTTTGTTCTCTTCGAGACAAAGAAATGTTTTGTTTGTGGGGGAGATGTTGAGGAGGCCACTTGACCTCCTAAATGTCATCATGTAATTATATAGTTTAAAGAGATAAATGTAACCTTAACAAATGAGTAGTTGGATCGGGTACAACTGCTCCAACCTCTCTCATGATGTATAAATAGTGGATCAATCCAACGGTGAAGGTTCAAGGAACTGAACTGAGTGGTATGCCCCCTAATCCTATGCGAGTAGCATGGGGAAGCAATGGTGACATGGTGGTGTGTTTTATGATGAACGTAGGCATAAGAGAGTCAAACGTAGTCTCAAAAACACAACTACAATCGAGTGTGCAGAAGGAGAGCATACAAATGGTGGCTCACAGGAAAAAAAGCAAGCTCTAAAATTGAACTGCAACATCGTTTTACAGCAGGAGAGTCTACAACAAAATGGATAGAAATCCAACAAGCAGCACTGCCTAGAAATAGAAATGACTCATTAACCTATGGGGTATGAGTGCAAGAAAAATCCTAGCTACAAGATAGAATCCCATCACAAATCGTATCTTATGAAGGGTGATGAAATACCAGTCAAACAATACGGAATGGAAGAACAATAGGATAAGAGAATCCCACTACTGAGAGGGACCTTGGGTAAAAGATCCCTAAATAGAATGGAAACTAGGCTACCTCATTCATGACATGCCCAGAGTGGTTTACTAACACTTCATCCCTTTGTCCCTCAACACCCAGTATACTCCAGTGTGCATGAGGAGGACTATGAAGGGTTATCCTTCGATGCATAATGGAGTGCGGTATTCCACCCTAACTTCCAGAACCCCTTCATTGTGGCTTACTACTACAGAGTGGGGGGGCCTCTCACAGGATGGTCGTGACCGTTTCATTTGTACAAGAGGATTTTGGTCCCCTAATGGACAATAACTATGTCTCGAATGTAAGCGACATATGGATGTTGTTTGGATGCCTATCCCCAATGTCCTGACTTAGCTACAATATTGTTTTCATCCTCAAATGAGGTTACAATGTTGGTTGTATTAAGTTAATTTTTTAGGCTATCTCGGGGTCATGAACCAAGCATTTTTTCTTTAGGGTGTGAGATCTGTGAAAATTATGTGCATAATCCCCAACAATCTCATGGTTGAGACGCAAAAATGAAGAGAAATAATAGTAAATGACAATAAATATCATGCAAAATAACAACTAATTATTCCATAAAATAAAGTAAACGTAAGTAAATGAATGCTTAAGGAACTATCCAGGATATTGGAAACACACAAAGGGTCTCAACTATGAGGCTCGACTCAAGGGGCTCACATACAAGGCAAAGATGACAACATAATGAACCAAGGGGCTGTAATGGATCATATTTAGATAGAAACAAGTCGGGAAGGGTAAAACACAAACAGGGGGTCTAGAACAAGGACCTCAAACATAGAAAAGGACTAAAAAGCTGCAGGTCGCACCTATCAATGGAATAGGTGCGATCAGGGTTACACAGAACTGTGAAACAGTCGCGATAGGGGAAAAAAAATAGTCGAAAGACTCACATTTCCCAAACCAGGGGTTTGTGCGCGACACGTCGCATAAAACTGAGTCACAATAGCAACCGAGGTCGCTCTAAAACCCGGGACAAGCATGATTTGGCTCTTTGGTCCAGGTTGCACTTATCGGGGAAAAAGAGATGACCTATGTCGCACTTATCGGGGAAAAAGAGATGACCTATGTCGCACTTATCAGATAAAAATGTGCAATTGGGTCATAGCTTTCTACCAAATAAGTGCAATCCAGTCGGAACTAAATTTTTTTTGGAAAAAGACTGTCGGCTTGGGCTGGGGGGCAGGAACTTAGGTAACGTTGGTTCAGATCTGTCGCGAGGGGGTCATATATGTGATGGCTGAAGATAGCCAAGAAGAAAAAACCAGTAGACACACCTGCAAAAACAAAGATTCGAAATAATCAACTAAGTGGAGTCGCCAAAACTGTAGTGGGTATTTCTCTCCTACTACGTGCAAAAGCACCTACCCTAGATCGTCCAGATCATAGGGTAGAGCTCAGTGGTGCAAATTATTACTCAACTTTGACTGACAATAATAAACGATAACATTTTTTTTATTTTTTAAATATATTCTACTAACTAATGCAAAACAAGAACAAAAAAATACCTTTCTTTTGAAGTAGGGCCACTGTAGTCGTCCTAGAAGTGGTCCTACAACTGCACGATTTGGGTCTCCAGTCTAATACACTAGTTATTGTCAAATAAGGAGAATGGATCCAAATGGGTATGAGCAAGCTCAACATACACCGTGGGAAATGCTATGGCAAAATATGGGAATAATCGCAAAAGGTTTGAGAGCGAATGAATGAATGAAAAAAAAAGTTTATTGGTGAGACCTTCACAATAAATTTATAGGATGGTCCAAGGTTTTTTGACCCATGGTATTTTATTGTCCACGGTATTTATCTATGTTTTTTTACCCATTCTCATTTTTAGGGTTTTTTGGTCCTTTTTGGATAGAATGGGGATAAATCAAAATAAATGCTCAATTTCCCTTCATTTATGGGGAAGGAATAATAATGTTTTGGACCATATTTAGTGTGAAGGTCAAAATGGAGAAAATAATGGTGTGAATATGATGTATGACTATGGTTTAGACTGTGGAGAGGTAGGTGAACAATTTTTGTGTTAACGCATTTTATCGTGCCTTGTATCATGGATTCATTTTTAGGACTGTTGAATTCTATGGCACTCTTGATTCTTAGGGCTCATTTGGTGTTATTAGGGTTTTATTCTATCCTAAGAGTATTGGTTCCATGAGAGTGTTATAGAGCTCAAAATATATGATTTATTTTATGCCTTGTCATGTTTAAACTATTGACTTACATCTATATGTTGTTGGTTGTTTCTACTCTTGATGGAGAGATGCCACATGGTCTTTCTATATTCAAACTGAATTTGACCCAGTTGTTTAAATGTGATTTTATTAGGATCTCGCTCTGCAATTATTATCGGATGTAATGCGTTAATGAGAATGTATATGTTCATATTTTATGTCTCTTATTGTTGACGTTCGGGATTTTTGTGATATAAATGAATGCACACTAATTATAATGGAGGGGCTATAGTGGAATGGTCATTATTTTGGTTGTGTTCTTGTAGAGTATTCCAAATCGTACTAGTATATTCTTTTATTTGTATTGAGAATTCCATGACTGGTAGATTTTTTTATTCATATTAGCAAGTTTGTCAATCTTATTTGTGACCTAAATTTTTTGGGTCGGGTACTTGTTTTATGATATTTTGTTTTTTGTAAGGGTCATTCATAAGTAAAATGTTTCTTGGCGATTTGTTTTGATGTGTAATTGTTATCATCATCCAGAAATGAATCTAATTATGTATGATAAATATATGATTTAGTTGGAACACGATACTTCATTTCCATCATGATTATATATAATATGTGCAGGGCATGTTTGACCTAAGATGTAGATATTATGCTATTTGATATCTAATATTTTGCATTCAATGAGGGTGCTAAGACAATTTTACCACATTTTGCATTCTTTCAAAAATTTTAAGGACATGGATACAAACACCTTTTTAGTTTATCTAAGAAAAAGTAGTCTTTAATAGAGTAGTTCAAATGATATGTGTGATAATACATTAATGTGCTTTCTATTCTTGTGAGTGTATGTTCTTATTTCTAATAACCATTGCAAGTTTATAACTAACTCTAAAAATTCTAAATCAAATGACATATTTCATATTTTGATTGTCAACAAAATAAAGGAAAAAGTGACATCTGTATCTATAAATAGATAAGCAAGTTATTTTTTCTTAGAGGGTAGCTTAAAAATGAGAGATTTGGAAAATAAGCTAATTGGGAAATCATACACTATATTAAGGTTATGGGTCTTGATAATACTCCACATTATAATAATGGTTCATGGGTTCCATAATCACTCCATGGTGTGAAGTGTTCAATTCTAACAGTTTGTCAGTATGTCAAGATTTTGGTCCCCACATGTCCGTTGGACCATTAAGGGGCGAGATAAAGCGTGGAGTCCCCACTTTCCCTGAATCTAGTTAGTCTAATTGTGAGTGACCCAATATTGCTTGTGAAATGTATAAATAAATACCTCCTCTCTTCATGCATGCATTTGTTCATTTGACGGTCTAGGAATCGAGAGAGACAAACTTTGGTGTATGCTCTTCTATCGCACTACCTTAGTAATCTACATAATAACAAACTGAGTCTTCCTAGCAAAAGATGCACTGAGACATTTCTAGGTTTTATAATTTAATGAAAGATTCACCACTTTTTACAATGTTTTATAATTCAGTGAAATGTTCACCAAGATTCTACAATATCTAATAATTTATTGAAAGATTCACCAAAATTTTACAAGATTCTATAATAGAATGAAAGATTATCCAAAAAAACTATATATACATATTATATTATTGATAAAATATCCTTATATTAGGCAGATTCACCCATTTATTATACATACAAATTTTGGGTGTGTTCCTAAAATTATCCCTGCTAGGGAAAGCAAAATTGCAAAGAGGATGGATCGTCATCTCTGAATCAATTTCTAAGAAGAATTTTAGAATTAGACAATGGGTGGATTCGGGTGGGGAGTCAGATCATTTGCATGTCTGCCTAGAACTATTAGGGAACCTTAAAAATCCTCCCATCTCTTTCAAGTTCTATGTCACACGGCTCAAAGAGGAGAAGGTGAAGGAAATTTTACAAACAAATTGGATCCCCTACCAGGTTGAGGAGGGGACCATGCTGCTATGCACTTTGTGCAAAAACTATCAAGACTAAAGAAGAATCTCTAGAAATGGGCGTATCTGAAGAGGAAAAGGGAAGACTATGAGCTAAAACTGGTGGAGATGGAAAATTTAGAGGATTCAGAACTCTGAGGGAGGGGTTTTCCTCTCTTCATACACTAAGGAGCAGCTTGGAATACTAGAGTGTAAGAAAATAAAACTATTAAAATCTCGGGAGGACGTTTGGAGAATCAAAAGTAGAGCGATATGGATTGAATGTGGTGATGATAACACTAAAATTTTCCAAGTCTTTTCCAAGGGGAGAAAAAATCAAAACAATATCTGGGAACTGAGAAATAATCAGAATAAGGATTTCTCTTCTTTTGAAGAAAATTCAAATTTGACTATTTCGCATTTTCAGTCTATATTCAAGGAAAAAAGGGCCACTATTGTTGAATTCATTTGAATGGCCCAATTCTTCCCCGACCTAATCACTCCAAAAGACAACTTGTATCTCTCGAAGGAGATTTTGGAAGAAGATCTCAAGGATATCCTTCACAACTTCCAAAAAGATAAATGTTTGAGTCCTAATGGTTGGACTACGGAATTCTTCCTAGATTTTTATGACTTCATTGGCCGATATTTGCCTCTCCTTTCAAAGAATATAGAACCAGGGGGTTCATTCACCCATTACTTAACTCAACCTTCATAGCTCTTATCGTGAAAATAGACCACCCTACCACTTTGGAGGACTTCAGGTTGATCTCCCTCTGCAATATCTTACAAAATGGTAGAAACAATTATTTCCAGAAGATTAAAGAAGGTTTTGTCAAAGGTTATATCTCAAGAATAGTTTAGTTTTTTGGAAGGACACCAGATTCATGAAGAAATTGGTGTAGTGCAAGGATTCCACTCCATCAAAACCAAAAATTTGAAAGGTGTTGTTCTAAAGATCAACCTATCCAAGGATTTTGACAAAGTCAACTGGCTCTACCTATAGCTGCTCATGACGCATTTGAGTTTCAAATATATGTTCATAAAATGGGCCATGAGATGTATCACGTCGAATTATTTTGCAGTGATCATGAATGGATCTACTTTCCCCTTTTTCAAGGATAAGAGGGGTATTCGTCATGGGTTCCCTCTATCCACCCTCCTTTTGTTGTTGGTTGCTAAATGTATTAGCAGAGCTATCTTAAATGCCAAGAGATTGGAAAATTTTGCTAAACTAAAAATTTCAAACTCGCTTAGCATCACTCACCTCCTCTTTGTTGATGATATCCTTCTATTATGTGATGAATTAGAGAGGGATACTGAAAATCTTGTCGAAATTATGAAGCTCTTTGAAAAGGACATTGGTATGGTGGAAAATCTATATAAATCCACTCTCACACCAGTGATTATGGAGGATCTTGAAATCCACAGGTACTCTGCCCTTTTCCCTTTTGCTTTGAATATTTTGGATGAGGGCCTCACTGTTATGGAGAGAAATTCCTATGGCTTGGGGTACCACAACAGAGAGCTTGACCCTAGAAATCAATCCTTTCCTATATGCAAGAGAAACCAAACAACTAACACTAAAGGACCTCGATTCGTACCTCATTCCGGATGGTTGATGTAGATCCCCGTTGAGCTTTCCAATTTCATCTTGAATTGATAAATTGCTTCCTCAACATTCAATAAACAAGACAAGCATACTATATATAATTGTGTTAGCTCTGCTCTAGCATATATAATCAATAACATATAAGCATTTGAAATCATCCATGGATCAAATATTCATTCAAATACACATTATTGGATAGGAAAAGATATTTCTATTAATATAAAATAGAGATTACAATAGAGACAACCTCTGTCGGCACATCTGCGAATCGGAGAAACTGAGTCCCCCACTTGGGCCTCCACCACTTCAATCCTCCATCTCTCGATAGCAAGCTCACAAGCAAAAGGAAATCTTGGGAAGAACACAAAAGTGCTCCAAGGGACAAAGGGATGCAGACTCAAGTATAAGCTCCAGCAACAATGGACTATAGTTTCTTTGCTCTCAATTTCTCATATGCCTTCAATGTATCCAAAGGGTTCCTTATATAGCGCTTCAATGGGGTAATGAAAGGTCGAATCCAAGCGATCTCAAGGCATATGGAAGGCCAGGAGACAAGTGAGTCGGATCCACATCAAGGAAAACTCCAAAAGAATTTGGCCTTTTGCACACATCTCGATGTACACGGTTTTAAGGGTCAAACCCGCGTATATATGCGAGAAAGGGTTTAAAAGTCGCGTATGGAAATTTTAGCATCTTTTTAGGGATGATCTTAGAAACATTAAAGGAACAAAAATGGTCCATGGGATCTAAGGAGTCTGCAAAGGGACAGGGAAGGCCATAAAAGTGTGATTCACTAGGTGTGGTAAAATCAGCTATAACAGATGCCCCCTAATGTGTGAGGTCAGAGGGGTCATACGATGGCCGAAATACATTATAAGTCCATCCCAGAAGTGAAGTGATGAAGAACCCAGTGTAAGACCAGCCACCCAATCAGCATAATACAATGATACAACTCTGCATATAACTACAAGTACATACAGCAGTCCCGGATACATAAGAGTACACTGGCCATGAATAGGCATGATAAAATATGACATATGTGGTCATTGCCATGTACAATATAAATAGATTAGAATCTCCATGATGAAGATATACAAAGGATCATGATCTCCATAATGGCTGGAAATGTCTGACATATACTGGAATCAAGTCAAGAGAGCTGAAATCTCATGAACACTGGCACGATCAAGGAGGTAGCATATAAGAGATGCCACCAATCTGGAAGGTCTTCTACACAAACTGCTACGAGTACATGTCCTAATATGTGAATAGAGGTGTTGAGGTCGAACATAGTAGTCCATCATCTGATTACGGGTCATTGATGTATATCGTTAATAGACGTGAGATCACCCAATGATAATAAAAATGGGAATCAAGGTACTAGAGTGCAAACTAACAAGTGTGAATAAATGTGTTGAGGTCGAACACTTGAAAGAATCCATCAATTAGGGGACATTGATGTATTCCCAAAGAACTGTAGATGGCGAGAGAACCTGCCACTGATGACTGCAAGTCTCAAGGCACTCAAACATGACTCTAGATTCTTATCCCAAAATAAATGATCTAAAGTCGATGGGATGAAATATGCTGGAAGGAGGGAAATAAGGCATCCCCCATCATCCAATATGAGATACTCAACAAAGCTGTATAATGTGGAAGGACTCTATCATAAGGTGCACGAACCAATAACTGTACTGGGAATGGTCGACATGCAAAGTCAAGATAACGAGGAATGGCCTACTCAAGTTTCAACTTCCTTTGAACAAGAGCATAAAGGCTAATGGTGACTGAATGTAGGCAGCATAGACTCGATATACAAAATTGGGACATCCCTATGACACAGGAAGCATCAACAGAGGCTCCATAGGGACTGGAAGCTTAACCAGTCGGTGGAGATAAACTCAAAGAAATGAGTAAAGCTCCTAAAGTCAAACTATTAACCCAACCAATGGATGCGATATACAGTGCTCTGTTTGAAGGCGACACGACTCAACAGTTGCCAAAGATAACATATTTCCTTGTCTGGATTTTTGGTTTTTTAAAATTTTTTTGGAATTTTTCAAATATTTGAAAAGCTTGAAAAAGAATAAAATGGCTTTAAATTTACAGACTAGGAGGAGACGAGTGTCAAATAGGAAAACAAACTAGTTCCAAGTAGTGGAACATACTTATGCTCAATGCAAGGACACATGTGTAGGATAGCGACACTCGGGGGAAAGTCCCCTCCCGGTAAAAATAGGGAATCAAGCTGCAAAGGATATATAAAATGGCTCTATGTGGCTAGACATGAGACAAGCTTGGGCTATATGGCTGATACTCAAAGTCAGGGAAGCCAGCGTAAGGCTCAATGAGGCAGGAAAAGCTCATGATAATGCAATTACAACTTGACATCAGGGAGTCCCAGGGAAACAGGCCAGCAAAAGATCAAGAGGAGTATGAGGCTCTTACGAAAGGTCATGGAAATACTATACAACAGACTCCCACACCCTAAAGGAAAAATTATCGGCATGGGCACCAAATGCAAATAAGGAGCTAACTAGGGTACACATGTAACGTCGATCTCTACCATTTAAACCATGCCACTTCTAAAACAACAAGAAGGTTCTGTGACAAGATAGAATGGGTTCGTACCTACGATTATAATGAAACGATCATAAGGTTATGCAAAATGCAAAAGAAGTCGAAACCTAACCTACATGCCAGTTTAAACATCATACCTAAAATCGGTATGAACGGGTCAAAACAACAATCAGAACGGCGCTCAAAATAGTCTCCTACATCATATATTAGTAAAAAACGGTCCAAAACTATAGAAAAGGGGGTAAAAATTTTCAAAATTTTGAAAAATTTCTATAAATAGTAAAAAATTCAAAACATTATATAACATTTGAAATTTTTACCCAATTGAGCTCAGAACTTCAAACGAGAATTCTAGGAGATCCAGCCGACGGAATCCGACACCGTTTTCTCTAGGTAGTTTCCCATGCCCTGCTCTTTCATTTTCATGTAAACTTTTCAATTTTCCATGGTCTAATTTGGTTTCTAGTCCATCCTAAGTTATGCGCCATGGTCCATGCGGAAATCAAGGTTTTTTCTGCGTATAGGGCTAGATATACATGGAAAAAGCCCTCAAAGTCGCGTACATACGCGGCTATTTAGAAAACAGTCGCATAAGCGGCCACGCTCAATGTTTTTTAAGATATCTAATGGCCCAAACTTGAAATAAATGTGCAGAATGCTTCTAGAATGGAGGGAACGTGAGCACGGGGATGTAGAAGAAGCAGTACGGGGTGATCTAATGGCACAATAGGCTCTTTTTGCATGCGAGCTCTACAAGTTTTGGTGTCTTGGTGGCTTAAGGGCCAAACCAAGATTACTGCAGATTCTAGTAGACTACTAGGATCCTGACTTAGAGTCTTTTCAGATCGATGGGATGTCCCTCACCATAGAAGTGGAGGACGTATATTTTATTACTGGACTTTCCTGATGAGGGGAAGTGGTGAACCTACGTTCTCGCAGGCCTGGAGGTGGCCTCACTATAGATGAGTACATAGCAGTCTATTGTTATCCAGACACGGAGAAGGTCAGGAGTCAAATCCCAACTAACTCCATACAGGTGCTAGGCCTAAAGGCCATACTACTGACACTGGGCAGGATAGCAGGGCTAGCCTTACTCCACCAAGACTTGCGACCCCTGATGTTCTATGCCGTGGAGTGCATGAGGCCCATAGTTTACGATTGGAGCACTACACTATTGAGCAACATGAAACACCAGCTCAATGAGTGCAAGATGAGCAATGTTTGAAACTTTGGTTTCAGCAGCATACTGAGCACGTTTTTCTTTGAGTGTGTTCCGGGATTGAGCCCTAGATTTGACGTTCCTCTTCACGGGATTAGAGATTCGTCCCAACAACGTTGGGCATATGCGATGCACAGATTGGGTGGAGGTAGGGTGTCCAACCCCTACCCAGCTGATTTTCTTCCATGGTGGCGACGACAGATAGTTTCCATTAATGATTGCCCCTATGTGGGGATAGATTTTCGGGGAGACCCCAACATGCCGCTACCACCAGGATCGGCATACTGTGACATTGGTAACGAATCCCAACCCTTTTTTTAAGATTTTTGAGTTATTTAATTTTTTGTGTTTTTTGATATATGGAATCAAAAAGACATGTTCTTGCGTGACAACACATAATGATGGTCTGTCATATGCATGCAGATGTAGGACCACAGTGACCTGAAGGCTTCCCACGTCATAGATGGAGGGGAAGAGGAGATGACATTATGGGTGTGGATGTGAAGCAGATACTCCAAAGCATTCATACCAACTTTGTGTGGCTTTCTCATAGGGTACCCATGGCCCAGGTCGAGGACCTGCCTGAGGCCATGCAGTGTCAAGTGGTGGGTGTGCCACGAGCATGGGTGTGGTTGTTTCGATGGCTAGCTAGAGCCGTGGTGACATTCCACGATCAGAACCCCCCTACTCCTCCCCAGGCTTAGATACCTGGGAGTGATACATTTTGTACTACCGTGTATTTATATTTTGGTGGCTCGGAAGCCCCATTTTTGTATTATGACACTATGTATTATCACATTTTGGATGTTTAATGAAATTTTTTTATGATGATCGATTTATTTATTCACATGTGTAAAAATGTATGTTTGTGATGAGCTTATTGTCTATGAAACAAATGTCAATCTAACATGTAGTTAGCATATGAGTCAACAACTTGATTATTAATTCTTGGAACATGTATGTATGTTATATTGTCAAATTTATGTTCTAATAATCTCACACATAAGAATCTTTGTAATAATGTTGGATCCCTAACACGATACAAGCCATTAAGTTGTGACACTACTAACTCCGAATCAAGATGTACCTCAAGAGATAGAATACCATGTGAAATGGAATCCCATAGAAGCTCGATAATGGCACTATATTCAGCAACATTGTTTGAAGAGGGCCATAAACATACGCCTCCCTAAGACAATACCTGACCCGTAGGAGTATAAATCACCGAAGCAGCAGAGGCTGAGTGTTGAGTGTGACGGCTTGCACCATCCATGAATCCTATATGGATGGAAGACTCCATTGACATCTGCCATAAGAAACGGAAGCTAATCAACAAACCCAATCACCATAAGAAAAACCTAACTATGCAAAATGTTGTACAATAATATACAATAGTCAGCCCTAGCTGAAAATCATGCACAGTACTTTTTAAGATAGAGCAAATTTCTAGGCTCCACCAAGGCCATCCCATCGTAATCTACTGGCTCATAAGTGCCCTTCTCTAACACACGTTTAACCACATAAGGACCATGCCACATGGGGTTGAACTTTCCTGCCCCCAAGGGTTCTTTAGCTTGATCCCACAAAAGGACCAAATCTCCTTCACTAAACCTCTTTGGACAGACAGATTTATCATACTGGACCTTAACGCAACGCTTATTCACTTCTAGAGCCACCAAGGCATCTCGGTGTTGCTCATCAAGCTTCTCTAAGTGGACCAAACGCTCCTCCAATGGGGAAGTGTCCGGTAAGAGCTCTATGGCTAGATTCAAAGAAGGGATTCCACACTCAACCGGTAGTACAAACTCCACTCCATGTACAAGCTGATATGAAGAAAAACCGGTGGCAGTCTTAATCGCGGTCCTATAATCCCACTAAGCAGGATATAACATGATATGCCAATTGGTCTTGCTTTGTGCGACGGTTCGTTGGAGAATAGAATTGAGTGATTTGTTCACTGCTTCAACCTGTCCATTCGCTTGAGGGTAATAAGAAGAAGAATGCTCCTGCTTATACCCTAACTTCGAGGCCAACTCTTCCATCATGCGATTCTGAAAGTGCCTACCATGTTCAATGACAATCTCTTTCGAAATACCAAACCGAGTAATAATCTGGTTGAATACAAAATGTGTGGCTGTCTCACCGTTGGATTTAACTGTAGGCATAGCCTCAGCCCATTTCGTGAAGTAGTCAACAACCACGATAATATGATGATTCCCCCCAGCTGAAGCTGGGTTGCAATCCATAAAATCAAGCCCCCACTTAGTGAAGGTATTGGTGGTGATAATGGGATGTAACGGGGTAGGACACAAGTGCATATTACATGTGAACACCTGGCAAGGGTGGCATTTCTTGACCAAATTGACACAATCTTTAAAGATCGACGGCTAGAAATAACCCGCTCTCAAGATTTTTTCGGCTGTAGAAAGCCTAGATAAATGACCACCACACGCCCCTCCATGGCAATCATTTAGCACAAGCTCAACCTCCTCATGAGTTAAACAGTGACGTAAAATGGAATCTACCCCATGGTTGTATAATGTGTTATCCACTATGAGGTAATTCTTAAATACGTGACGTAATCGTCGTCATTCATCCTGTGAAAGGTGAGTAGGGACCGTCAATGTTTGTAAATATATGATAATATCCCCATACCATGGATCCAAATTTGAGATCAAGAAGATGTGCTCATCGACAAACGTATCTTCACAAGCCTCCTCTTCCTCCTCGCTCGGGAAATCAGATATAAGCTCCGCAAAAATCAACGACTTCTTCGATTTTTCTGAAACAAACTTGAGATCGAATTCTTGCAAGATGACAATCCACTCATTATACTTTCCCCCTATCATCCTTCTAGTGAGGACGAACTGAAATGGATTGACATGGGAAACCACCAAGGTCTGGCGATGGAGAATATAGTGTCTCAATCTTTGGACCGCATGAACGGTAGCTAAGGAAAGCTTCTCAATGTGGGAATAACGGATCTCCACATCTATAAGGTTCCAGGTCAAATAATATATGACATGCTCTTGGAGCTCCTCATCCTCTTGAACCAAAACCATACCAATCGTCTCCATGGACGCAGCCACATAAAGTAGAAAGTCACGGCTATAATCGAGTGGACTAATCACCGGGGCCGATACTAAGGCTCGCTTAAGTGCATCGAAGGACTCCTGGGCTCGCTCATCCCAGCAAAAGGTAGTGTCCTTCTTCAAAAGACGCATAAAGCCTATAGTCAAATTGGAAAAATTCACGACGAATCTCTGTAAGAAGTTTGCCATGCCTTGCAAACATTGAAGATGTCTAATGTTTCTCGAGGGAGACAATTGAAGTATTGCCTCAACCTTCAAAGGGTCAACTCTTATACCCTCCTTGGAGACAATGAACCCTAATAAGCGACCAGACTTCACGCAAAATATGCACTTGTGAGGATTTAACCTGACCAAGTAATGGCAGCACCTTTCGAACACTAATATCAAATGCCAAGGAATGACACATTCTCATACGAGACTGAGCAGTAAGGTCATCCAAAAAGACTTCAATAATCGATTTGAGATCATGGAAGATCAAGGTCATAGCCCGCTGAAAAGTGGCTTCGGCATTTTTAAGGCCAAAAGGCATCTTCCGATATGCAAAGGTTCCCCGAGGACAAATAAAGGCAGTTTTATGTTGGTCCTTAGGTTTAATCTGTATCTGATTGTATCCGGAAAAGCTGTCCATGAAGGAAAATACCTCGCCTCCTGCACACTCATCCAAAATATGATCAATAAATGGTGTGAGGAAATTGTCCTTAGGACAGGCACGATTCAAGTCACAAAAATCAGTGCATATGTGGATCGTTCCATGCTTCTTATCAACTAGAACGAGGTTTGAAACCCACTCCGTCAAGGGAATGGGATAGATAAAATCAGCATTCAACAGTTTTACTATCTCAGCCTTAATCGTGGGTTCTTTCCTAGGATTCACTGCATGCAAGCATTGTTGAATAGGTTTAGCATTGGGATAAGTTTTAATCTCATGTTCAACAATGCGAGGGTCGATACCTGGCATTTCTTCGTATGACCAAGCAAATACATCACGAAATTCTCTGAATAGCTCAGTATACTCTTGAATCTCAGCATGGGAACATTCTTCCCCAATATAGACATTCTCAATCTTGCCAGGATCGCAAGAGATATTGATAGGGATGGTAGGAAATATATTCTCCATGTTTCCATCGGCCATCGGACCAGGAGAGCTTAAGGGAACCACAGGACTACCAATTCTCTCACTAAGAATCTCCCTAAAGTCTTCACACTCCAAATGGTCAAGCTCGGGAAGTAAATAAGATCTATGATGCAATTCTTCCCAAGGTGGCTCAACCCCAGACATAGCCTCAATAATAGCTTCATCTGAAGGAAAAACACTATCAAGGCAGCCATATGCGTGAGAAGACTAAACTGCCCATGCAGGTAGCACATATGGGTCCTCCTCCTCCATTCACGAAGAGGAAGGACTAGGCTCTGCAACACACTCAATATTAGCTTGATATGCTATCACAGTTGTAGGAAATGGCACGTCCGTTCCGATGGGTTCACATGAAGGACTGTAGGAAGAATCCAAGGATCTTCCATATAGTTTGTGCGAAAAGACACCGATCTCACAGATGACGAAGCCTCACTAGAACTAGACCCTATCATAAGAACAGGTGCAGGACAACTAAAGGTTCCCATAAGGGATGGATACATTCCAACACCCACACTCCCAGTTGCCCGCTGAGAGTGCTCGACAATCGAGATAGAAGCTCTCGAAGATGCGGTAACCAGCGGATTCTTGAATGACGTTTAATCAATTGTAACTATCTTCCCATTAAATGGAAAGCATACAACTCAAAATAGAGAAGAATCTATGGCTTGCATACTGTACATCCCATTCCTACCCAGCAACAAATTGTAGTCAATCAGCACATCAACCACCTCAACCTCTATCGCAACGGTCTTCCCTCCCAAACAGACTTTAAGAGAAGGAAGAATGTCGTGCGGCTGAAACGATATTCCATCAAAAGCAGGGAACATGGTAGCAGATTTAGACAACTAGAGGGAACCCAAACCCTTCCACCACACCAAAGACATCACGGAAGCAGCAGCGCCTTCGTCAATCACAGTGCATTTGACGGTCTTGTTAACACATTCTACATGAATCAAGAGAGACACGTAGTAAGGCAAGCGAGGCTGTAGTCCCGCAGTTTAAAATTTGATGACAGAGGAAGAATTATCATCATTCACACCAAGGGCAGAAAGAAAATCCTTCCTTTGCAAAGGACAACTCTGAAGTACTTCAAGTGCAGACATCGCAGAAGGAGTGTGGCCCAAATCCTTGACAACAGAATAGTTTTGGGCGACTCGGGCATTAGGATTGTGCCTCGAACGCTTAAGGACTCCCTTAGGAATGCGAGGTGCAACTTCAGGTTCATCCACAGGTTTTTCAATATGCAAAGGACTCCCAGGTGGATCAGGTTCCTTTCCAAGGTCTGGTTGTGACGAACCATAGTCCTTCGCATGAGTCACAACCTTAGTAGCACGAACCATGTTGATGCAACCATGACCACTATTAGCCTCTAGTGGATCTTGATCACCACCAAACTAATCATGAGTCCTCGAGTTCATGTTTTGATTATGAGGTAAATGGTTAGTCAGCACAGTTGGGCCCTGTGCTATGAATCTCGAGGATTCTTCTATCCGAGGGCACAAGTGAGTGAGGTGGTCATCCTTACACAACTTGCAAGGAAACTTAACCTTACATTTAGGCTGCTTGTCCCCCCTATCATTTCAGGTGTTCTTGTCATTAGAATTGGCATTTTCATTCCTATTCACACCCTTACGATTGTTCTTACCCTTGTTCTTATTCCTTCCGGGTTGATGGTTACCCTTCTGGTCTGACGATTGCACCGATAGCACACTCGCCATTTGGGTGGGTTGAGACGAATCTATGGCTTGTCCTGAGGTAGATTGGTTGATAGATAATTGACTAACCTACTTTGCAACCTTGGCACTTGTACAACCAACAATTCCATCGGCATGTGGTCCAGGTTTGATCTTAGGGTCGAAACTAGAATGCAGAGCATTAGGAATGATCTCATATAACAAATCGGAGTGAGCATAAATCAAGTCCAATTCCTGTGCCCTAAATATGGCTTGTTCCTTGTTCTGAACTCTGGATGTAGAGACATCCTTCGCTATATAAGGCAGTAATGATTTAAGGAACCATTCAAGGAGAAACTCTGGTGGTATGAAGGATTTAATCAATCTCTTCCATCTACGCCACTCTTGGATATGGTCCGAGATATGCATGGCTTTGTCTTACTGAAATGTCGACAAGAGTTCCATACCAAGATCGTAACGTACTGGTAGCTGGAAGTGGTTGAGAAAATTCATAGCTAGGTCGTCGAACAAAGTGAATGCCCCCCTCGGTATCTCTATGTACCATTTCACGGCAGACCTGGTGAGGGTGCATTGAAATAGCCTTAAGCAAATCGAATCTTCATGTAAAGAATTAGAAGAGCATCATAGGTGAAATGTAGTAACATGTTCACTCGGATCTTCTCCTGGTTTTCCCTCGAACTTGGGAATGTCCAAGGGAAGCTTCATAGGGACAACCGGCCAAGCCGGGTCATAAGATACCGGATCGTTCATAAGTCTCGACAAGTTAGGCATATTTAACGTTGCGAGGAAAGGGAGCCTAGGTTGAGCAGGTCGATGAGGCGTTCCCTAATCATTTTGGTTCACATAGGACTGATTACCGTAACCACCATGGCCATGGCCATGGTATCCTCCTCCCTTTTGACCTGTGTAGGGTGGCATGGAAGCACCATAGTGTGGTGTACCTTGACTATGTGGGGGTACAAAGCCATAATTTGGAGAGTAAACAGGTTGTTGATACCCGTACCCATAAGGTGAATAACTCTGTGCATACTCCGGTCCATAATAAGGTCCATAAGAAGTCCCATGAGAAACTCCATAGGTAGGGATAGACATTCTGAAATTAAGGATATGACCTCCAGAAGTAGGAATATGACCTCCCGATACAACAGGAGGTACTTGACTCTGAGACGCAACTATGCGAGTAGAAGCAGTACGCACATGACTCGTAGCAACATTCTGGACCGAAGGACCACTTGAATGTGGGGGAGGAATAGCATTCGAAGAACTAGGAATAGAGGATGAAGGGACATGTGAAGCTATGTAAGTGGTGTTCCCTATAGTCACTCGTCTTGGTTCTGGTATCCTAATAGGACTACTAACACCAGGTCTAGGATGAACATGTGATGTAGCTTCCACCGGGGAGATGGAAGGTGCAATGTGACTCATGTTCCCAAACCTCTCCACATGGTAAGGAATAGGAGTTCCCCCAGGCGTAGTGTTAGGCTCAAACTCCGACTCGGTATGAAATGTCGGATCATGTGCAGGGATACCAGACATGCCATAACTAACATAACTAGTGCTCGCAGGTTCATGATGAGTCTCGTCGCCCGACATCCAATACCGGTGACCTGTGTATGAGGGATCATAGCTAGAGTGAGTAGGTATATCATGTGAAGGATCATACCCAGAGTGTGTAGGTATATCAGATGAAGGATCATATATAGGCATAGGATCCTCTTCCCCAACCTCGTGAGGTGGAGAATACAACTCAGGCATTTCATCTTTGTGATCTCCCATCGTGTGTGAATCAATGTGATAAGGTGGAAGTCCTGCTAAATGAAGAGAACAGCGAGGAGCCACACCCGAATCCACAATGACTCAAAAAATGAAAAAGACTCTCTAATTACGTAAACCCTAAGCAAGATAATGTGCACAAAGCATACACCAATAAAATCCAAAGCCAATCATAAGCAAACAAGGGTAGGATATGTGAGCTCCCGGATGAAGCAGGTATGTCTCGCCTAGGAGAGGCTTGAGACTCACATACACAACAAGCGGAGGTTCGTAACCAATTATTGTGGCCCTCAACTTCAACGCGTATAGAGAATGTGCTGTCCGACCCCAACCTGGTCGGGACACCTGTAGAATAACCCCTGCAAAGTACCCCCTTGATAACCGAGGTAAGGAAACTAAGGTCACCTTAATATAATCAATGCTCATGCGGCCAGTCGCAGGTGGGATTGACCGTATGGGCAGGGTATCAAAGCCTGAAACTCTAGAAAGAGCCCCCATATATGAATACAATCCTGGAAACATCTCCGGTGCTACTCAGTTATGACTAGGGGTCATCCCAATCAATAACCGCTCACACTGCCTCGTGCTTAACTCCCTTGTAAGAGGAGGATCCTGAGAAACACTAATTATACCAAGGAATTTCACACTCTCACCTGGACAAACACATACATGTTGTTGTTTAGTGGTCTTGGAGAATTTACTCACAATGAACTATTCCAAGACCCTAAAACCTAATCTTGTTGGTGTACCCTATCAAAGAAAATCGTGTAACCCATTTTAATTAAGTGTTGATTTTATTTGGGTTTATTACTCAAAAAAGGTAGATGACCATGCAACCAATGGTGTTATGACGCAACATGAAGTAAAATGCACACCTAACAATCAATGCAAATGCATTGTGTCGAATGAAAAATAGGGCATGCTACTACGTGAAATGCAAAATTTTCTTCAAATGACAAATGCAATCGTTCCTATATGAAATCCTGACTAATAATTTGTAAGCAAACCTAATGCAAGTACCATGCAAAATGCAAATTGCAATGCATAACGATGCAAAGAAGCAAATATTTTTGGATTTTTTGAATAAAAATGAGATAGTAAAGAAAAAGAATGATTCTAACACCCCCAGACTCTACAAGCACAATCAAGCAGCACTCACACAAAGTACTAAGAAAAAATAAATCGAATGCACTAATCCCAAAACAAAAAATCGAAAATGCAATGACAAGAACACTCTTAAAAAAAAATTCCCCTAAAAAATGTGTTTCTGGTCAGAAACAAAGGTGTATACAGACTCTAGCAGTATCAAAGGAGACTCAGCAATCATCAAAATCCACCCAGCAACAATCAATCTTCCTCTAAAAGTAAAAACTCAGTGCATACGCAACTGTTCTCAAAAAACCTGCGTATGTACGCGGATATAGCAGTCAAAGTCGCGTGTATACGCGACTATGAGTTAAAAACTTGCGTACAGGAAGAGAAATGTATAAAAATGAAGGAAAATAGATAAACTGAGACAAAACTCACACCAATCAGACACTACCAGGAAAACATGCCCCCAGACCCTACTCAGAAACAGAGAAATAAGAGCAATTCAAGAACATTGAATGCCGATAAAAACCCCCAAGGGACAACTACTAGGAACTCCCTGGTGGAGTCGCCAATTCTGTTATGAAGAGAAATTCCTATGGCTTGGGATACCACAACAGGCAGCTTGACTCCAAAAATCAATCCTTTCCTATATGCAAGAGAAACCAAACAACTAACACTAAAGGATCTCAATTCGTACCTTATTCCGGACGATTGATGTAGATCCCCGTTGAGCTTTCCAATTTCAGCTTGAATTGATAAATTGCTTCCTCAACATTCAATAACCAAGACAAGCATACTATATATAATTGTGTTAGCTCTACTCTAGCATATACAATCAATAAAATATAAGCATTTAAAATCATCCATGGATCAAACATTCATTCAAATACACATTATTGGACAGGAAAAGATATTTCTATTAATATAAAATAGAGATTACAATAGAGACAACCTTTGTCGGCATGTCTGCGAACTGGAGAAACTGAGTCCCCCACTTGGGCCTCCACCACTTCAATCCTCCATCTCTCGATAGCAAGCTCACAAGCAAAAGGAAAGCTTGGGAAGAACAAAAAAGTGCTCCAAGGGACAAAGGGATGCAGACTCAAGTATAATCTCCGGCAACAATGGACTATAGTTTCTTTGCTCTCAATTTCTCATATGCCTTCAATCTATCCAAAGGGTTCCTTATATAGCTCTTCAATGGGGTAATGAAAGGTCGAATCCGAACGATCTCAAGGCATATGGAAGACCAGGAGACAAGTGAGCCGGATCCACATCAAGGAAAACTCCAAAAGAATTTGGCCTTTTGCACACATCCCGATGTACGCATTTTTAGGGGTCAAACCTGCGTATATACGCGAGAAAGGGTTTAAAATTTGTGTATGGAAAATTTAGCATGTTTTTAGGGATGATCTTGGAAACATTAAAGAAACAAAAATGGTCCATGGGGTCTAAGGATTCTGTAGAGGGACAGGGAAGGCCATAAAAGTGTGATTCACCAGGTGTGGTAAAATCAGCTATAACACTCACATATTTGGGATTTATTTTAAAACCAAATTGTTACAAAGAGGTGGACTTGAGGTGGTTGATTTCAAAGTTGGAGAAAAGGATAAACATTTGGTGCCATAGGTGAATGTCCAGAGCGGGACGCTTGGCCCTGGTAAACTATGTTTTGGAAGTTATTCTCGTGTATTGGATGTCTCTCACCTAGATTCCCAATGGTGTCCTAGTTAATTTAATAAAAATGTTTTGCAGGTTCTCGTGGTCCGAAAAAAACGAGCACAATGTCACTCTAAGGGTAAAATGGGAAAGACTTTCCCAACCAATATCTTGGGGGATATGGGGCCTAAAGAACCTATTTCTCTTTGTCAAATCCCTGGAGGAAAATTCGGGTTGGAGACTCTTAACTACCAGTAGCTTATGGATTGAGGTTATTCGCCATAAATATACCACCCCAGACTCCATTCTGGAGTGGTTTAGAAGACCTACTAGATGTAAAAAATGAATCTCTATCATCTGGAAAGTGTGATTTCCTCTTTCCTACTCATTAAATATGGATTAGCATCAAAAATTGTAAATGGTACTCAAGTTCATATTGGTTCCGACCCTTGGCCAGGGAATCACAACAATCATATCCTCCCCCAACCACTCACTCAACTCTTGCTCAACCTGGGTATTCTACATTAGATCAAGTTGCAGACCTGGGGACCTCCACTATCTGGCAGCAGGGGTGGAAAGGTGTTGTTGATCTTGGTCTTCCATTTCATCATGAGGCAGAATGGGACACCTACCTCTTTTCTTTAAGAACCAATTTTATCAGACTCTCAACTGTCCCTGATAAATTGATTTGGTAGACTACAGAAAATGGGATATACACCCCAAATATGGGATATAAAAAACTGAAATATGAAGGTCAACCCCCTGTTGATTGTTGGTAGTGGAAAATTATTTGGAAATCAAAGTCCCCCCCAAAAGAAAAACTTTTCAGGTGGTGCACCATGGCAGGAAAGATCCCAATCTGGGACAGAATGAAACTTTGAAATCTTGTTGGGTTGAGGTGGTGTGTTCTTTACAAACAAAGCGAAGAAACACCCCCACACTTATTTATCTCCTACAATTTTTGCACAAATGTCTGGATTGATTTAAAAAGGAGATTGGAATTCATCATCGACTGGAAGGGTACCTCTGTTGAGGAAGCTTGTAAATATTGGTATTCAAACATGGCCTCTACCCCCTTTCAGGATCTTCCCCTTCTTTCAATTTGGGGCATCTAGTTGGCAATAAATAAATAAACTTTTCATAATATCCCTTATGTTCCATAAATCATTGGGACACATTTCATTGATATCCTCTCTTACTTCCCACAACAGAAGGACACCCCTGTGATTAGAATTTTACTTAAGGAATAGATTCTCAAGGATGGGCCTTGGGATTTCTTTTACGAAGCCTATCAAAACCAAGAATGTGGCAAAGGTACCACCTTGTACCTCTCTTATTCACACTATTTTCATATCCAAATGGGTCTTGGCAGAGGTTCAAAACAACTTCACAGAAATTGCATCTCTTAAACTTCTAATTTATTTTTCTCTTGCAAAAAACTGCACTCACCTTCAGATTTTTAGAGATTCGATGGTTGTCATAAACTGGATAAACAAGGTTCAATGTTGGCACAATATTCTCATGAATGCTTTGTTTGTTTATTTTTTGAGACATATTGAGGATTTTGATCCCTTCTCTTATCGACATGTCTATATGGAATGAAACAAAGAAGTTGATAGTATTTGGGACTGAACATCCCCCATGTTCAATGAAAAATTAGTGAGTACAATAATGATAATTGTTTTGAATACTACCACATTCCCTTCATAAATGGACTAATCAGAATTAACATGACATAACACAGACACATAAGCCACCACTACTACAATGGTAAATCTACAAGCTTTTTTGGCAAACAATCAAAACGATTATACTTGACAAAGAAATTGGAATTTACTCCAGATGTTCTATGGATATGCTCCCTGCAACTGAAAATTTTTTGATACAGTTTTTGTAAAATGTGAAAAATGAAGTGCCATTTTTTTTTGAACTTCGTATAACAAGGTTGAAAAGATTAGATATTGAAAAGACTGCAATAGTTTTCTGCAGAATGTAATTTTGTTTTTTTGGAAATAAAATTACGGTTTTTCCTTGGAAAAAAAGGTATATATACATATATGTATATGTATATGTATGTGTATACATACATACATACATACATACATACATACATACATACATACATGTGTGTGTGTGTGTGTGTGTGTGTGTGTGTGTGTGTGTGTGTGTGTGTGTGTGTGTGTGAGTGTGTGTATACACACATACACACACATATATATGTATCTGTATATACGTATATGTTGGCAACTTGGCTTGAAGGATTGGCATTGATCTCAATCAAGGATATGCAGATGACAAGGCAGAAAAAACAGAGTAGTACAAAAGATGACATAGCAACATTAGCAAAGCTTCATAATTTAGGGAACATCAACAGCAGGATAGCCATGGTCTCTATTTGTGTGCATCAAGACTGATTTAGCATGTGTGGGAACTTCCAGTTATGGTTGTTAAGGGATAGTCGAATGATGATATGGAAATAGGCAAAGGATTCATTGTTTACAGACTTCCTATTGAAGCTATGCAGATTCTTGAAAATAAAATCAAGTCATTATGATAACTATGTGGAAGGCTTGATTTGTATGACAGTTTCAAATAAACATATTAAGCATACAATGCTTCTTAATTTAGCAAATATTCTTAATTTAGGGAACATCAATAGTAGGATAGCCATGGTCTCTGTTTGTGTGCATCAAGACTGATTTGGCATGTGTGGGAACTTCTAGTTATGGTTGTTAAGGGATAGTCCAGTGATGATATGGAAATAGACAAAGGATTCATTGTTTGCAGACTTCCTATTGAAGCTATGCAGATTCTTGAAAATAAAATCAGGTCATTATGATAACTGTGTGGAAGGCTTGATTTGTATGACAGTTTCAAATAAACATATTAAGCATACAATGCATATCAGTGCCATCATATGTTGAATCATAAAAGAAATGACAGTAACATGTGTAGTTTTTAATAAGCATCTCCAGCAAACGGAGAGTCCAAACCTGCACCATGATGAATGAACTATCCTATCTTGTTGTGGTATTAAAATATGAAGAAGATGATACTGTTTTATCTGGAAATAAGAAAGCTAAAGGAAAGCGCCTGGGTGGTAATCTCACTTTGAAGATGGGTGCCAAGCGCTAAAAAGAGGATCCGCCAGTCATCATATCACTTATCCATTTAAATTACAAGAGAAATTTCAAGTGTCAAAGAAACTTTTCATATGAAAGCCATGTGCAGGCAGAAGTGAAACCTTAAATTTATAAGTTATCTAATATGAATCCAACAAAAATATAACATAAGCATGTATATGTTGAAGGTGAGTGTCGTATTTTAAGAGGATGGTGTGCTAAAAGGAAGACCAAAAATATTTATTATCTTTATGCTTATAATAATCCTGGAAGTGCCAAATCCAAGATGCATGCGTCTAAATGCATGATCTTTTGTCATTGATCATATTTGAGATCTAGAACATAATTTTCATAATAACTCGTTAAACAAAATCACAATCTCAAAGAACAATAGGGATCTGCCCAGTTCAAAGTAAAAAATGAAAGTAGGTAGTCATTGAATGCGCTTTGAGGCATGAAGAAAATCAATGTTCTTTCCAACTGTTGCAAGAGTGTTTAAATACAATAACCCCCAATATCAAGAACCTGCGCCAACTCTAATTCTGAGGAAAAGGAATTCCAATCAAGACTCGGTGAAGGATATGCACAAGCCAGAAGGTGTGCTACTCGATCTGAGAATGAGAGACAAAGACTTGGAATCCATACAAAGACATAAACAGAAATCTACCAGGATGGTGAATTGATTCGCAAGTAAACACAGGGAATTACATTTTCGTGATAAAGTGAAATCCAATTTCTGATTTAGATCTATCGAACTTCGAACGGTGTACACCCAGCTATCATTTGCTTCCAAAGAATTATCCCAAGCCTCCTGCAAGTCATTGCATTGATTCCTACAGCAAAAAACCAACAAGAAATATGTCAGGGGAAATAATTTCATGGTAGACTGCTAAGACAAACATGCAGATGATGTAGAGGTGGAAATATGGTCGTCGAGGTGCACGATGACAGAGTTCGTTTAAGTTGTGTATGCAGACAACGACGAGGTCGAAATGTGCAGATAATGTGGACAAAGATATGGCAGGGGTGTGCTATGAAGNATGGTCGTCGAGGTGCACGATGACAGAGTTCGTTTAAGTTGTGTATGCAGACAACGACGAGGTCGAAATGTGCAGATAATGTGGACAAAGATATGGCAGGGATGTGCTATGAAGACAGACATCAATACGATCAAAGTACTATGATGATGTGTCATAGAGACGTGGTGTAAACGGAACCAAACAAGAAAAAAATATGTGTAGTTGTCAGACAAGTGTACATCCTAGTGGTTGTTGTGTAACCATTGCTATTCATCCACTACTGAAAACATTTTAATAGATTTCAATGTACATTCGACAGTTATTGCAGTCAGAACTGGAGGCACATTAAATCGTTTTGGTTAAACATTTTTTGAACATAAAATAGCACCTTAAGAAATAAAGTGATAAGGGTTTTATGCCTAGAGGAGTCGAATGCTAAAAGAACGCTAATATAAAAATCCAAAGCTCTAATGTTTAAAAAAGGCATAAAACTATAAATAAAATGATAAGTCGTAATGGATAAAAGAATAACAAATGGAGAATAGACTAAATATAGTTATGACTAAGTCATTAGTTTAACCTTATTTTCTTATTATATGAAAAGATACATCATTCCATGAAGAGTTGTGAAGTACATGAGAAGACACATTGATTCATGAAGAGGTATGAAGAAAGAGTATAAATACGAAGACATGAAGAGATCAATTGTGTGTCTCGGTAGATCATTATTAATATATTGGTGGATATTCTACCATTGATATGGACCTTGTGTTCATATAAACATATTGGTGTCTGTAATCAGGTTGGAGCTTGAATGAGGATTGGATTCCTCTCTATATGTTGGGCATGTATGCAAACTGGGTTTAGCAGGAAAGTTGAATCTTTCTAGGAAAGTTGGGTCTCTCCATCTCACTGGGTCTAGATAAAATTATAATTTGTAAACAAGAATTTTATTCAATAAAAGAAATATATATTGATATTTATTCTTCGTATGTATCTTTATGTTCATAATATATATGACTGATTAGATTAAGTGTTTTGGAAAGAGATTTTTAAAGTTGTAAATAGACACTGATTCACCCCCACCCCCCCTCGCTCTCAGTGTCTAAGACCTGGTTCAACAATTGGTATCAGAGCAAGGTTCCTTTCGAACAGCTAACTGCTGGAAGGTGGATCTGAAAAAAAATAAGGTCCAATCTTAGAGCCAAGTTCCTCTCAAAATTTTCATCCTTGGAAGGAAGGTTCTGAAGTATTCAAAGAGCAAGTTGGGCACATCAAATTGTGGATACAATCAAAATAGGTGGCATAATCAGTATCGGGAAAATGGCTGAAAGTATGAATATGTTACTTGAACCAAGTATGGATGTTCAAGTCCCCTTATTTGATGGAGTCGGTTACGTTGATTGGAGAGAAGCTATGAAGAAACAATTGAATTCCAAAGGAGCACATGTGTGGAATGCAGTAGCAAGAACGAAATCGCACTTGAAGAACAAAACCTGAATTTGAAAAGATAACCAAAAATTCAATTATATTGCCTTGCAAACCATTAAAATAGCTTTATCAAATGATGTTAATATGGGACTAGGGAATTACACCTATGCCAAGAAACTATGGCTAAATATTGAAGATACATATCAAGCCAAGTATCAAAGTCCAAGAGAAGATACAAGTCAAAAAACTGATGAAGAATTGAGTGAAGACCTATTGAGCAGTGAAGAGAACAATCCCTCATCTATCTCATCACAAAACTCATAAAAAATTGGGCTTGATGAACTTTCGAATTATAGCTGTTATGATGATGAAGTTTTCTCTAATGAAAAAGAAGAAGACCTATTAATTCTCAAAAATAAAAAGCCTGATTACTAAGAATGAGGACTTGAAGGAATTTAAGGAAGACTTCCTTATTGTAAGTGGAGATACCAAGAAGAAATTAGGTTTTCATCCTAAAATTTTTTTTTTTTAAGATTGAAAACAAGTTTATGGTCACTCTAAGTGAGGTTGAAACTGTTTTCAAGATCAGTGAGTTACTTCAAGGATTGTGGATTGAATCCAAGGGTTCTAGAAGAAAATAAAAGAGTCCAGAAGATAATAAAAATGACTTAAAGATTCTAAAAGATAAGTTCTTTTCACTAACCAAGAAACATGAGGCTGCTAAGATGATATTGAATGATCAAAGGATCCAGCTAGATGACAAGGAAAGAGAATTAAAGAACGGTTTCTCTAGTTTTAATTTACAATTGGAAAACAAAATTGATGAAATAAAAGAGGTAAAGTCTGAAGTATTTAACCTTAGAAGACAAATTGAAGCTAATGAAAGAGGGCTTCCTTACCAAGAGAACCAAATGAGAGGAAGGGAGCCTATAGAGAGGTAGAATTTACTGGATTGGGAGAAGAACCTACAAGAAAGACAATAAAGGCTTGTAGAAGGATAGAGGTCACTAAATCAAAGAGAAGAATATTCGAATATGGCCATGAAACAGAATGAGAAGGAATTGCAGGATGACAAGAAGAAGATTGAAAAAGATCATGCAACCTTAAAGGAGAAAGAGGCTAGGTATCAAAGGATGGTTGCCTTAGACTTTAAAGAGGATGCTACTAAAGAAAAATATATTATTAACAAAGAAGAGGAATAATCTACATGTCTCACAGAAAGTGAGATAAAGAAAAGTTATGCTCGAGCTCTTAAAGATACATTCACAAAAGGTGGACAAAGGAAAGCGATGGATTATCTTCAATTCAAATATATTTCTCCATACAAGGAAAATGAGAATAGAAATCTATATAATAGCTCAACCATTATAGAAGAAATATGGAGTGAGCAAAGACTGTGCCATGACAGAACTAGTTTTGGATACAAAAAGGATAAAAAAGTTGAGAAAGGGACTCTCATGTCCAAGTTTGAGGAAGGTTCTTCTTCTTCAAAAAGACAAAGTGTAATCACAAATCAGATACCAGATCAAAACTCTGCCATGAGAATGAATTATGGAAGACAAAGGATAAAACATGAAGCACATAAAAAAGGAAGCTTATCATATCATACTAACACTTGGTATGGTACTAATATTCAATGGTCACTGCTACTCTTGTCACAAACATGGACAGAGAGCAGTGGAATGTGATGCTTTTGAAAAGAAAACTCAAAAGAGTTCCTCTAAAAAGACTAAGTGTTGGAGATGCAAGATTGTTGGGCATACAACAAAGTTTTGTCACTCCCTAAGGTGTTTCAAGTGTTAAGGCTTTGGTCACAAAGCACAAAATTGCATGAATCCAAAGACACAATACTATCAAAAGGAGGATGTTATAAGGAGTCAAAGAAGGGATTTGAAAAGCGACAACATACAAACTCCAGAAGGCAAGATGCCTCATGACATGTATTTAAAGATGGAATCTGAGCAAATCCATAAGAATTCAAGAGAAAGAAGTCCAAAGAAGAAGATAAAGAAAGTTTGGAGACCAAAGACATGAGGTCTTAAACCTCATGTCAAAACAGGTGACTCTTATGGAAAGGAATCTCTAGAAGACGACACTCATTCTATTAAATATGACTACTCCATGGTTGAATAAAATCCAAGTGTTGAAGAGGACTTGGAAATGACTGTTTTACTTTGTTAAAGAGTTCTTATTAGATGTCAGTCCAAACAAAACTGTCAGAATTTAGTTGCTTCAAGTCAAGATTAAAAATGGACTTAAATACCTAAATATTACTTAGATCATAAATCAGTATCTAATTTTGGATAAGTTAGCAACTAGTGTCCCTAAAATGCAGAAAAGTAAAGATAGCTCTCTATCCTTGAAACTGATAAGATTTGCCAAATAAAAAGGATGTTATGAATAAAAGAGAAATTCTTGGTTAACTGGTATTACATGCTTAAGAAAGAGAACTAAGTTAGGGGGAGCAAATTTGAAAGAAAAATCTGTCTATTTTTGTTCAAAGAGAGCATTATTTGAAGATAAAACTCATATCCTTACCTGAGAGTGCAATAGAGGATTATGCATTCAAGGACAGAATGAATTATTTTAATAGCAACAAGAGAGGTAAAAATATTCGCATTTGAGGAGGAGAAAAGATATTCATTATCATTGATGTCAGAAGTCACTATGATGATCAATGAAGTATTGAGCAATTATTGAGTAAATTTGAAAGATAAATCTAATCTCTCAAGAAAATAATGAATCAATTGGCATCAGTCATTCAACTATTTTCCCTTGATATCAAAGGGGGAGAAATGAAGATAGTATTGGAATCAATGCCAAAGGGGGGTATTGTTGGAAACTTGGCTTGAAGGATTGGAATTGATGTCAATCAAGGATATGCAGACGACAGGGAAAAAAAAATAGAGCAGCACAAAAGATGATAGAGCAGCATTAGCAAGGATTCTTAATTTAGGGAACATCAATAGCAGGATAGCCATGGTCTATGTTTGTGTGCATCAAGACTACCACTGGCCTGTGTGGGAACTTCCATTTATGGTTGTTAAGGGAGATTCCAGTGATAATATGGCAATAAACAAAGGAGTCATTGTTTGTAGACTTCCTATTGAAGCTATGCAGATTCTACAAATAAAATCAGGTCATTATGATAACTATGTGGAAGGCTTGATATTGTATGATAGTTTCAAATAAACATATTAAGCGTACAATGCATATCAATGTCATCATATGTTGAAGCATAAAAGAAATGACAGTAACCATGTGGATTTTTTAATTAGCATCTCCGGCAAAGGGAGAGTCTAAACCTGCACTATGATGAATGAACCAGCCTCTCTTATTGTGGTGTTAAAATATGAAGAAGATGAAGATGCCAATATTGTTTTATCTGGAAATAAGAAAGCTAAAGGCAAGTGCCTGGGTGGTAATATCACTTTGAAGATGGGTGCCAAGCACTAAAAAGAGGATCCACCAGTCGTCATATCACTTATCCATTTAAATTACAAGAGCGATTTCAAGTGTCAAAGAAACTTTTCATATGAAATCCATGTGCAGGAAGAAGTGAAAACTTAAATTTCCAAGTTATCTAATATGAATCCAACAAAAAATATAACATAAGCAGGTTTATGTTGAAGGTGAGTGGCGTGTGTTAAAAGGATGGTGTGCTAAAAGGAAGACCAAAAATATTTATTATCTTTATGCTTCTAATAATCTTGGAAGTGCCAGATCCCATATGCATGCGTCCAAATGCATGATCATATGTCATTGATGGTATTTGAGCTCTAGCGCATAATGATCATAATAACTCGTTAAACAAAATCATAATTTCAAAGCACACTAGGGATCTTCCCATTTCAAAGTAAAAAATGAAAGTAGGTAGTTGTCAAATGCACTTTGAGGCATGAAGTAAATCAATGTTTTTTCCAACTATTGCAAGAGTATTTAAATACAATAACCCCCAATATCGAGAACATGCACCGACTCTGAGTCCAAGGAAAAGGAATTCCAATCGAGACTCAGTGAAGGATCTGCACAAGCCAGAATATGTGCTACCCATCTGAGAATGAGAGACAGAGAATTTGAATCTATACAAAGACATAAACGCAAATCTACCAGGATGATGAATTGATTCACAAGCAAACATAAAGAGTTACATTTATGTGATAAAGTGAAAGCCAATTTTTGAGTTAGATCTATCGAACTCTAAACGGTTTACACCCAGCTATCGTTTTCTTCCAAATAATTATCCCAAGCCTCCTGCAAGTCATCGCACAAATTCCTACAGCAAAAAACCAACGAGAAATATGTCAGGGGAAAGAATTTCAGGGAAGACTGCTACAAAGATGAACGTGTAGATGATGTAGACGTGGCAATATGGTTGTCGAGGTGGACGATGGCAAGGTTTGTTTAAGTTTCGGATGCAGAAAGCGACAAGGTTGAAATGTGCAGATAATGTGGACAAAGATATGGCATGGATGTGCTATGAAGACAGACAACATTACGATTGAAGTAATCTGGTGATGTGTCACAGAGACATGGTGTAAACAGAACCAAACAAGTAGAAATATGTGTAGTCATCAGACAAGTGTGCATCCTAGTGGCTTTTGTGTAACCATTGCTATTCATCCATGGTCAAAAACATTTTAATCGATTGCAATGTACATTCATGGTTATTGCAGTCAGAACTAGAGGCACATTAAAGCATTTCGATTAAACATTTTTTGAACAGTGAAATAACACCTTAAGAAATAAAGTGATGAGGGTGTTATGCCTAGAGGAGCCGAATGCTAAAAGAGCGCTAATATAAAAATCCAAAGCTCTAATGTTTAAAAAATGCATAAATACTATGAATAAAATGATAAGTCATAATGGATAAAAGAATAACAAATGGAGAATATAGTAAATATAGTTATGACTAAGTCATTAGTTTAACCTTATTTTCTTATTATATGAAACGATACCTCATTTCATGAAGAGTTGTGAATTACATGAGAAGACACATTGATTCTTAAAGAGGTATGAAGAAAGAGTATAAATAAGAAGACGTGAAGAGATCGATTGTGTGTCTCGGTGGATCATTATTAATATCTTGGTGGATATTCTACCATTGATATGGACCTTGTGTTCATACAAACAGATTGGTGTCTGTAATCAGATTGGAGCCTGAATGAGGATTGGATTCCTCTCTACATGTTGGGTCATGTATGCAAACTGGGTTCTGCAGGAAAGTTGAATCTTTCCAAGAAAGTTGGGTCTCTCCATCTAGCTGGGCCTAGATAAAATTATAATTTGTAAAAAATAATTTTATTCAATAAAAGAAATTGATATTGATATTTATTCTCCGTATGTATCTTTATGTTCATAATATATATGATTGATTGATTAAGTGTTTCGGCAAGATATTTTTAAAGTTTTAAATAGACATTGATTCACCCCCCCTCTCAGTGTCTGAGACCTAGTTCAACAATATATACATATATGTATATGAATGTATATATACATATATGTATATGAATGTATATATACATATGCATATAGATGTATGTACACACACACACACATATGATGTGATTCACGCTTGAATATCAGGTCACTACATCCACAGAAAGCTTCGAAGGGGCCCACCTGAAGGGGCCTCACCTTGTTAGGATATTTCGGAACCTATCCTTGGAACCAACTTGGATGCCCAACCCCTCAATACCCATACAATTGAACCCGTGACCTTAACAGCTTGTAGGGTCAATATCTAAGGCATCAACCAATTGAGCTACCACATGGGGATGATTCATCATATATGATATAAATCCATAGACAATAAAATAACCAATAAACATGAACATGCATTCAAACCAAATAATGTATATAGATATCGGCCACCAAAAAAGGAGAGAGGATAATATTAAACTATCTCCCTCCAGTAAGTACAAAGCATACAACTAACCATGAGAGGAATTCTTGTTTCACCTAATCTTCCATGTGTCACAAGGAATATATTTTCCTTTTAAATGCATTCTCTATTCTTTATTTTGTCTAGAGCAATGAAAATTTTAGGGGTGAAATTTAGCCCATGGGCTATTTTTCAACCTTTTTTCCATATAAAAGATTCATCAATTTCCATTTTTTTTAGATCTAATTCGCCCAAATTCCATGGGATAACATTTTTTAACTCTAAAAATTGCCAAATTTGTCCAAAACACTTTTTAAAATCCCTTGAAATTTGAATAATTTTACAAAGATATTGTCCAACATTTTAAGAAAATTAGTAAGAATTGCCTAGGCTTCTACATTTTAAGAAAACTATGGATGCTTAAAAATTTCCCTAGTCTAGAGGCACTTTCTACATCCTAGTATGAGGGAGAAGTATAATTTTGTGCTCAACTTGGAGTTGACACTTGAAATATATGTGTAGATCCAAGTTTTTAGTTAATTATAGTTTTTGAGACAAGATGTCAATTCAAAATCCATTAGCTTCGTTTACTTTGTTTAGTTACCATTTTAAAAGATAATGTGAAAGGGTAAAATTTATTATAATTAAATACCAACATAAATCCATCCTATCTCTGGATCTATTATGTGTTGAGGGATTAAATATATTGAGGTGCAAACATTTGCTAAGCTTTTCCACTCTAAAAATGGTTTGAACCTTGAGGGATTTGATCCCTATTGATGCATGATAAATCATGAGTTAAAATAGATCTATGCTAGTGTTAATTAAATTTTGAGAAACTTTCAAAACCACTTAGTAATACTATGAGAAACCTTTTATTACAAACATTTCATAGAGAATGAGAAACATAGTACTAACACAACATCATAAGAAATTGAATTGGTTAGTCCAAATGAGATGATGATAATATCTCGATTAGAGTTCGATTCTCCCCAAAGTGATCAATTTATCCATTAGTTATGTTTTTTCTTAATTTACTTAAGTATTTGGCATGTGATATAGTAAAAGATATATACATGTAAACTGAATTCTCCATAAATGTTATAGTTTCATGTACCTCAAGCAAGCTATAGAAATGACGTGAGGGTGTTCATCATCTTATCATGGCATGGGATAAAGTTGTACTCACTTTGTCCCTCTTGAATAAGGAGGCATTAATTATATCCCTCTTCCTATACAATATGGGTGCATCTACCATAGAAAGTTGCTCAAATTGAATGCTATCTCAACAAAATTGAACTGCAATTTTAGACTTTAATAAGCTTTCTGAATCTATTCAAATAAATAAAATTAATATTAATAAATGCTCTAAATCTACCAAAATAAATAAAATCCATATTTAATAAAACTATAAATCTACCCAAATAAATGAAATTGATATTTAAAATTCCCAATTCCTTGGATTCCAAAAAAGATCAACAAAAATAAAGAAATATAAATAGCACGTACTCTACGCCATCATCCTGTTCACCAAACTCAACTTAATGGTCAATTAAGAACAAGACAAACAAGGATTGCCCATTTTTCCTAATACAAACAAATATATTTTTCCTTAAAATTGAAAATTCCAAACACATGGTTTACCACACGAGAATTTATGTTATACATGTGATTCAAGAGGTAACTAATAAAAACTAATCAAATGGAGATTCGCACGAGAATATCTCTCACATGTTTACCACACGAGAATTTATGTTATACATGTGATTCAAGATGTAACTAATAAAAACTAATCAAATGGAGATTCGCACGAGAATATCTCTCACATGAGGTTTAGATTGGTTTTGGAAGTAGGTTTTATGAAAATAATTATATGTTAAAGTTTCAATTAAACATCGAGAGGGATCAAATTTTTTGAGGTATAAACTTGGATCTATCAAGAACTGAGAGGGATCAAATATTTTGAGGTATAATTTTTTTCTTAATATATACAAAATGTACACCTCAAGAAATTGGATCATTTTCAGTGGTTAAAGATCCAGGTTTAATATGGATATATGTTCGTATTGGCAATAACTATGACATAATGACAATTTGTTGTACTGAGAGTAAGAAGTTGCTAGCATGGGGAGAAGTTGTAATATAAAAATTCATGTTAGCTCAAAAAAATAAGAATGCAAATAAAACCAATGTAGATCCTTCTTAAACTCGGATCTATCAAGCATCAAGAGGGATCAAATTTCTTGAGGTATAAATTGTTTTCTTAATATGTACAAATTTTACACCTCAAGAAATTGGATCCTTTTTAGTGCTTGATAGTTTCATATTTAAGATGGATCTATGCTCGTGAAATACTACACTTATCAAAAGCTATAACAATATAAATGTTGATTTTGAAATTTAATTCCTATGATGATGTCATATCTTGAAATTCAAATTTCAAAAATGATGTGATACCATTGGTTGGAAATATATATTTTCAAATTTTCAAATTTTATTAAACCAACATAGATCCATTTTAACTTCAAATTAAGGAAACAAAAAGAAATCAAGACTCAAATTTCTAAGCTTTTGAAAGATCAGTAACTACGATATACCATTTTTATGTTGTTATCTTCTTGTTTTTACAATGATCTATTATTATTATTATTAATGGTGATGATGATGATGATGATGATGATGATAGTTATTAACATCCATTGGGACCAACTTTGGTATATTAGACCTTAAAAAGGTAAGGAGTAGCTTGGTTTTCTTTATAATTTTATTTCTATGCTAAAAACGCTTTAAGAGATGCATCCTTAAAACACCATAGTTGTGATGAGATAAAAGGTTAGGATGGTCTATATTATAAAAAATATTTTGAATATGGCTCTAATGTGGTTGTATGCAAGACATTATATGAGAAAGTAATTTTCATTTTCAACCCTCTTTGTGCCACAAAGATGATAGATTCTTTCATCCCACGACATTTTAGGAATTTTTCAACACCTTGTTTCACTATAGAGCTCATGAGAGTTTGCTCTTATTTTAGCAATGTTGATTTTCTTCTTTCTACTAGTTAAAACAGAGAGAGAAATTTGCTCTTCTAGATTTTGGTTGATCACATCCTTATAATATTTCAATTTTCTCTTATCCTCTAATTATCTATCGTACCACATATTCTCCTTAAATATTGATGTAATAATACTTTTAATATATCACTATTATGTAGAGTGAACTCTTCATCACCTTCCCAATGGTTTAGCCAAGATTTGTCATCTTTATGCCAACATTGCTTAAGTTGTAGGTGATTTTGATTAGAGTATGAAGTAATCCTAGGAAGCCTCTTTTCTCCCACGTTATTTATCTTGTTCTTGTACATTAAGTACCCAATCACAGCCATGCTCTCAATCGGGGAGATGCTTCTATGAAGAGGATACAAAAGGGTGTATTGCCTTTAATTTCAAGATTATCTGTCATAAAACACTTTTGGATTTTCTCTATCCTTCTCGATGATTCTATAGAGATATTGCAACCCTAAACTTCACAACCATATAAAGTAACAAGAGAGACGAGAGTCTCAAAGTGGAGTTTCTTCCTATCCCAAAGCTAGAGGTATGTTGATTTACAATTGTTTTCAAGTCCATAATAATCTTTACATCCTCTATTGATCTTCTTCTTAATGCTATAGTTCCAATTAAACATGCGAAGAAGATCGATTGTGACATATTTATATGAAGTCGCTTTCTTCAATTTGTTGTCATATAGAACTTATCATAATTGATCTTTTGGGATTTGATTATCATAACTTTTGTTTTGTCATTGTTAACATTCTTACCCCCCGCACCCCCTCGCCCCCCACACACACTAGTATGGCATCGTATTACTTTAAAACAAAAACTTATTACACTATTTATATAGATATTGTGCATTGGTTCATTGGTATTTAGGGGGACTTTGATTCTCTCATCAAAGATTCCAATTATATATAAGGATCTATACTTATTTGCAGGCCCAATTAGTAATGATTCTAATTGTCTTTACTAGAATATGTTTACCCAAGATAACTATTTATTCAATGGGAAAAAAACATCATGAAAACCTTGAAAGCTTACTATCTTAAAGGGTATAAACTAGCAGAGATTTATCTTAACTCTAAATTTATCATGTATCGATAGGGATCAAATCTCTTGAGGTGCAAACCTTTTTTAGAGTGCAAAAACTTGATGAAAAGTTCATATCTCAAGAGATTTGATCCCTATTAACACATGATAGATCAAGAGCTAAGATGGATCTGTATAGGTGATAAAAATATATTAAATGAAATCATAAAAGATGGATGCCACGACAATTATAAAAAATAAAAATAAAATTGTTGCAAAGATGTAAATATAAAAAAAATCCATAAATCTTGCACTTGTTGAAAGCTATATCAATTAGTAAATTATATAATATATGAATTTGGTTGAATAGAAAATTATATAATATATGATCTTGGTTGAAAAAAATCGATAACTTCATACTTGGACAAATCCTAGGTTCCAAATTTTAGAGAAAAAAGTATCCAAGTTTTATTAAATTTTTTAGTTATATATGTGTGTGTGAGAGAGAGAGAGAGAGAGATAGGATTGATGTTACAATTTTATTTACTTAATTGTTTATTATTTTATTAAAGTATTATATGTCAACCTCATGTTGAGCACCCAATTACAATTTTTAAGTTATATTAAACCCTCTTAAAACAACAAATAATTATGCCAAAGGCGTGTTGTAGGCACAACAGATCCCATGTTATTTAAAACACGGGAGCCCCAATTGCACATACAAAGGTAACAGTTTGAATTCTTTAAATCATTTTGAGGTACCTATCACATTTGTCGTCGTTTCTTTGTTTTCTAACTGGTCAAATTTATCAAATTTATGCGTGGATTGTGTGTTTTGACAGGTCGCGGAAGCCTATCTTTTTGAAATTGTTTCATTCCGCATCCCGCATCCCACATCTTGCGGGATGCGGGTTTCGAAGTTTAAACATTTTGGAGTTTTTCACCCCGCAAAGTGATAAATGTGGGATGTGGAAAGGTTTTGATGCATGCGATTTGGTCATCCCACAACTTGTGGAATGCGGGTGCAGGAAGTCATTTATTATAATGCTTTTGTTGCGTGTTTCCACAACCCGCAACCCGCAACTTGCAGGATACGAATTGCAGAAAGGGTTGAATAATTTCAATATTTTGTGATCCCGCATCCCACATTTGCGGAATGCGGGTTGCGGGATGGTGAATAAAATTTAAACCTCGTGTTGTGATCCAGTGTCCTACAATTGCGGATTGCGAGAAAGATGCAGCTTGCAAGTTTAAATCTCTGCTTTGGATTTGTCTTGATTCGATGGTTGGGAGTGTTTAGTGTTTTCAATGATTATTTAGCTTTTGGTTTGCTCGTTTAATTCAACGAGATGTTTGATGATATCCTTTTGCATCTTTGATTTTTCACACTACCTATCCTTTGACTTGGTTTTCATGGAAGATGATTTGATGACTCTTTGTTTGCTCAAGTTCTGGCTTTGACTTCTTCATAATTGATGCTTTTTTTTATGCGATAATAACTCTGTGATCTAAACAGTAGGAGATCATTTCATTGTATTATTTAGCTTATTGTTTTGTCAATAACTGATCATTTTGTAATTTGAGTTTTATTATTTTCTGGTAGTTGAAAGATGGTTGCATGCTTCCATTTGACCTTAACCAAGTTAACCGTATGCCTTGGATTGATTAAATTAGACTATCTTGATATTTCAACAACTTTTCTTATTTTTGGTCTTCAATAGGTCTATGAATTAACATGCATCTTAGAGGTTTAGTCCAACTCTTAAAATATAATACTCTATAAAGATTGAGGATGAGCAGTTAGTTTGATTTTATAAGCCTTACACTTTCTGTATTAAAGATGAGTAATTTGCTTATATGTAATTTTATCATTCAATATTTAATCATTCTAAAATACATTAAGCATACTACTTTTTCATAAGGAGATGATTTTTTTAAATGCCATATTTCTAAAAAATTGATATCTTTCTCATATTTTTTTTAAATCACTATAAGATAATACAATCATTAATAAAGTAAACCTTTGTTTAAACACTTCTATAACTATATAAATTTTCATTAAGTGATTAGTAGTATTCTCAATCTTTAGAATTTTATCTTATCCCATAAAAATGTTGAGATGGCTTTTTAATCTTTTAATTTTCACCTTTGAATATGGTGAAGTTGTAATTCTCATAAATTAAAATTGTAAACTTTGTTAGAGACACTTATAACTTTTCTTCACTAAAATATTAAAATCACAACTTCCCAAATCATTCAAAAAAGCATGTGCTTGTTGAAGAAAGGGCTCAAACTATCCTTAATGGAAGGCTACGTTATGTTTTGGATTTTATTCATTGCGTCGAGAGGCGCTCTACAGCCCAGTATAGGGGAGATCTTGTAACGTTACGTAACGTTATTTTTATTAATAAAAAATATTTTTTTTAATTATAGGCCAAAATAAATGTCAGCAAAAAAAAAAAACCTAATATGGGGGAGATGTTGTAATCTTCTTACCTAACAAAACAATAAAAAAGTAAAAATTTAATTATCCGTAAAAAAAATGTGGGTCACGAAAAAAACACAATATGGGGATATGTTGTAATGTTCCTACCTAAAAAAATAATAAAAAATAAAAATCTGAATTATCCTCAAAAAAATGCTGGCCTTGCACATGGTTTTAAAACCATGTGCAAGACCTTCTAAACAACTCATGGTTTTATTGTACATGGTTTAGGAGGGCCTTGCACATGGTTTTAAGACCTCCTAAACAACTCATGGTTTTATTTTACATGGTTTAAGAGGGCCTTGCAAATGGCTTTAAGACCATGTGCAAGGCCTCCTAAATAANTTGCATGTGGTTTTAAAACCATGTATGGGGAAATGTTGTAATGTTCGTTCCTAATAAAATAAAAAATAATAATAAATATTATATGTCGACCATAAATAATATTTAATATTAATAATAAAAATATTATATGTGAACCTTAAATAAAAAGACGTGTCTTTTGGTTTGAATCAAATCAATGGATACCTAAAAAGATATTTGATCCCTCTCGGCATTTGATAGAACCTAGGATTTGGATCTACGCTCGTTACATAAACATCGTTACATAAACAATTGACATATTTTTAAAAGTTTTCAAGAGAACATAAATCTACAAATTAATGTTTAAGATATTGTATTATCACATGTGGAGTATTGATGTCAATGTAATGGAAGTTTAAGATATCGTCGAGTATTGATGTCAATGTAATGGAAGTTTGGATAGAAGATTATGTAGGGAAAGATACATGTCAAGTTTTGATATCATTTAGTTGATTTATAACTACCGAAATGGATCTAATAAAACCTTCTAATTTCACATGACAGTTTTCCCAAAGAACATGGGATGGCATTACCCCAAAATATTCTTGAATTGAAGAGTCAAATTTTAAGAAGTGATCGAATCATATATCAGTAACAAGATTGAAGGCAGTTGGAGAGATTCACTGCACAACCATTTCATCAATTAATCACAGGAGTTTAATTGTTCTGTCAGTTAGAAGAAGTGTTGGTTCTTATCTTCATTCGATTTTTATTATAAATTTAATTTCTAACTTGGGATCACAGGTTTAAAAAAATCTCATCAATATTCATCAATTAATCACAGGATTTTAATTGTTATGTTAGTTAGAAGAAGTGTTGGTTCTTATTTTCATTCGATTTTTATTATAAATTTAATTTCTAACTTGGGATCACAGGTTTAAAAAAAACATCGCTTGTTGAAGGCCGCAAGGAAGAATTCAACTAATAGTTGGAGAAGATCTTGGAAACTGTTAGATTCCCCAGAATAGTGAGAATGGAATATCATTCCCAGGGATTATAAAGAGAGTGGGAATTCGCTGCCAGAGGGGGGGCGCGGCACTGTACGGAGGGAAAAGTTTTTTTTATGCTCTGTAGACACTGCTGCCAGGGGAGACTGTTGGAAGGAGAAATCAAAATAGGAGATTTGGAGCACTCTGTTTTTGACAGAGTTTGTATTTTCTTGCAAAACTTTTAATATTACAGACATGTTGTTCTTTTAAATATTCTTGTGTATATTTTATCAAATTTATTTGATGATTATTGATTCTTCGTTTCAGATTGTTTTTTGTGTAATCTATCTGGTGCAGATCGTTAATACATTGATATATACAGCTTTGATTTATCTTTGCTTATACTCATTGTATCATCAGTATTGTTTTAAACGAATTTATTCATTTAAAATGTTTAATTATTTATGCAAATGATTTTACACTAATATTTACAATTGGTGTAAATATTTCTATTAACATATCAATGACAAGTTAAATTTGAGATGGGTTGATGTTTAAATCGTCATTGGTCAATTGTTATTGATTGGCATTGGTTTAAATGAATTAAGTAATTTATCTCTTTCACATTTTTGTCAAACTGATGAAAAGCTTAATATTCTTTCACTTTGAAATTTATCATGTATTCCTACAAAGTATTTCTCTTACACCATATTTAACTTAGTTTAGTTTTCTTTTATAGCAAACTAACTCATAGATTTTAGTCATATTCTTGATCTTCCTTGACAGGAAGACTGATCCCTTGGGATCAAACATTCATAAGAGCTAGCTGAGGCTACAAAAGTATCCGTGGGAGATTACTATCCCAAACAGCTCGAGGATAAAGCAATACTTGCATGGGATTGCTTGAAGCCTTTGGTTGGGTTTTCTCTGTGTGTTGTTAGCCTTAGACACCCTTGTCAGCCACATACACAGCTGGGGCTTCAACAAGGCATTACACAATGGAGACTGTAGTCTCAGTAGATTCCTCGTCGCTCCATCCAATTAAATTCCGACAAGTGTCTCATCTGTTGAGCCAATAGGATTTCAGTAGGTGTCTTCTGTGTTACAGTCAGTGTTGCACATGAATGGATTCATGGGATTATGTTCTTACAGTTTTTTTCATGCATGTTTGATGATTAATGTCTTATTTTTGCTGCATGTCTCGATTGGAAGGCCCATCGTTTTTTCCAGTGTCCTTTATTGCAATTCAGTTTAGTCCTTTATCAATTTATCAACGCAATCCCGCAATATCGATTCCGTGGGCTTGCTTCTGCAACCTCAATATTTTTGCATCTCAATATTTCCGCAATTGAGTTTCCGCAACTCTGTTTCTGCATATTATCTTCACCAAGCTCCTTTCGATTGATGGGCTTATGTCTTGACAGTTTTTTTCATGCACGTTTCAATCAATTTCATTTTTTTTCCACATGTCTCAATTAACAAGCCCATATTTTCTGCCAATGTCCTTTGTTGCAGTTCAATTCAGTCCTTTATCAAATTATCAACGCCATTCCGCATTCTCGATTTCGTAACTTCTATCCCACATACTATATTTCCACAATACAACTTTCCGCAAACTATATTTTCACAACACAGCCTTCCATATTCATGAGAGTTTGTCAAATTGATGCTAAGGGTCAAATAATTGCCAGGAGGAAAATTACTAGTTTCCTAGTGTTAGTTGGAATATTTCACCTCCTGCAGACAGTAAGGTGTTCCACTGGTCTGAATGGTTCAGATCCAGAACAAATAGAGGACAGAGGTTGAAGACTCTCCCTAGACGCTGTAGATATCTGGAATACAAGGCTTTGACAGTTCACCTGTGTACCTGCAAAAAAGTTCAACGCGAAATGAATCAAAGAAACAAGAATATGATCTACTAATCTATGCTAGTGACTAAGGAATCTAGCAACATATATATGTGAAATCACAACAACAACATCATATGTGGGACAGAAATCAACTTGCATTAGAAATATGAAGAAGTTTACAACCAAGCCTTAGTGTTGACATGCATCTCCATGAAACCAGCTCTTCATCCCCAAAATCTCCGACTCTAGCTCTCTATGCTCTCTCCAAATGATCTTGGGCCAAGAATCAATCCAACAGCATAACAATACCTTCAATGTTCTCCCCTCAACCATGGCTATGAGCTCATATTTATAGGGCTTTAATGGATAGAGATGGTTGAGAAATTAGTGGGTGAGGTGGCCTCTAAGAGCCTAGGATGAGGGATCTCTAGCTCAACCAACCCACAACAGTAGGGATAAGGCAGTACACGAAGCTTATCATCTAGAAGCCTCAAGAAACTTCTCTTTTTCTCTTTTGACCCAGGGTACCACGCTTCTCCTTCTATGATAGAGAGGTTTTGGTAATAACTGCCTATGGACCAAGGGCAATGGGTGGTGGCACCGCTTGTGGACAACCTATGAAAGGCGGTGTGAGCAGGGGTACCACTCCTGGATAAAAGGGCATGCGCAGTGCCGGGAATTTGTATGACAGATTGATAAAAAACCATTTAGTTTCCACCCCACTAGGATTCAGGGCAAGTAAGTATGTCAAATGTCTTATCACATGATGGTGACAAGATTTTGGTATAACAGGATGCCCCCCAAAGCTTGAGTCTTAGAGTGATACGATAAACAAGAGCTTTGAGAACAAATCGTCGCCAGGAGATGAAAATGTTGGCTCGATCGGAGTATGCAATCAAGTAGGCATCTGTAGTATATCAATATGTTGACTCATAGACACAAGTAACCAAACTCATAGCTGCAGACCAATACAAGGCAATTCCATGAGTGGAATAAACAAGCATGGCTACTAGAATACAGCATAGATCCATGTGATAGAGGACTCAAACTTGGACATAGCTACTAGACATACAATGTATATCTATGTCATACAGACGCAAATTTAAGCATAGCCACGACCATACAAATGTGGATCCATGCTAGATGTACAAAACTCCATCGCAACCTAGGGAAAAAGCAATGAGCACTTTTAAACAAATGCCCAGGGTCTTCGTCTCATCTTCCACAAAGTACGAATCTATTCATGTGATTACAATGATCTGAAGTCGAACATGGTAGAAACCACTTGATTACTGGCCAATGATGTGAACCATTAATGGAGATCACCATTAATGTCAATGATTCCCAAGGTACTCTAATACAATCTATTGACTGCGAATAGATGTCCTAATGCCAAACACCCAGTCAATTCTATCATTCAAAGGTTAATGATGTGAACCTATGTCAAGAGCAAGAGAATCTGTCATTAAGTCATACAGATCTCAAAACACATATTTCATTAAAAATGGAAATATTTTATTACAAGAAAAAGCCCAAAATTGATTTTTTTATTTTATTTTGGAATTCTAGATCCACTGCTCAATTCCATATTTAATGAAATATGTGTTTCAAGGTACTAAACATTGTTTCTAAGACTATTTCCTGGATGATGAGCTGATGTCGAAGGGAATAGTCTTGTCAAAGGAGGGCCATGATGAGTCCCACATCGATGACACAAAACTCGGAACATAGTTCTAAAATGATGTGAATGTAGTAACCATATGACTGACTCAAAGATACTGACACAAAGACTATGTAGACTGCAGAGGTAAAACTTCTTCAAATCCCCTTTGAACATCTAGCAGCACAACAAAATGACTTGGCAGCACGACTAGACAGGACAGATACACAATGCGACAGTGGACAATGCATTCTTTTGAAAGACTCAAAGGATTGGCATGACTCATGAAAGTGGATCGTCACGAAGATCAGCTGAATACCCAATTGACTGACATGATTATGTAGACAAGTGCCATGTTCAAAGGTAATGACAAATAACTGCCATTATTTACAAAATGATTCCCTTCCCATTTTCTACACCATGATAGATGAGTGCCTCTTTTCGGTTTTACGAGTTCAAAGAGGGTAACAAACACTCAATATAGCTTGTCAGAAGACAAGTCCAGTCTCATATTTTTACGAACCTGACAGAGGAGGGGTTCGTTCCCAAAACAGGTCTCTCAATGTTTAATTTAACGAGTCCACTGAAATAAAACTCGGTATCGTTCATATTTAGAGAGTCTGAACGAATACAGAAGAAAACTCCATTGGGGTCCTTTTCAGTATGATTTAGTCTCTAAGGACCAAAAAAGTGTAAAATCATACCTTAGAGAACTCTTCCAGTCATGATTGGCTGGAGTGTTCCTTTCTCGTAAATAGTCATATCCGAACCGAGAAAGAGATAACCTACAGTCGGACGGATGACTCTTCAAATACTTTAACGAGCGCGAAGAAGACAAGATCGCTCGACAATCTTTTCGTATTTAGGGAGCCCGAAAAGAGTTTAAAGAGAATTCCATGAGGTTCCTTTACACAACGTAATGTTTTACGAGCTTGGAAAGAATCGGAAACAGACTTGACGATGTTTTCGTGTTTAAGGAGCCTGAAAAAGAGGTGAAAAGAGAACTCCATGATGCTTCTTTACACAATGTCGTATTTTACGAGCATGAAAAGAAACTTGAACTGGACTCGGAACTTTGATACTATATTTTAACAAGCATGACAAAGTGTCTTAATAAACACTCAACGGCCTTTTCCATTTTGTGAAAGTACAAAAAAGCCATAAACAAACTTTCCAAAGCTTCTTACTAAAGTCAATCTGCAGACGACTCATAAACAAGTGTTAAATGCATTCAAAATCAACATTAAGGGATTATGACAAATAGATTTTGACAAGAACATGATGTAATATCAAAACTATAGTAAGTCAGACCGAAAAAAATGTCTATATAAGGCAAGTAAATAGTAAAAAATCAAAACATTTCACTATTTACCTCTAGTAGAAAGCACTTGGAGCATTTTCTAGCCAGATCTTCCACAGCTGATATAGGGAGTTTCCACTATCCGTTTTCAGTCTCGTTAGTTGCAGGTAACAGCTGAGACCCTTATCTTTCATTTCATAGCTTCTATTTTGGGATTTGGTGGGGTTTTGGGCCTATTTGGCAAGCCCTAAAATCCAATATGCGGGCACCACGGCTACCCCTTACGAGATACGCAGTACCACCCGAGAACCGCACCAAGAACACGGCAGACAGGTGGTGCCACCGCCTGTCTCCAATGGGGCACAAGCGATGCCAGCCATGGAGAAGTTAAACAAATGATATGGGCAAAGTTCATTCATTCTTTTGATTTGCAATGACTCAAAGATGATATTAATGCATACCATTGTTTTTTTGGCAGGTCTAGGTGTCCAAAATATGGTGATATGGAAGGAAAGAACACATGATGACGAGGATGTTGCTGCTGAAAGGAATGCGGTTTGCATTGCCACACTCCAGGACTATGGGCTCTTAAATTTCTTCCGGACACCAAGCATGGTGTCCCACGAGAGATTATTGGAACATATACTGAGAATGTGGAATCCAAAACAATAGTATTTCGAGGTGAGGGCACACGTACTTACAGTGGAGGTAGAGGATATCTACTTCCTGACTAGCCTATTGAGACGGGGTACCCCCATCTCACTGACAGGTTCCCGTGGCGGGGACATTACCACCAGAGAGCTCATAGATCTACACTGTGTACCAGGTACAGGTACATCGGGGAAGAAAATCCCCACCAGGGCAGTGACAGACAGGGCTCTACAGATTGTCCTTTTCACCATGCAGAGGGTGGCAGGGAGCCAGGGTGTGCATCAGGATTCCAGGGCACATATGTTGTACGCCCTAGAGGCTATGGCACCTATGGTGTTCAACTGGGCGGAAGCATTGCTTCCAATATTCAAGGATCAGCTGACTAAATGTCGGCAGGGAGAGCTGAAGCAGTTCGGCTTTGGTTCCATCTTAGCTTGCTTCTTCTTTGAGCGGGTCCCATAGATGAGGCCCCATGTGACTTTCTGGAGTCTAAGAGCATGAGACCCCCGTATGCTGAGGTGGGTCCAAGTCATGGCTCGCACAGGAGCAGGTAGGGACAGAGTGAAGTTCAGTGATCCATTCTTCAGATGGCTGCAGGATCATATGCTCATGGTTGAGGACTATGCCTATGTTGGCACAGATTTTGCAGGTGATCATGACCTACCACTCCCACCTGGAGGGCAATGGGGTGACATTGGTAAGAAGCAAGAAACCCTAACAATGGAAAATGTTTTTATTTTTTTATGTTTTATATTTTTTATGATAAGTGACGAGACCTGTTTGTCTTCATGCAGATGTTGGAGCAGCGAGGCCTGGAGGAGCATCTCCATTAGACAGGCGGGCCGGAGCTCGCTTCGTGCCACAGGGTGATGATATCACCGGGGAGCTGGAGGAGAACCTATAGAGGTTGACTCTGGACATCCCAGATGTTGATATAGATGACCTCCCGACTAGATATCAGAGATCTACGGCGAGAGTACCAGGCCGATTCAACAAGCTACTACGTAGGGTGGCTCGAGCACCATTAGTGGATGAGACATGTATACTGAAAGCTGGTAGCTTCAAGATTTTTTGTATGATGATTTTGCCTGAAATCCTACATTCTTTAGATGAGGTCTCAGGACCTATTTTTGTAGAACTTTTTTGTATATATATATACAGACTTTTACACGGTGTTTATATGTCTCAAATGGATAAATGCATTTTCTATGAGTTCTATGTGTCTTCAAATGTTTATTTGCAATATACCATGTTTGATTTAACGTCATGAATGGGCAATATGCCAATCTAGGATGTAATTAGCCAATGAATCAGCAACTACATTATGTTCCCTAGGGATATGCCTATAGGTAATGATTCCAAATGATCTTTCTAACAAACGTACCCTCCAAAAGAGGTGGAGGGGCACCAGGTTCCTAATGGTGTAGACATGGTTTAAATGACAAACCATGAGTTGAGAGTCCATCAAAACTACTAGATCATAGACATCTTGGGAGGCAGCTTCAGTCAGAAGACCAATGACTGCTTCATATTCGGTGATGTTATTAGTAGCGGGACCTAAAGAAACCGCTCCTAAACTGACCAAATCTTCAGCTGGGGAATAGAGAACCCAAGCAGCCGAGGCTATATTCAAGGTGTGGCGGCAAGCACCATCAGCAAAGCCGTAGAAAGCCATCTGCATGACCAAAACATGGTATAAATAGATGCGGACACTAAAACTCAAAACCATCTTGAAAATACTGAAAGCACACTGAAAGTCAATCAATATACATTTATATAAGATACCATCCAAGAAAACCTAGGCATAGTACCTTTTCAGGTACAACCCATTGTGAGGTTTCCCGAAAGGGATTCCATCATAATCAACTAAGTCATAGGCTCCTTTCTCTAACACCTTGGAAATAACGAAAGGTCCATACCACATGGACTCGAACTTACCCTTCCCTAGCTTGTCATATCTCTGGTCATAAGTCAAAACTAGGTCACCCTCGTTGAAAACATGAGGCTAGACGGATTTATCATACTGCGCCTTGACGTGTTTCTTATGTGCCTCATTAGCCAAGACAGCATCTCTACGAGTCTCATCAAGGTTATTTAAGTACAAAAATATCACTTCCTCTGCGGAAGTGTCTGGGAGAAGTTCAACGGCAACTTGTAAAGATGGAATCTGACATTGGATCGGCAAGACAGCTTCAAGTCCATAGACAAGCTGGAATGGCGTGAAACCAGTATTTGTTTTCACGGAAGTCCGATAAGCCCAAAGAGCGGAAAAAAGAACGAGATGCCAATTGGATTTATGATCTCCAACCATCCGACGAAGCATATTTTTCAAAACCTTGTTAATGGCCTCTACCTGACCATTAGCTTGTGGATAATACGACGTAGAGTTTTCATGGGTGAAAACTAGCTTGGCACTCAATTCCTCCATCATTTGATTATAGAAATGAGATCCGTGATCAGTGACGATGGACTGCGGAACTCCAAATCTAGCTATGATATGATTGAACAAGAAGAGAGCGGAAGTCTTGCCATATTCTGCATATGTAGGCATGGCCTTAGCCCATTTTGTGAAATAATCCACGGCTACAATGATGTAACTATGCTCCCCAGCTAAGGTAGGCTTACAATGCATGAATTCAATCCCCCATTTGGCAAAAGGGCCAACAACAATGACGAGGTGAAGCGGAGTAAGATGGGTGGGATTTTTGGGATAAAAATGTTGGCAAGGTGGGCATTTCTTAACAACCTCATGACAGTCTTTGAAGACAGAAGGCCAGAAATAGCCAGCGTGAAGGATTTTATGGGTTGTAGCCATCCCAGATAAATGACTGCCACATGCTCCAGAGTGGCAATCATTCAGCATGTGTTCAGCCTCCTCATGAGTAAGGCATCGCCGGAGAATGGAATCAATCCCACATCTATACAAGGTATCATTTAAGATAAGATAGTACTTTGCGTGGTGACGGATGCGGCAACGATCATTGCAAGATAGATGAGGCTGAAAATGCTGGGTCTAGAGATAAATCAGCAAATATCCATACCAAGGATCAGTAGTGCTAATGAGGAACAGGAATTCATCTGGAAATGAATCGTTGGGCTCAAATTTCGTGGTAGCACAGGGAAGGTCACACATAAGCTCAACAAAAACCAAGGATTTCTTTGATGTAGCCTTGGCAAACTCAAGATCGAACTCCTGAAGGATGACGATCCAACGGGAGTACTCGCCCCCAAGTACCTAACAAGTCAGAATGTAGTACATCGGGTTTTGGTCTGCCAATATGGTGGTAGTGCGAGCAGAATGTAGTGACGAAATTTTTGCACAACAATGACCGTGGCCAAAGCTAACTTCTCCACATGTGAATAATGAGTTCCAGAACCAATAAGATTCTTACTGGTGTAATAAATCACATGCTCCTAACCGTGGAGATTGTCCTCCACTAAAACCATGGCGATGGTAGTAGCGGAGGCAGCAATATACAAGAGAAAATCCTTTGAATAATCCAGGGGGTGTATCACGGTTGAATGAGTCAGAGCATGCTTAATATTATCAAAGGCACATTGGGCTTGGTCATCCCAGAAAAATGGAGTGTTCTTCTTGAGGAGACGCATATAACCGTGTGTTTTCTTAGCGAAATTGCACACGAAACGGCAGAGAAAGTTTGCCTTCCCCTGCAAACTTTGGAGTTCAAGGATGTTGGTTGGGGCTGGTAGATTAATGATAGCGACAATCTTCAAAGGATCGATCCAGACGCCATCTTTGGATATGACAAAGCCATGCAGATGTCCCGTCTCAACGCAAAAAACACATTTATGCGAATTGAGCCGTATATTATAATGACAGCATCTCAGGAATATGTCTCTAAGATGACCAAGATGGTCCTCTCGTTGCTGTGAATGAGCAAGGAGGTCGTCAAGGTACGGTTCAAAAATATGTTTAATGTCATGAAACGCATAGGACATCGCACGTTGGAACGTGGATCCAGCATTTTTCAAGCCGAAAGGTAACTTTTTATATGCAAAGGTTCCCCATGGGAAAATGAATGCCGTCTTATGCTGATCGAAGGGCAATATCTCAATCTGATTATAGCCGGAGAAGCCATCCATGAATGAAAAGATGACACTTCCAGCACAGTTGTCGATAATCTGATCGATATGCGGGGTAGGAAAGTTGTCCTTGGGACAAGCTTTATTTAAATCCCTAAAGTTGATGCAGACTCTAATGGTACCCTGCTTTTTATTGACAGGGAGAACGTTCGATACCCATTCCGTCAGAGGTATAGGATAAATAAAACAAGCTTTCAGAAGTTTCTCAATCTTAGCTTTAATAGCTACGGCCTTCATAGGTTGGACTTGCCTAAGTTTCTGCCTGACAGGTTTAGCCATGGGATAAGTTTTAATATCATGGACCACAATGGAAGGGTCAATCCCCGACATCTCTTCATAGGACCAGGCAAAAATATCATGGAATTCCTTAAAAAGTGCCTTATATGTTTCAGATTCATCTGTGGAGCAGTTTTTCCCAACATGAACGTGCTCAATAACATCAGGCTTGGCTGATATGTCAATTCGTCTGAGTAAGGTTGCAAAGGTTTCCTTCGGAATCTGTGTCTTGCAACAATATAGGACTTTTTGGAACGTTGACAATATCAGTAGGAAACAAGGATGCAAAATCATGGCTGCCCGAACTGGTATTGGGGAGGAACATGGATCTATCATGGTGATCCTCCCAAATGGGCTCATCCGTATTCATGATCTCTATAATGGACTCGTCGGAAGGAAAAGTCTCAGAGAGATAATCTAGAATCGAAAGAGAAGGTTCTAACTAGTACGGTAAATGGTAAGGATCCGAAGCCACTAAATGAAGGTCATCAGTGTGATCTTCGGAACAAGTTTGAATGGTGTCATACATAGCTTCGTGCGGGCTCAACGAGGTGGACTCAACAACATTTTTGCCCTTGGGCTCAAAATCAAATGAGGTGATCATATGTACTGTCGCGATATCCATGCTAGGAGGAGTAGAGGGAAAAATCCCCATAAGGGATGAATCCTTCAGCATACCTACCCCAATTGACTGGTAAGGAGGAGGGAACTGACCTAACATGGGGATGTTATTAGCCGTGGAAGTAGTAACATCCAGCGTACAGAAATCAAGCTGGTCAATGGTAACAATTCTCCCAAGATGCGGGAATTAGACCATTCGAAATACTGTTGAAGCAACAGCGGTCATGGCATAGAACCAATTCCTTCCTAAAAGGAGGTTATAATCCAAAGGGTCATCCACCACTTCTACTTGGATGGAAACGGTTTTTCCCCCCAGCTCGACCGCGAGGGATGATATGAGGCCATGGGGTTGAAAACCCCGACCATCAAAGGCTTTAAGGGTCGTCGGTGATGTAACAAGCTCGGGAGAGCCAAGAACTTTCCAACAAGTCAGAGATAACACCGAGGTCAAAGCTCCTTCATCTAGTACCGTTCGAAAGACTTTCTTTCCCACTACTTTAGTAATGATCTGAAAAGCAATTTTATGCAGTAATCTAGGTTTATAGTTCTCAACATTGAAGTGAATCAAGTTAGTGTTATCCGGGTCTACAACTCCTAATGCTGTCAACAAGTTCTTGCACTGTGTGGGGCAACTTTGGAGTACTTCTAGGGTAGACATCGCACAAGGGGCCTGAGTGAGATCTTCAACCACATTATAGAATTGAGCAGCTCGGGCATTGGGATTAAAGACAGCCTTCCGAAGAGTACTCTTTGGTGGGCCAAAATCATGTCGAGAGTAGGCTTCTTGATAGACAAGGGAATAGTAGACGAGGATTCCAGAGAACTAGTAGAGGGAGCTTTCGCTGAAGAAGATTGATCTTCTTTCTTATCTATGGGTTTATCATAATTCTAGCTTCGATTTTGCAGATGGATGGTATCTGGGGACATCATACGAATTTCCTTTGATGAACTAGAGTTACCCTGGTTGGACATGTGGTCTACCAGTTGTTGTTGAGAGGGAAAGGGATCCGTAAGTATTGCAGGTACGGGATTAGACTTCAGACACTGGGAGATTTCGTCCCGAAGAGGACACTCCTTTGAAAAATGGTCACCACAGCATAACAGACAAGGATATTTAGCCTTCATTTTCCCTTTGTCATTTTCATTATTGGTTGATCGTGGGGTCTTCTGTTTGTTTCCAGGTTTTTTATTTTGATTTTACCTTTCTTTTTATTACCCGAGGTTTGAGTACTTTGAATAGAATTGACCTTGGCAGGAACCTTGGGAGTCGAAGGAGTAGCAGTTTGGGTTTGCTTGGCAGGTTTCGCTGTGGATGGGGACTGGATTGAACCAACAATCCCATCAATAGGTACTTCTGCTGGTGGCTTGGTAGGGTCAGTGTTGGGGCGAGGAGCTTGAGGAATCAGGTCATAAAGTGTCCTGGACTGGGAATAGACCAAGTCTAGGTACTGAGCCGGACTAATAGCCTGCTCTTAGGTAACGGCACTGCCCATGGCCACATCTCGGGCAATAGGAGGCAACAAGGACTTAGTGAACCAATCAACTAACAACTGATCCAGAATAGGGGCCTTAATAAGCCTTCTCTGCCTTCTCCACTCATGAATATGATCAGAAATGTGGGTGGAGGTGTTCTATCGCAGAGAAGTTAAAATTTCAATGCCTGTTTCATAACGGATAAGGAGTTGAAAGTGTATAAGAAATACGGTTGCCAACGAGCCATAATCCACAAACGAATGTTGTGGGAGTTCAATGTACCACTTCGCGGCCGTACCGGTCAAAGTTCGTTGAAAGAGTCATAACCGAACGGAATCATCCATGAGGGAGTTCGAGGAACACCACAAATGAAAAGTCATAACATGGTTCCGCGGATCTTCACCCTGCTTCCCATCGAATTTTAGAATATCCGATGGTAACTTTACCAGAATGGGAGGCCATAAGGGATTGTGTCGAATGGGATCATTAATCAACTTGGACAAATCAGGCAAGTCCAAAGTTGCTAGGAAAGGTAACTATATATTTGGTTGCACATACTAGTAATATTGATATGGCATATAATTACCAGTAAGGCCATAGGTAGACTGATAAACAGGTTGCTGTGAGGAAGAACCACCGGAGGATCCACCCATGGGGGGTTGATTTCCGGAATTAGGACAGCTAGGACCACCAGGGCCTCCAGGAGGAGTACCTCCAGAGCCACTGAGAAAACCAGGACCACTGAGACCACCAGGACCACCGGGACCACCATACCCTCCGGAGCCTCCAGGAGGTGTTAAACCTCTAGAGCCACCGAAACCACTAGGTGGAGGGCCACCAGACCCTCCAGATCCATAAGGAGGAAAGCCACCAGGTCCCCTAGGACCATTAGGACCTCCAGGACCATGAGGAGGAAAATTACCAGATCCTCTGGGACCATTAGGTCCCCCAAGGGGAGGACCTCCATAAGGTGGTCCTCCCGCACCTCCTGCAGTATGTATAGGTATCCCTCCCATGGATAGCATGTAAGACTAGTTGGGTTGCCCCCATGGCGTAAAAGTGTTACTAGGGTATGGAATTCCAGTATAAGGCATTCCTGTAGGATTAGATGGATGATTCCCTACATGTATTTGATAACCACAACCACTAGAAGACTGAATGGTAACAGGTTGTGCCCCCAAGGGCTAACCTGAACTAGATGGGGGATTTACCACATTAGTTTGGGTGGGAGGCACAAAAACTGTAGATGTTTCTATGTTAGAGGTCTGCCCTTGACTAGGTGCAACTCCGGTATCAGATAATGTAGGTCATGTCGGGGGTTGCCCCCCGACATTCAAAGGCACTGACGAAACAGGAATTGAAGGTTGGGCCCCAGATGCAAAAGACCTGGGAGGATTTGGAACAGACATAACATAAGAGGTGAGAGGGGTGGAAATTTTACCTGGGTTGTGGGTTGTTAATGGACGATCTATAATCAGTTCAATGGGTCTCATAGAATCAGCTAGTGAACGATATCCCACAGGAAGGGATGTGGAACGTACTGGTGTAGAGCCTAATAGGTTATCAATCTTCTTTTCTACCTCCTATGCACGGAGAATAGCAGCACGGTATTACCTTCATTCTTCTTCATCATCAGGAGAAATTACACAGGTGCGAAATGAGTCAATGGCCTGTCCGATAGGTGTCTCCCAAAAAGGAGCATTAGGACCAAAGTCCAGACGGGTATCATCAACATGACCTTCCAAGGGAGAATGGAATGATGAATCTCCCCGAGAGGGTTGTTGGACTAAGGGAGGTGAGTATGAAGAATATGGTACTCCACTTTCCACCACCACATTATTTCCCACTTGGAAGGTGGTAGCAGCTCCCTGGTCGATAGCTTCCATTGGATTTTCTCCTGAAACAGGAATAAAATCAGGTGGCAAACCCCGTACTCTTTTGGACTGTCTTAACTCAGCCAGTTTGTACAGTTCCTATATAACCTAGGGTTTGAAAATCTAGAAAAACACACCAAAAGACTTCCCTACTCAAACTATAGGTCAAAACAAGCAGACTTAAAATGACAGGAGGAGTTCAAAATTTAGGTCTCTCACTAGGATTGTCAAGAAGGTGCCACTCGTGATATACGTCAAGGATACATGCATAGTAATCTCTCCGAATGTTGTTTTCGGTGTATGGCTCCAAACAAGATGGCCAAAGGGCTTTTCTCAGATAGATAAGGTACCCTAGTGAGGTCTTCCGATATACTCAAGGTACGTGGGAGCTCGAATCGGTAGTAGTGCTATCTAATGCATAACTGTACACAAGGGGCCTTCCGATATACAATTGAGTACGTGAAATACCTTTCTATATATCTCAAGGGTATGTGAAAGGCCGTTTGATATACCGATGGTACGTGGAAGAACTGCGCGAGTCCCGGAATGTAATGCTGACAAATAATGACAGCTCTTATGTTTTACGACACCCGAACACGTCTCTAACCTATCACTCAAGTTACTACTTAAATTTTAACCTACAACTACCATTAATTTTAACTTGTACAGTTAGGTGAATGCATGATGTTTTGACAGAAAAGTAAAACCATGTAATATGCTTGTGCAAATGTTCACTTTACTGTTCAGTATGCCTACTTACGGGAGGGAAGAGAGCATTTTTCTTTTTGTTTCAAAACCAAAAATCATTCCAATCAATAGTTATGAACATCAAATCAAAGACAAGCAAACACTTCTACAAACCAAATTCTTCTTTCCGAAAGCAAATGAGAAGGGTGAGAATCTCTTTTCCTAAAAGAACAACACAAAGCACACCTGTATGCCAATGCACTCTAACTTTTCAAAATTCTCAAAAACATAAGCAAATCTAACTTAAAACTACCATTTTTTTTTTGATCGAGATAGTCCTATATGCATGAGAGACGAAAGATCATAAAGGTCCTGAAAGCTTGTAAAGCCAATCAGAAAACCCAAATCCAATGCTCAAATATGATGTCCTAATCTCAAGCAAAACTTTTCTTTTTTGAAGGAAAGAAAAAGAAGTTTACTATGCAAGCAAGAAATGAAATCTAGAAGCTAATCTAGTGTTCTTCTTTCATTATATGCAACGAAAAGAGACTTCAATGAGCACCCTAACTTTCAGAAAACAAGAAATCCTTCTTTAAGCACCACCAACAAGAAAGAAGCGGATGAACAATAAAAAAGACTAAATAAACTTTTGAAATTCCACTCAAAACAATCTTAAACCATCAAAGCAACAAGCCACACACATCAGATTCAATAACACAAGTCTGATAACAGAACTGAAAGCAATCAAAATTCCAAATTTTTACAAAAAAAATGAGGAAAAGAGTTTTGGACTAATGCCTACTTGGCACCGCGTTTCGTAGGTGTTGACAGAGCATTTCCAAGACAGCACCGCTCCTTGCTAACCAAATACAGGCAGTGGCACTGCTTACTACTCACTATGTTCAGGCGGTGGCACCGCTCCTCATACACAGCATGGGCGTGGTTCCCTGTAGATGGCCAAAACAAAAAATAGAACGATGCATCATATCAGAAAAGACTAGATCAAGGCAAATACTGTTGAATTGAATGTGGTAACAGAGCATAAAAGACCGAAATGACTCAGATCTGAACAGATTTGGAAATTTCAAACCCAAATAATACAAATCAGAAAGTAGACCTGACTAAAAAGAGTTGAAGAAAACAGAGCCTGGATTCGGACAAGAGTTGGAGACTGAGGAAGATCAGAACAACTGAATACTCTATTCCCCAGTAGAGTCGCCAGATTTGTTAGATGGAATATTTCACCTCCTGCGGACAGCAAGGTGTTCCACTAGTCTAAATGGTTCAGATCTAGAACAAATAGATGATAGAGGTTGAAGACTCTCCCTAGACGTTGTGGATATCTGGAATACAAGGCTTTGACAGTTCACCTGTGTACCTGCAAAAAAGCTCAACACAAAACGAATCAAAGCAACCCGAATATGATCTACTAATCTATGCTAGTGACTAAGGAATCTAGCAACATATATATGTGAAATCACAACAACAACATCATATGTGGGATAGAAATCAACTTGCATTAGAAATATGAAGAAGTTTACAACCAAGCCTTAGTGTTGACATGCATCTCCATGAAACCAGCTCTTCATCCCCAAAAGCTCCAACTCTAGCTCTCTATGCTCTCTCCAAATGATCTTGGGCCACGAATCAATCCAACAGCATAACAATACCTTCAATGTTCTCCCCTCAAACATGGCTATGAGCTCATATTTATAGGGCTTTAATGGATAGATATGGTTGAGAAATTAGTGGGTGAGGTGGCCTCTAAGATCCTAGGATGAGGGATCTCGAGCTCAACCAACCCACAACAGTAGGGATAAGGCAGTACATGAGGCTTATCATTTAGAAGCCTCGAGAAACTTCTCTTTTTCCCTTTTTACCTAGGGTACCGTGCTTCTCCTTCTATGACAGAGCGGTTCTGGTAATAACCGCTTATGGACCAAGGGCAATGGGAGGTGGCACTGCTTGTGGACAACCTATGAAAGGTGGTGCGAGTAGGGGTACCACTCCTGGATAAAGGGGCATGCGCGGTGCTGGGAATTTGTATGACAAATTGATAAAAAACCATTTAGTTTCCACCCCAGAAGCTGGGATTCAGGGCAAGTAGGTATGTCAAATGTCTTATCACATGATGGTGACAGGATTTTGGTATAACACCTAGGTTGGGGGTGGAAGCTTTGGGATTTAAAATAAGGGGGACAATAAATTATGTTTGAACATTAGAATGAAATAAATATTTAATAAAGGAGCAAAATAAATAAATACAAGGGAAAATCAAAGTGGCAATTGATCATGAAGACACATGGAGGATGTGGGACCCACACAAGCCAGATTTTATATGCCACGTGGCATCCTCCTCTTGTCATTTCGAATCCTAAGAAGCCCAAGGGTCTTAGGATGAGTTGGAAGGTCAATATAGTTGGAATGAATCAATTAAGGTCGAATTGGAGTAGAAGAGTAACTCCCATGTAAGAGGAAGAGGCATTTTGGAGCTAGTGAGACACTTGGACTAGATTCCCTAGCTCGATGACAACAATGATGAAGATACTATGACACCTATGACACAAATCGGATTTGAATGCTGACATATGACATATTTGAAATTTCAGGTCAAAATAGAGCATCCAATAGGGCGATCATGTGAGTTGGGGAAGATCAATGGGTTCCTACTCGAATTGGGGGAAGATGGAAGGCTAGGAAAGGGAGGACACATGGAAAATCTTGATCTCACACCCTGATTTGAATTGGCTTGATTTTTTGGATGGATTGGTAACCTTATAAGGCTAAGGATATTTATAAAATACAGGAATCAACCAAAAGAATGGATTTTGATCATTTGAGAAATTTGCATTTGTGAATTGAGAGAGAGAGTGGATGACTAGTTTCTTGCCTTAGCCAATTTTGAGGGTGAAAGATTCCCATCCAAGTGTCTGGAGAGGCCATTAATGTATTTCATGGATCCTTAATGGATTTTTTATTTGTAGGTGTAAGCTACATGGCAGCTCGTGGTTCCTTCTAGTGCAGCACTTTTCCTCAACCATTTCCATTTTTTCTTGCATATTATTGCTTGTGGAGGGATTGCGCTTTGGGTGAGATATTGTGCTCTTTGGGAGAGATTATCATAGTAAATTTATGATTTTAATAATATTAATATACTATATTATTCATCTTCAGAAATTCTCAGGTCTAAATACCCAATGGTTGTATGTGAAAGTGATTTTTAATGAGCAAACAATGACCATTTCCCCACTATATTGATGTATGCCATTGAATGCTAATGGTTTTGAGATTCTCATGGTATATTATGATTTTAATAATTTGAATATTATATTTTATTCATCCTCATAATTATCAGGTCGATATACCAAAGGGTTGTATGTAAAAGTGAATATTAATGAGCAAACAATGACCATTTCCCCACTATATTGTTGTATGCCATGGTAATGTTGATTATTTTGAATGGGAGAATGTATATATAATATATTGGTGATGAATGGACTGTCATTTATTATTATTACAAGTTTTATGTTCAGCATTGAAGCATTCGAGGTCATTTTACTTAGTTTAATTGCATTTGGAGAAGATTTGGTACCATTTCCCCAAGGGTCAAATTAATGATTTTGTAGATGTTTGGGAGAGGGTCATAACAGTATATATAAACTGAAAAATGATTCATATTATACCTTAAAAATTCAAGTGGGTTTGGGAGAATTTGAGAATCCATTTCCAACATTTACCCAGGGGGAATTGGAACCCCAATTTGCTAGTAAAGACTCCTACTTTGGCCAGAATATTAAACAAGTTTGCAGAAGTAATTGGAGGGTCATAAATCATCCTTGAAAATCATATTCAAGTATTAGTATCATTCATACACCTCATCAAATTTTTTGGGATCATTTGGGCCAATTTGGAGATCTAGACATCAAAACTAGTCAAAGGTCGAAATAGGAAAAAAGGTGAAAATTGGTCATTGTAATAAAAATTCAAAAAAGGGACATTACATGGATGCAGTGATTATTGGATACCCTAAATCTTACAACTTAGTTGTATCCTCTCCCTCACAAAGTAATTCCTCTATTGCAGTGAACACTACGTCAATAAATGAAAACCTTGCCTTGCTTGCATCGACTATCCCATTCACTTCACTTTCCTCTTCTAGCAAAGTTTGGACCATTCAAGGTCGAGTTATTGCCAAGACAAATATTCATGAATATGGAAACCAACGATGTTTTGGAAAAGTGTTCAAATTTGACCTTGTTAATGCTTCACATGATGAAATACATACCTCGACATTCAATGAAGTGGCACTCTCTTTGTATGAGCAAATACAATTAGGAGTAGTGTACATGGTATCAAATGGAACTGTGAAAGCATCCAACCCAATTTTTAACGATTTGAAAAGCCATAATGAGATTTTCTTAGGTTCCTCCTCAACCATCCGACCATGCTTAAATGAATACCCCATAATACCTTTATATTTATTTAACTTTAAAACTATTTAGGACATCCAAACTATACCTGTAAATTCCATGTATGACCTCTAGGACTTGTAATTTCAGTTTTGCTTGCATCCACCATACGTAAATGGGATGGTGTAGAGACTATACGATGCACCATTGGACTCAGCGACATGTTAGGCTATGGCATTGACATAACACTTCAGGGAGAGTGCTAACCTTCATAGTTTAGCTACTACTCCAGCTTTAGCAATCAAAGGAGGCCTTGTTACAGAATTCAATGGGAAAATGGTTGGGACTATCTCCAACAGTACTCTTTTTATAAACCCAAATATTGAAGAAATTGTCCTTCTCCAGAGATGGTTTCATGCCAATGGATTTCATTCAACGTCACCATCTTTGAGTCGAAAATTCAATGCCTCTCATTCTAGTCATCGTAAAAGCATTACCATCAATGAGCTACAAAACCTTCAACCGTCTGAAAATCCTGTTTGGTAGTCTGTTGTTGCAACCATAAAAAATTTCAACATGGATGACTTTAATTTCCTTGCCTACCCTCTTTTTGTTGATGGTATACAATGCATGAAAAAAAATTCCCACAAAGTTGGAAACATTTGGCATTGTGGTAAACGTGATGGGGATTTTCTTGTATGTGACTACCAACACATACTAAAGGTTGACTTGGAAGATGTCACTGGACACTTTCATGGTGTCATAGCTTTTGATTATATTGCAAACCAACTCATGTTCATTTCTGTGAAATACGTGTGCCTCCTCCCAAGTGAAGCAACGTCAATTGTTGAAATAGCCCAGAAGATCTACAACAAACATTTTATTTTTACTCTTTCAGTTAGAATAAAGACCTTCTATGGAATTGCACCCCTAAGGGTTTTAATTGTGATGGTTGAAAACATTTAATCAGCAATTTCACGTGGACATTCAAATACATAAGTTGTTTCAACTTGATACTCAAACATTCTTTATTGTTTGTAATGAATTTCCTCAATTCTCATATTTTTTTCCTTCTTTCATGCTTTTCCATAGCAGGGTTTTTTTTTAACTTTCTTTTAGAAGTTCTATCTTGTAGTCTCATAGTTCCACTGTACAATCTATCACTTAACATTTTGAACGTAAATTGTTGATGCAACCTATATCATTGCTTTGTAATACAATATTAATTTGCTATTATGTTTATTTATAAAATAAACAATTGTGTTCTCTTCTTTCTTAGCACAACTTGTCATTTTTCCATAAAGAACAATTATTACATTTATTGGTTTTTTTTTTCATATATGGTTTGGCATACTACCATTTGGTCTTCTATATTGTTTCTTTCTTACAGTTATTAAGCTAGATCTTGAAAACAATATTTACTCCATGAATGTTATTTTAACGTACATAGTTGGTTCCCAATATGCAATCACTTAACATTTCTTTATATCTTATGTTTTATATCCATAAACTTTTCACTTAATACATATACAAAATGTGTCCAGGTCACCAATTAAAGCTTCTAAGTCTTTAACAAGTTTACGCTTTTCTTTGATTGGGTGACTTTGATTATAGTTCCTTATTTTAGCTGCCCAATTTCTACAAGACTATTATATATAATTGGAAGTAATAGCTTGTGCTTGTGAATGTCGTCTGAGATAGAAATTCAGAACCGAATAGTTAATGAGTTGAGTGAGTTCACTTGGTTTAATGTGGAAAATTGTACCAGCGTCCAAAGGTTGAAAACACTATGTAGCAAGAGTGAAATAGCATCTTCAGTTAGCATAGTATCCATAACGTGACGGTTGTTATTTCCCGTGGAATCAAATAGGGCATGAACAAAACAAAAACAAAAATTGAAAAATTATTCATAGTGAAACAACCTGTGCCTTGGCAGTGTGGATTGCATGTTTTGGAAGCGATCATGTTAATTGTTTTATATGGACAATCTTAGTGATATTTGTTTGCCTCTACTTTCAACTATATGCAAGATAAGAACAGTTTCCCCAGGTAAAGTAAATACCATGTTTCAGAACTACTCTTGCCCATTCCAAAATAACATTTACATACAATTTGCAAAATGAAACTCTCAATTTGACAATATATAAGCAACTTGTAAGTAAATACTAAATTTTTAAACATTTAAGATTAACTCTCAACTAAAGTAGTAACAATTGTTGAAATAGCCAAGAATATAGGCAACAAACAATTTCTTTTTACGCTTTCACTTTGAACGGAGACCATATATGGAATTGGACGCCTAAAGGTTGTAATTGTGATTGTAGAAAACATTTATTCGACAATTTCAGTTGGACATTCAAATACATAGGTATTTAATAATTTTACAATTTTCTTGTAGGCATCATGCCAAACCATGACAATGAACAAGACAATGGACGAAGAAGACTTTTATATGCACAGAACATAGATAAAAACAACAAGAAGCAACGTCTTCTTTATAGAGTTGTTCGTCAACCTATGGATATGTCTTCTTCCTTTTCTCTTGGCCAACCTTTTCGACATACCATCCCTTCCATCCCCCATGGTAAATCCATCCAACCCCCTCATTGATGATGCACATCAACGATTTCGTAAAAAAATCGACCAACTAGATGACATGAATGTCTGTTCGATTTGCAATGAATGTTACCCTGGTATTGCAATGAAAAAGTTCCATGGTGCATACAAATGTTCTCGTTGTATTCTAGAAAGAAAAGGCAAACACTTTTCATTGTAAAACAATATGGAACCAGACATGCAACCACATGTCCTTGTAGTACTTACGCAAGTTGAAGAAATGCTCATTAGTCGTGCCAACCCAGTCCTAGAAGTCACACATGCCCGTGGTGGTCAATATAAATATTTTGGCCATACTATTTGCTTCCCCTAAGACATTTCCTGTATTTCCACATCCCTACCCCATTTAATATCAGACCTTGAAATCCTTATTGTTTGCAAATGAAACCCTGCAAATAATCCATATGAATTGTTTGTTAGTCGAACACGTGTTCTTGTTGCTCTTCAATACAAAATGGAAAACTATCTATACTACAAGGATGTACGATTCAACCCAGTTGAATTAGCTTCTTTGCCTCTTGTTTCAACAGACATTTCACCTTTTATTACCCATCTTAATAGCAATGATACATTATCTCATCAGCAAAGCTTATCCTCTATAATCCGACCACCAAATTCATTTGAACCCTATGAATTAGAATCACCCTTGTGTATTTCAACACAAAATAATGCTAGAACTAAGGTTGAATAAATTAGACACTTCATACGCACACCCGATATCCCACTATCACCTTCCCTTGATTGGCCCCCTATAGGAATATCCCCTATCAATGAGTTCAACACAGAAGGCCTTCTTTCCATGGTTTTTCCAACCTTGTTCCCTATAGGTGCAACAATGCTTACACAACCACACATTCATCAAGTTGAGATGCACGAATATGCACTTCACCTCATTCACTATCATGACGACAGATTTGGGAAACATCCTCGCTTCCGGTACTACATATACAATCTAATTATGTGTCAGTTGAGTAATGCTGCTGCTTATGTTTTTGTCAAAATTAACCTTGAAGATACACTCCCTCCCATAATACTTGAGCTTGTTAATCAATTGAAATACATGTCGAATGACAAAAGTGGTGAAAGGGTCGCCCGATTTGGGTCTTCATTTCATGGAACACGCTCGTATTGGAACAAAAGTAGATTTAAACTCACAAATATGATTAATCAACAAGGTACACCAATGTTCTTCTTCAACCTTAGTGCAGTTGACACAAAATGGTCAGATTTGCATCCTCTAATGCCTGGTGAACGCCTTATAGGTTTAGATCAACACCACCAATGGAAGATTCACAACATCATATCAAATCCACATATTACATCAAAATACATGCACAATAGATTCAAAATATTCCTTGAAGAGGTGCTTCAAAAAGGCTTTCATATAACGGATTCTTGGTGCAGGTGTTTTACTATCTCTTCCTTCTTATCCCTATCTTCATGTTTTTCACTTGATAAGATTGATTTATAATATATTCCTTTTCCTCCCATGTAGTTATGAATGGAAACATAGGGGATCCACCTGCATTCATGGTTTTATTTGGTTGGAAGATGCACCAAATATGAACACCTTAGACTAGGAAGATGTTCATGCAGTTGAAGCTACAAAACACTTTTTTGACACATATGTTACATCTTGGAATCCTTGTAACTCCCACTTTTCCACTTTTGGGTAACATCATTCTACTACAAATGATCCATGCATTCTTGCATCACCATCCATATTTGCATCAAAATACTCAGTTGAGTATGAAGAACTTGTAAATTGTGTTCAAAGGCACACCAGATGGTCAGAATCAACTTGCCTTCGCAAGAAAGGAACATTTGTTCGATGTCGTTATGGTTTTCCCTATGAACTACAAGCTACTTCTTCCTTAGTCATTGATTCAAATGGACATAAAACCTACGATCCTGCAAGAAATGATTCCCTTCTAAATATTCACAAGCCAACCATGCTTTCATTATGGAGGACTAATGTTGATTGTCAACCTGTTCTTTCTAGACATGTTTTCCTCAAATACATTTCAAAATATGCATCAAAAGTAGATCCAAAATAAAAAAAATATACCATGTTATTCTCTCTCTCCTTGCACATGTAGCACCAAGTGACAACCCCATTCTTCAGCCAATCAAGCGATTCGTTGCAAACTGTTGCAGAATGAGACATTAGTGCACAAGGGACATGTCACATGCTCCAAAAACTCCCTCTTCTGCTTTGCAACCATTAATTTTTTTTCCCTAAATGTGAGCTAAAGTATCTTNTCTGCTTTGCAACCATTAATTTTTTTTCCCTAAATGTGAGCTAAAGTATCTTTTTCCGTGTTTGTAATGACACTACTAACCCCCCTACAACCCCCCCCCCCTTCATATTTGCATACATGGAAAGACCCCTTGCTCTTAAGCATCTAACCTTGCTTGAAGCTGCTCATTTTTTGTCTTTCTCACCTAAAAGGAAAAAAAATGCATGGAAAGCAAACTTGTGTCACATTATTGTTAGAGTCTTTCCATAATTCAATTCTATTGCTCCCTTTGATTCTTCAACTTTTGAAATGTTTTCTTGGAGTGAACTTCTTCTATACAAAAATTTTCATGCCCTTCTTGAGGATATTGGAACAACAAGTTCTGAAATTATTTCTCATTGGCATCACATTAAAGGCACATATGTAGTGTGGCATGTTGAATGTGTAAAAGAAGAGCCCTCTACACCTCCATCTGATGATTCGAACTCCGATCTAATTCCCTTTCCCTTGGACCATATGATGGATGAATGGGAACTTCTCTCTCAAATCCAACCAAGCAACAACATCCATATTGATGACCTTAAAATGCTAGGACCTCATGATTTTGACAAAAATCACAATTGGAAACATAACAATATATCCACCCATTTACATGAAACATTGATATCATTCATTGACCTCAATTGCTTGTCCACCCAACTACATGAAGACACCACCTTGTTATCCATTTCACCTGATTCCTTGTCTCCCACACAACACATAGCCTTTGATCTTGTCATTTCCCATTTTAGAAACACTACACCTGCTCAACCGCTCAAAATGGCCATTCAAGGAACTGCAGGCATCGAAAAACCTTACCTCATATCTTGCTTGAAAATTGCACTCCAAATTGCATCTAGACAAACTGCATCCCCATTGCTTTTCCTAGATCCAACTGGTGTTCCTTCCTTTAACATACATGCACTTACAATACATGCTTCTCTTTGAATACCCATTGTTGAAATGTACCCTCTTGAAGGCCAATCCCTTTCAAAGCTTCAAGAATAACTCCGACATATTCGCTATATTCTCATCGATGAAATGAGCTTTATTGGCCCAAAAATGTTAGCTCAAATTGATGCACGCTTACGGAAAGCTTTCCCCTCACATTGTACAATCTCATTTGGTGCATGTTCCATTATTCTTCTTGGTGACTTCGGGCAATTGTCTCTAGTAAAGGACATCCCCATGTATGCAGAATCATCCCTTGGAACTGCTCTCTAGCATACATTTGATACTTTTGTCACGCTCAATACCATTTTCCAACAACAAGGAGATAGCACTTCTCAAATTTCCTTTCACCAACTCTTACTAAACCTTCAGAACACAACACCAACTCTTGAATACTGGGCACTCCTAATGACAAGAACAACCTCATCCCTTTCAAATGCAAAAAAATGTTCATCTGAAGAGTCTACCCACTTGTATTCCACTAATAGCTCGGTTGCACGACACAACAAACACATGCTCAGACACCTCAATATGCCAATTGCACATTGCCTTGCAGAACAAAGGAACATACATGTCCGACAATCCATAGATGATGAACAATTACCATTAGAGTTCCTTCTTGCTATTGGTCAACAAGTAATGTTAACTGCTAATTTATGGCTTGGATTAGGCCTTGTTAACGACTCACTTGGAAAAGTCATTTACATTGTATACAACTCCAACCAACATCCTCCTACCTTAGCATCCTTTGTTGTTGTCAAATTCATTCACTACAAAGGAGCCTTATGGGATACTTCTAATCCTACTTATGTTCCCATCTCTCCCATAACAAGAGGAATGCGTAGGCAACTACCACTTCGTATGGAATGGGGTTTAACAATTCATAAAGTACAAGGTATGACCCTACAAAATGCAACAATAGATATTGGAAACATTGATAGACAAGGTCTTACATTCACTGCAATATCAAGAGTTAATTCTTTGTCAAGCCTTCACATTTCTCCGGCTTTCTCTTTTTTTAGATACTCTCGCATACAAGACAATCCACATGTCCAACATAGGAAAAAGGAGGAAAGCTTAATTGCTTAAAACTCTTTAAGACCAAATTCTGCTTGAAGCTTTTCATTAATTCCTCTATAGATGTACTATTTTTTCCTCTAAACATATGTTTGTGATTATAATACTTCTTTTATTGGCCAGACTTATCTTTTTCCCATTATTGAATGTATTGTTACAATTGCAAAGTAAATAGAATATGCTTCTTCTTGATATGTATCACTTATATGTTTCCCCATTTATTGGTTCAATTCAACAAAGCAAATAATCACTTAATCACATATTCCTTTGTTAGCATCAATTTCAATTTTCTTTCATGGTGGTAACCAACATAATTGAAATTAACATGACTTGATAGAAGGAATGTAAAAGTAAATAAGAAACATTACTAGTGGTTGGCAGTTAGTTCATTGTAGTTCACTAATGACTATGAACATCACAACCAATCTGTGAACCTATCAAATAACGTAACCAAGCCTTTAAGTTTGCATGAACATTTAGATAGAAAATAAAATGATACATGAGAAGAGAAAACAAAAAATGTACCATGGGGAATCAGTATACTTGAATAGTTAATTTGTAATAGTGGCATACACAATAGACATGTGATTTATCCCCTTTGAAAGTATGTAGCATTGGACCATTAACAACATCACACACGTTTTGCACAGTAAGGTTTATCAACCTGAAATGTTCAATCCTAGCAACGCTGCTAAAATATATACTTTTATATGTTAATCATTTATAGTTTTGTCATCAGCATAGTTAATAATACATCTGGAGTCATGGTTGTTCATCAAAATCATCCCTCCATAGTACATGCCTGTTCATCAACCATGTTTATTACATTTATCTTTATTATTTTTAACTCTATTTAAATTTATCAGTCACGTCCTCCCATAGTTGTCTTTTCCGCAACAAACCTTTCCGCATTCAACTTTCTGAACCGGCCTTTGCGCAATTTGTGGGACTAGCTTCTTCCGTATTTGCGAGTTGCAGAATGCCGAGTTAGTTTTCCGCATTTACCTTTCCACATTCACCTTTCCTCTATTATGTTTCTACATTTTACCATTCCGCAATTCCCTTTCGGCATTTCCCTTTCCACAATTTCAAATTGTGGATTGCAGATATGCATTTCGATTTTTCTCGAAACTGCTTCCGCAATTCCATTTGTGCAAAACCAACTCAAATCAATTTGTATATTCTAGATTGTGGTTCTGCCATTTAAATTTTCTGAAATTTTCTTCAGCAACCCTTGTGAGCCGTCAATCTCTTCCACCTTTTCTCGAATCTATTGATATGTTATCAATCAAGTCGATCTATCTGTACTTGATGTCCTTATCTAGATCTGTAACCTCTAGAGCTTCATCCTCCATGTAGATCAATCAATCAACTCGATCTATCTTCAATGAGACTTGATCTTCTTCTTAACACTGAAAACATAGCCCTAGTTCTAAAAGGGAAAATCTCAAGCTCACCACATAATCAAGCTTTAGGAAATAAAGTTGGATTCTTTCTTTCTAGAAAGGGATATCTCAATAATTGTTTTCACAAGACCAAATATATGAACAAGAAATAAATGTAAGATTGTTGTTGGTTGAAACAAGGAAAGTACACATTGAGCATGGAGTTAAAAATGATAATAACAAGACAATGTTATTGCATGGAATTTTAACACGACCAACATAACAATCTCATTACTGTCAAAATCATTTTTTTTGGTGATATAGAAGCAAATCAGAAACAATCCAATAATGAGGGAATATAACAAGGATGAATCCAAATTAACTTTATATGAACAAATTTTGTGAATGTTTGAAATCAATAGATGAAAGGAAAAACATAATGGAAGTAGTAAACAATAAACATATGCATGTGATAAAAAGGAAACTACAAACTATAACAAACAGAAAATATGAATCTCTTAAAAAAAGCCAACTTTGGCTTTGAAATTTTATTAAAAGATAGATCTCAAATTACAATGCTCATTTCTCATGGGTTTCAACCCTTGTTCCAGTGATAAGTCTTTCAATGGAGAACCAAATATCCTAGATGGATAAGAAGAAGTATTACGTCTCACCCACTCAAGATTTGTATAGGAATTCATTTCATGCTTCAGAAATATCGATATTGCTACGGGGCATTCTTAGTTCAGTCGCAAACAAGGAAAAAACTTGTTCTTATACAAAATCACTCAAACTTGTCCTACGATTTTCACCACTCTCTGCTTCTATGCACACTTCTTCCTTTGTCTTCCTCATTTTCTGCACCAGCTTCGAATGTACACACTAAATGCATGTTCCTTCAATGTTTGTTACTAAAGGTTTTATAATTTTTGCTACTACTTCCATTCGTTTGAATTATAGGATGCAGTTACTGTTCCATAGTATTAGTACGGACATAATGTATGTTCCTTTTGTGTTCGTTACTCTGTCGACTCATTTTTTTCCTGAACGCGTTATCACCCCCAACAATTTCAGCACTTCATAAGGGCGGTGATCATGACGATGGCCTCTATTTATGTTTGCCACATTCCGAACATTCGTTCACACCGACGGGTTATAGCAGTGGATACTATGCACTGTGGTAATTAATTCCATGGTCTCATCTAGAGGATTCGGTGGAATGTCCTTTGGTCTTTCAATTCTGGCCACTACTTCTACATTTGTCCTTAGTTCTTTTAAGACAATGTTGCTCTTCCAGGTATCAAAAGGCTTCCTCCTTTCCAGACTTGCTAAGTTGCTTCGAAACATTGTTGCAGGGAGCCCTACAACTGCCTTATTTTCCAACAATTTCTTTCCTTGCGATGGAACATATCCGACAGCATTTTCGTCACCCATAACAGGTGTCATAGCTCCACTAGCTGGGACCCTAGACCCATTACTACTAAAATTCTCACTAACCATATTTCTCCACAAGTCTTCTTTAACTCTGTGTCCTGCAAACAAAAACTCGTTGTAGCAATAATTTGCAATCCGCCAACAGTAGAAATTTCATTCCAGCGGGAATTCTGTCAAATCTTCACATGCACCATCATCGAGTAGTATAATAACAACACGATCCATCACGTGGGTCACCACTCCAAGTTCTTATGTTCAGGTGCCGACTACACTGCCCCGTTTTGCTGTGATGTCATGATACTTATGGTACAAGTGACTACCAAATTCTCTTGGTATTTGTGGATCTAATAATTGATAACTGCCACATCAACAAGATTTCTAAATAAGTGTGCCAACACCTCCCTTTCGTTCTTCAAGAACTCCTGTCGATTCCATGCCTCTGTTGTGCCCCCCTTTCATTCGACTTAGGTTCCCCTCTATTCTTCTCACCATGTCACCACATAGATGCTCCAGCAATCCCCTACCTGCCTCCTCTAGATCGCCCAACAGATCTATGAGAAGTATCGTCCATATTGCCATCTTGTACAAGAATTCGATCCCCAACACGGTGAAAGAGGAAATTGAACACTCGAAAAATGATGCCAAACTCACCAGAAATTGCATTACGGACCATGAGGTGATAGAGTAATTTGAGGCTCTCATACATGACGCTGGTTATTCAAGAGGAAGAAAATATTGTCATATGGAGACCATGGACTATCTCTGGAAATAGAGATTTGTTCTGGGAAGAGCACTGGTTGACAGAGAAGAGGTGCATGAAGCCATCCTTCTGAAGTTGGATGAATTATCCAATAACATGCAACAAATTTCCAATCACCTTGGCATTAAACTGCAGAACTCCAACCCCATGGATACTAATATGAAGCTAGAAATTGGCTAATTTTGTAGATAGTTTAGTTTAGTTTTATTACTATGAATCTTTGCAAACAGTCTATAGTAAAGAATTGTCAATCTAGATAGTATTTCCTGGTTTATTTTCGGGCCAAATTGTAATTTTGATAATTTTGAAACCTCAAAGCTTGTTTTCCCTGTGTAGGGAAGGCTCAGTTATTGTTTACTTTTTGTAAATCTTATTGATGGAAATAGAAGGAACTTTCTTATTTACACAAAAAAATGTGATAGGTATTACAATTCATATTTTCAATTGAGCAGTAAGAGTTATATCATTGTCTTCTGAAAGGGGCAACAATCCTTTCCCCTTGACTAATTCCCATGTTTTTTTGTAAATCTTCTGTTGATGAAGTTTGCTGCAGTTGACATATAGAAGCTTCCAAAAAAATAGATAATAATCAAATAAAATGATTTTGACAAAATAGATATGAAACGCAAGTTGAAAATGGAATATGCAAGTGTTTATTCATGTTAATGTTCATGTTTATTTTTCTTGAAACTACTTCCACAGTTCCCTTTCCACAACTCCTCTGAGCCGTCAACTTGATAAGTGTTCATCACAACTTGACAGGTGTTTTTCTGCAACCCACACCCCACATTTGCGGATTACGGATGTGAAACTTCAATTTGTTTTCTTATTTTTTGCCTTTCCGCAATCCGCAATTTCTCTTAATAAAATTTCATTTTTCGCTTCCACATTTCCACAAACCCGCAATGTAGATTACGGAAAGCGGAAAGTCTTTCCATTAATATTTATTCTATTTTCGATTTCGTAGTTCCGCAACCTGCAATGCCGATTTCAGAAAGAAGAAGCTTAATAAAAAAAATTGCAAGTTTACCTATCCACAACTCGCAGCCCGCAAATATTTTCGGGATTGCAGATTTCCGAAGCTAACAAAATTTTTCCTCATTTCAAATATTATCCCGCATCCTGCAAGCTACTTCGCGTATTCCAATCAACTTTAAATAAAATCAAACAATCACAATCACAATCCTTTATCCAAAGTATTATAAGTGTAAAATTGTCCTATCAGGTAATACCAATTGAAAAATCTTCTGTTGACAAAGTTTATTGGAGTTGAAATTTAGAAGTTTCCCAAAAAACAGATAATAATCAAATAAAATTATTTTGACAAAATATATATGAAATGCAAGTTGAAAATTGAATATTCAAGTGCTTATTCATGTCAATGTTAATGTTTATTTTTCTCGAAACTACTTTCACAACTCCTCTGAGTTGTCAACTTGATAAGTGTTAATCACAACTTGACAAGTGTTTGTCTGCAACCCGAAACCTACATTTGTGGATTACGGATGTTGAACTTCAATTTGTTTTCTTATTTTTTTCCTTTCCGCAATCCACAATTTCTCTTAATAAAATTTCATTTTTCCATTCCGCATTTCCGCAAACCCACAATGAGGATTGCGGAAAGTATTTTCATTAATATTTCTTCTATTTTTTATTATGCAGTTCCGCAACCCACAATGCGGATTGCGGAAAGTGGAAAGTTAATAAAAAAATTTGCAAGTTTTCTTATCTGCAACTCGCAACCTGTAAATATTTTCGAGATTGCGGATTGCCGAAGATAACAAATTTATTCCTCATTTCAAATAATATCCCACATCCTGCAACCCACTTCACGTATTCCAATCAACTTTAAATAAAATAAAACAATGACAATTGCAATGCTTTATCCAAAGTATTATAAGTGTAAAATTGTCCTATCATCTAATACCAATTGAAAAATCTTTTGTTGACGAAATTTGTTGCAATTGACATTTAGAAGCTTCCCGAAACATAAATAATAATCAAATAAAATGATTTTGAAAAAATAGATATGAAATGTAGGTTGAAAATCGAATATGCAAGCGTTTATTCATGTCAATGTTCATGTTTATTTTTCTCGAAACTACTTCCACAATTCCCTTTCCGCAATTCCTCTGAGTCATCAACTTGATAAGTGTTCATTACAACTTCACAGGTGTTTGTCCACAACCCGCATTTGCGGATTACGGATGTCGAACTTCAATTTGTTTTCTTATTTTTTGCCTTTCCGGAATGCGCAATTTCTCTTAATAAAGTTTCATTTTTGGATTCCGCATTTCTGCAAACCCATAATGCGGATTGCAAAAAGCGGAAAGTCTTTCCACTAATATTTCGTCTATTTTCGATTCCTCAGTTTCGCAACCCACAATGCGGATTATGGAAAGCAAAAACTTAATAAAAAATTTGTAAGTTTGCCTCTCTATAACTCGCAACCCGCAAATATTTTCGAGATTGTTGATTGTTGAAGCTAACAAATTTATTCCTCATTTCAAATATTATCCCACATCCCACAACCGGCTTCGCATATTCCAATCAACTTTAAATAAAATTAATCAATGCCAATTGCAATGCTTTATCCAAAGTATTATAAGTGTAAAATTGTCCTATCGTGTAATACCAATTGAAAAATTAGCATTAAGGATTAATAACTATTCATTAGTAGCAGAAAAGAACATGTGAATTAAATAAAGACATTTATTCAATGCACATTTAATATGTTCAGATTATAATAAAATATCAATACAAAAACTTAACCTATTCAACATATAAACAACTTATGATTAGTATGCCAAATAGATAGAAGAAAGACTATCATTCATGAACACATTTAATGAATAACCATAGAACATATCATAAGTAACAATGTAATTTTACTAACTTGCAAAACATTACAATATTAGACAACTTACAGAGCTTTCCTGATGTCTCTAGTAGTCTCTTCTCCTGCAAGGAAGGTGTCAAAAAGTTTCAAAGTGAGTGGGTTCTAGACTAAGCTCTCTGAGAAGACTAAGACAATGATTGTAACAGATTTTAGGAAAAGAAGTTATGATATATAATTGATAATAAGGAAATATCTACTCAATGTATAAAAATATAATTCAACTTTACTTCCTCTAATCAGCTTTAAATAAAACTAACAATGAAAATTGCAATGCCTTGTCCAAACTACTATGAGTGTACAACTGCCATATCTGGTAATACCAATTAAAAAATTAGTATTAGGGAGTAATAACAATTCATCAGTTGCATAAAAGACTATGTGAATCAAATAAACGCATTCATTTAATACGCATTTAATGTACCAAGATTGTAAACAAACATTTATACATAAATTAACACATTCAGTAGAAAAGCAACCAATGATCAATATGTCAGGAAAATAGAAGAAAGACTAAAATTCATGAAACAAATTTAATGAATAACCAAATAACATAGCATAAGTCACAATGTAATTTTATTCAACTTGCAAAACATTACAACATTCCAAAATTACAAATCTTTTCCTAATACGCATGTGGTAGTCTCTTCTCCTGTGGCTCCCTTATGCTTAATCCCCCTCCCTTTCTTGGGAGGAACCCTTCCCTTTAAATAATATTACAAACTTGTACAAAGAAAAAAACTTCCAAAGAAGTGGGATTACAAAATATTTTCGTTTCACGATTTGCCAAGGGCAGAATGCCACTTGACAAAAGCATCCATCAAATCTTGGATGTCCTTAAACTGAGCATTCTCTAGATGCAATTCGACTTTACATATTAAAGAAGCAATCTCCTTTTTCTTGATCTTCGTCCATTCTTTAAGAAACAAATCAATCTGCATTAACGAAGCAAGAGGTCTCTTAATCAACTGCTTGATTTCCTCCATGGTGAGCTGATAGATCTCCAATATCTGCTCCTTGGTTTTATCAAAATCACTCTCGATTTCCTCCAATTTTAGTTTCAGAGGCATAGCCTCATCGATAGGATCTAAGAGTGGTAGATCTAGATAAGTAAGCAATGTCATATAAGCTAAACACCTCCTTTTGCAGACCACTTGTCCATCTTTGATGATGGATTCCACCGTATCACAAATACTCTCCCATGTTTCGATTGTTAGCTCGATCTTCTTCAGCTTAAACTTATTTAAGATTGACATATCATCTGGTCTTTCTTTGATGTATTTATGTCAGTCTATGATGTTGTCACAAGCTCTAGAAGCTTCTATCCTCTTTGTGTGATGATCATGGAGAATATCTGATTGGCGCTCAATTTTTTTGTACAATTCCTGCATTTCATTAAAACCTTCAAACAAATTAACCATCCCTTTATAATACTGATCATGTATTGTGCAGGCTAATTGCTTAAACTCTTCTCCTATAAATTTGGAGAAGGAAGAGGTATTAGATGCAAGCTAAAGGTCTTTACTCTATTGCTCAAAGATTGAAATCTTGTCAGCATGTTGCTCAGTCAGGTGATCTGCCTTCTCAAGTTGATGCTTGAGATAATCATTATGTCCTTCAAGCCACTTCAGTTTATCCTCATACTCGTTCTTAAGTTGTTGGATCTCTTGGCTCTGGCATGCCATAACTTGTACTAAGTCATGTTTGGACTTTTGCAGTTCCCGTTCTTTCTCTTCCAGCTCTTTGTTGAGCTGAGACACTGAGTCGAAATAGGCTCCAATAAAGGCTCCCATGGCAGCTGTTGTATCTAGGGATTCTTGTTTGGTATCGGAGGAGTCCCTTTTCCAAATAATCTGGTTTTGCACTACCCCCTGGTTGAATGTGTTTTCCCTTGTTCTCTTGGATCCCTTTTTCACCACATCCTTATCTTTCCTGGTCCAGAAGTATTTTCCCAGAGAAACCACTGCATCTTCACCAAAATATGCCATCTCCTCTGATGTGGAGATGGTTCCCTCATGAACAGTCATCAAAGGTTCAAGTTGGCAGGTTTTGAGAATTGGGATTTCCAAACTAACAAGTGGAATAATGGTAGAAGGTGTAGAAATAATAGGTGGAAGCAGTGAGGAAATAGGAGTGGAAATAGGTGTAGAAACTTCAGGGGAAGAAATTGTAGGAATTAGAGGAGTTTCTACTTGGGGATTAAATGAATGTGGGGATGTTGGCATGTGAAATCCCGATGAGGCTGAAAGAATAGAGGAAGTAGACAAGTACCGAGGGAATGTTGGTGGTAGCAGAAAGAATTTGTTCCAAATTGATCTCGAAAAAAGAATATTGGGAAAACAATGAATCAAAAATAGCGGATGTGGTCATGGAAGTGAAAACATCCACATGATAGGTGGAAGGATTGTTTTCCTCGTCTAGATCACTATGGATCTCATGCACTTCAACATTGGCTTGGGAAAATGGTTCTACTTGCTGAATTGGAGGAATTTGCAGGACTTGTTGTTCAGGTTGCTCCACCCTTTGAATTGTTTGTGGTGGAGGTTGAGGGATTTCTTCTTGTAGATGGACCTGTGGAATATCCTCATGAACCTTCTTCTTCTTTGCTGGAGGTTCTGCCATAGCTTCTTGTGCTTCTATTTCACAGCTAATCTTCTCCAAGTTTTTCTTGAACTCTATTGCTTTGTGTAAGATCTCCAATGTGGAGGAAGACTGTGCTTTTCGGGGTCTTCAAGAAAAACTTTACCTTTATCCTTTAATTTGTCAACAGGCACAACAGAAGAGCTAATTGATGCTTCCCTGGCCTCCTTTTCTAGATTATGCTTGTGTATATCCTCTTGCACTTTCAACCAGAGTTGTCTCAAATGTAAGGCATAGGTCTTTAGCTCCTTATGATATTGGAACAAGTGAGTCTTCTTTAGAGGATTGGGAATCCTACTCACTACTTCTAAAAAATCAATAGCCCCTTTGTAGATAGAGTCATCAGGAACCTCCTCATGGGCATATGGAATTTTAGTGTGCTCTTGGACAAAATTATTTGCTAGCAAAGACTTGGGATAATGCATTCTTTTGGGTGCTTATCCTAAACTCGTTTATGTTATGGCTTTGTCGAGGGTTGCAACATGATTAGAAATTTTCACTGTCAAGAACCCCAAATTCAAAGGGAACTTGTGCCAACATTTCCTCTTAGATGATGAAAGCTTTGGGAAAACCCCATCTATGATAGTCTGATAAGAAATTTCTTGTAAGATCATTTTGTCCGGGACTATCCTCGGTAGCAGATGAACTATATTACCACCCCAAATTTGGATGTAGGAAAATTACTCACCTACATACCTATCACCCATGATAGAAATCAGAGCTCTAGCCCTCTTTGAAAAAGTTGGGGCATCTCCCTTGAAAATCATTTGGTACATTGACCCTATAAAGTGGTCAAAAATTTCATATATCTCAGGGACGAAGATATCTTCCCACATATCTGAACAATAGATGTGGACCGGTGGAGATGTCTTAGTCCAATTCCAGCCCATGGACGGGAATGAAGAAGTCGCACAGAAAATGTCCATGACATACCCTGACATGTAAAAATCCAGCTTCCTGGATGTCACAACCTTCTGATATTTTTCAATAGATTCTTTGAGTGTCACTGATAGGATTTGTGCCCAGTTGAAGCATTCACCTGTAAGTAATATGTGATGGGATATAGGATCCCATTCAGCCTTGAACTCTCTATAGTTAGGTAAACCATATAGCTGGAAAAAACATGGTTGTTAGCAATGAGAATGGTTCTCTAAACCATGAAATGAGGTAGGCCTTGTCTGCTTTGGGGATAAATTCACCAGGGTTATGCATCTAGGATTTTATTACTTCCTCAAAGTCGAATTGGCTCATGGCTACATCAAGAAATTTGGCTGTGAGAAGTTGCTGAGGAGGTTTGAGAGCATAAGCTCTCGCAAATACATTTGGATGGAAAGAGGCCACTAGGGTTCCAGTCTAGTCATTGAAAGACCGTTCTTTGGGGTTTCCATGATCAAGTGCCCACTTGACCGGGTCAGTATACAGCATGAAAGGAGGTGGTTGCAATGCAATGAAGTTGAGAATCGCTAATTTTAACATATGTAGGTTGGTTGTGAGTAATGGCAAAGAAGTCATCGTTGTTGAAAATGGAGTAAATCCTAGACCAGTTGAGATGAAGGGTTTCAGATACTTGCCCAGTGGTGTCAGTGAAGATACCGACATTTTGGTCCTTGCTCTTTCGCTTGTTTAGGGCGGTCTTAGACCTGGTATTTCTAGACATATTGGCTAACTTGAAGATAAATTATAATTGAAATTTGGAAACCATTATTAAAAATTTAACATGGTTAAAACAACAGAAAATAGCCGCTAAGAGTATGAAACTTACTGGTGGACAACTTGGACATCAAGGATTGGTGAGTTTAACCAAAAAATCTGTAGTAAAAATACAGTCGCAATAGAAATTGCAAGTGAAAATGGTAAAAAAAATCGTAAATTCGAATGAATTAAATAAGCCACGACTGAACGGGAGAAAATATATGGGCCATAGATCTCTAAACAATGGACGATTGAGATTGAAGTGGCAAACTAAAATGCGGAGATGAAAAACAACCAAAAATTTTAGATCTTCTTATTTTCGCAATCTGCAATCCGCATTTACGGGTTGCAGAATGCAGGATGATATTAGTGATTAGGAAAAAAGTTTTAAAGTTCTGGCATCCAGAATCCGCAAAACATTTGCGGATTGTGGGTTGCAGGTAGGTGATGTTGCAAAATTTTATTTTATTTTGAGTTTTCGCTTTCCGCAATCCACATTACGGCTTGTGAAACCGAAAAAGGAAAAAATGTGAAAAAATGACTTTTCCACTTTCCACAATCTGCATTGCGGAATGCGGAACTGAAAACATAAAACCTTATTTTGAAAAGAATGACAAACATTTGTCAAACCAATAAATTCCAACATTCCGCAAAACCAAAAAAACAACCAAACAAATTAGATCTTCCAATTTCTGAAATCCGCAATTCGCATTTGTGGGTTGCGGAATAAGGTATGATATTAGCGATCAGGAAAAGAGTTTTAAAGTTCCACAATCCGCAAAACATTTGCGGATTGCGGGTTTGGGGTAGGCGATGTTGCAAAAAATAAAATTTTATTGAGTTTCCGCTTTTCGCAATCCATATTGTGGCTTGCGGCTTACGAAACCGAAAAAGGAAAAAAATATGAAAAACAACTTTTCCGCTTTCTGCAATCCACATTGCAGAATGTGGAAGGCGGAACTGAAAACATAAAACCTTATTTTGAAAAGAATGACAAACACATGTCAAACCAATAAATTCAACATTCCGCAATCCACAACACCAAAAAAACATGTTGGAGAAATACTAAATTGCAAAAAAGTTCAGTGGCAAAAAAAACACAATAATTTTACCCTCTCGACGTTCCTTTGCACCTCTCAGTGCAAATGCTAGTTAACCATAAATAAAAATATTATAAAAAAGTACTTAAATAAAAATTTGTATCTTCAATAACTTTGTTTGAAAAAACCATTTTAAATATTAAAAAGTACCTAGGTGACCGCTTACATTCACCAAAGTAAATATATCATAAGGTATGAAGAAGCAGTTAGGAGTAGGTGTTTTTGAAAAGACAACTAAATAATTGCTTGTGTTTATAAAGATCCATTTTCATGTACGGAGATAGTGGTAGTTAATAGTCGTCTAATCGTGAAAGTGAGATTTATCAAAGTTTCATATTGAGTAAGTGTGTTAGGTGCAAGTGTTTTAATTAATTAATTTGAATAATTACTTTAATTTATTTAATTAAATAAGAGTGTTTTAAAATGGTTAATAATTTTCTTTATTTTTTTATTTTGAGATAGTTTCTCTTGTATGATATTTTGTTACAAATTATTTTTAGGATAATGAATTAAGTTTGAGAGATAATGATTTATGTTTTGAATATTAATTACCATTCATTGTAAATGGCTTGGTTTCCTCTAGTCAACTTCAATGAGATTGATTTCTTTGTTGGTAGATTAAGGGGATCCAACTTATGCTCACTTCTAAGACTTCCTTAATCTACCAACAAATGGATTCATTAGTGAATCTAACCAAAGGAACCATGCCATTTACAGTGTGTGGCGATTGATATTTAATGCATAAATTAATGTCTTTCTCAAGCTTAACTCATTATCTTGAAGACATACCCTGTATACAAGTTCAAAACGTTAACAAAATGTGATACAATGTGGATCATCTTGAAACAAATTTTCACAATGAAAACCCTAAAAACCTAAAGTATAAATTCACTAATTTTTGAATTAAATATCAATTTCCATCGACATCGTTAATGACATGGTTCTCGTCTGGTCGACTTCACTAAGATTGATCTCTTTGTTGGTAGATTAAGGGAATCCCCACTCACCTCAAGATCCCCTTAATCTACCAACAAAGGGATTCATTAGTGAAGCCAACCAAAGGAGAACCAGGCTATTTACAGTGTGTGTCGATTGATATTTAATGCATAAATCAACATCCTTCCCAAGCTTGACTCAATGTCTTGAAGAAATACCTTGCTTACAGGTTCGAAACGTTGACAAAATGTGATACACTCCGGATCATCCGGAAACATATTCTCCCAATGAAAACCCTAGAAACCTTAATAAAAAAGTTGGTTAATAATTTTTATAGGATAGGATGGTGTATATGTTATTAAAATTTACATGACACAATGGATATTGGTTTTTTTGCATAAACTATCTAGGCTAAAATGTCTTTTGGTCTTGGAATAAGATTAACACTTGTTTTGATTCACTAAGACCTCATCTTCTTTCAAAGTAAGGAAACACGTTAGAAGCATTTAACATGATTACAAGCTTCGTGGCTTAAAAATTAGACAGCATGATTTTTCTTGAATAAAGGAGATGAGTCAAATTCACATATAAATGATAACGGTTCTCTCTGTAAGAATTGAAAACTAAATTATGATAGATTTTATGATGTTAAAAACATTTGTATTATATTGTTTAAACAATTTTTTTTTATATAAGACAGTGTTTTTTGGTAAGTAAAAAATATTGTTTAAACAAATTTTTTTTATATTATTTTTTGGTAAGTAAAAAGTAAATCGTGAATCCACCACTAACTAAATTATGATAGATTTTATGATGTTAAAAACATTTGTATTATATTGTTCAAACAATTTTTTTTATATATAAGACACTATTATTTTGGTAAGTAAAAAGCAAATCGTGAATCCACCACTAACGTGTGGAAGTCATTAGGTCATTAAATATAATAAAGAAAACTTAAGAGACAATCAAGAATTGGAACAAGATTGTGTTTTTAAAGTGAGTTGGTCGAATTTACAGTGAAAAATATGTGTTTTGATCAATCTTTAACGATAATATAGAGAGAGAGAAGTTGTTGCAAATTCAAGTGATAACCATCTTATTAAAAATGTGTGTTTGTTGTAACTTCAACCTACTAAATACTCTGAATTGAATATATACTTTAATTGAAAATCATTAAAAAAAAAGTGATTTGGTGAAACTTCAACCCACGGGTACTCTCAATTAAATAATTGATTTAAATATATCGAGTGAATTTTGTCAAGAAACTGGTCACTCATCTACCCAATTGACTTTACTCTGCACCGTTCCCTCCAAAATTTACAAGCATTCAAAACTGAAAGAAGGGGTACTAAACTTACCTATTCGATGGGACCGTAGTCTAATCCCAATGGGTGATTCCTATCAATCACCTGCACTATTCACCTTATTCAGCTTTTGTCTATCAGCGTATATAGAGTGACCAGCACTGCAGACTATATCACGAAAATCAATGCTTCTGCAGCTATTAAATCCCTGTTGGCTAGTACAAATAGCTGTAAAACGCAGAACTCTGATCATCTCGACAGTCTTCCCCTCACCCTCTTTAATGCATGTTTTCTTGTTATATACAGCCCCTCCATGGTCTTCTCCCTTGTCTCATACTTTTCTCAAGCAACTGTTTCTGCACATAGAGTTGTAGTACTTTCATATGACATTTGTGAGGAGTTTGGATTTTATAACATGGATGCCACAGGAGATGGTCATCATGGGTGTTCTGTTCACAGGAATTGAAGATGTATGACCATAATTTGGGCTGGAATCAGCAGCTTCAGATTGTGGGTTTATATAGAGAGAAGCTGAACATGATGGAAGCATGATTTGACTCCAATCCATACTTGAATGGTAAGTGCTTTTTTCAAATTCTGGTACAGCAGTGAACTGCTATGTTTTAAATTACCCCCTCTTTGACAATGCCATTTTACCTAAACCAAGTTAAGCATGAGGGCTTCTAATAAGGATGTAGGTTTAGCAATTTCTGGGTGTCTAATGAATATGGAGTTAGGTTTGAGCTTGCCCAATACGGATGGAGCTGGGTTTAACAATTTTATTGTTGCCTAATGAACATGGAATTAAATTTGAGCTTGCCTAATAAAAATGGAGTTAGATTTAACAATGCCATTTGTGGATACCTAACTAAGATGAAGTTGTGTTTAAGCCCTAATCAAATTCTATGATTTAGATTACGCTTCTAAACTCAATGGCATTACGATCTATGGTATAGGATATTCTTTGAAGATAAAATCCATTCTGCTGATCCCAAAAAAGTGAATAGAAAACCAGCTGATTCTAGATGATCTGGGAACAGAGATTGCTCTACTTCTATGAATTCTATTATTATGATTTCTTAATTCAGTCTAGGATGTATGTCATCAGGTTCCCTATTTCAGTCTGATTATGAGATCTGACTAGTTGCTGCAGTACAAGGTTGTTCTAGGCTATTTTGTACTACATGTAAATGTTGCTGTTGCTGTAACCTCGGAGGAGTTGGATTCTTCATTTTCAACCATTTTGTTCTTCTTCTTGCATAGCTTGCCTTTCATCTCTTCAGGTTCTAGGCCATTGTTGTAATGAATGTTACATGAATTTGTTCTTATTTCAGTGATGCCCATGTTTTGAACCAAGGAATTTGTCTAACTAAAAAGGTGGCATTGGGGCTGAAGTCCATTCTGTGATTTTGTATTTTGTAATATCTCACCCATTTCTTAGCAAAGCAGAAATGCATTATGGTATTGTTTGGGGTATTTGAAACTGGACATGCTAAGAATGAAACCCTGGACTTGCTCAATGGGCTCCTCTATCTCTGAGTTACACCCCCTTTCATGACAGGCACCCTCAATATCAGAAGGTTTGGCTTTCTATTCCCACTATGCAGTGCTAAAATACGAAAACTGAATACCCTATGTGGGAATATCAACAACGAGTTCAAGCTGTTTGAAGGTTCAGATCCCCGGAGACAAGTTGTTCAGTAACTAATAGATATGCTGATAAAGCTATAATATGACTTCAGGTTCAACCATGTGATTAAGGTAAACTGTCATTTAAGCATTACAGAAAGCTTTTAAGGTTCATGTCCCTGAAGACAAATTGTTCAAGTTGAACCTTCAAAGAGGTGTTTTCAACAGGCCAGGAAGGATCAGATTTAAGCCCAAGTCTCAAACCCTGAAGACAAATTTTAAAAGGGATTCTATTTATCAATTTCATGGCCGGGAAGGTTCAGATCAATGGCCTGAAAGGATATGCACGTAATACTTCTCTAAAGCTGGAAACCATCTATGAAGATCGGCAAATGTTAGGAGCCAAAAAGGCATCAAAAGGAAGCTCCAAAAGGAGGAGCAGGTGGCGTTTGTGGCGTTGGAAGATCAGAATTCCTAGGCTGCAGGTCAGAAGAGTTCTTTCTCCTTTGAAGCTCTTGAAGAAACTCCGTGATGCTTATGTAAGAATGATGCTCTCCTTTGAAGATCATGGGGAGATTGGGTATGGCGCAATGGTGCTTGGAAGTCATATGGTGCATCCGGCAGTAATGCCGGGACGGATCATTCACCATCACCATGAGGAAGAGGAGCTACACTTTGCTAGTATTAGAACTAAGAAAATTATTGTTTGAGGTCTTCCTTGGCTCTTGAATTTTCTTGTTTAGGTATTCCTTGGTTCTTTTCTTTCTGAGCATCATGGGATATGTTTTGTTTCTCTGAAGTTAAATCTAAGTATCACTTCGCATCATTGAATGGCATAGTTGTTTTAAAAGATTGTAAAGAAGAATAGTGACCTCGTTTTCACTACTGTCCCCACATGCTTGGGGCTAGATGCGTATGGAACTTGGAACATGTAGAAGGCTATTTGAACAGCTTGCCATTTGATCACCCAAGTCACTGCGCTCACAAGAGACAAGAGCTGCTTTGATTTGGGTATCTTAAGTCATGTAAGGTTCTGTAAGGCCTTACCAGGTTGGGTTTTCCTGAAAGGTCCAGTTTTATTATTATTATTATGTAATGTATTGAGCCCAGTATCATTGTTCTCCAGCATGTCTGGGGCTACTGAGTTTGGTAAAACATATGAAAGGTTATTAAATTCTATTGATAATTTATTTTACTGAAGTTTGAACTTGGATCATCATTATGGCGATTTAATGATGTCCCATTTTAATCACTTGACCATAATCTAACAAACACATTATCAAATTTACTTTTGGAATTCTAAAATGTTTGGAGCATAAATAGCATGGATTACTGAACAAGCTTTTAGTTAATAAGTGGAACAACTTCTGAAACATTTGGCAGGAGATTTGGACAAGTATTAAGCATTCAGTAACAGTGTATTGATTGCTACTATTATTGAGATATTGATCATCAAATCTGAAATAGCATTAATAGTATTGATATCTCTATAACAATAACAATAAATGCACTGTTGTGTTGTTGAGTAATAAGATATTGATCATCAAATCTGAAATAGCATTAAGAGTATTGATATCTTCATAACAATAATAAATACACTGTTGTTATGTATGGCCAAAATATTATTTTATAAATGCATTTATATCACAAAAATTCAAATTCAGTTTTTGTTGGTTGTACAGTATTTTGGTCGTATTTAATTTTACACTGACTGTCTTTAAACAAAGAAATTAGTTTTACACTGACAGTCTAACAAATTCCTTACAGAATTATTAGTATCTACATTAAAAGGGATGGTTGTTCTTGTCATATTGATCCTTACATAGCGTTGCTATATTAAATGAAAAAAAATATGTCTTTAATTGAAGAAAAGTGTTGTTATTTTTATATGAATTATAAGTAAACATTGTAGGCGTGGACCAGAAAGCAGGATCAAATATTACTATAGTTATAGCACACATTAACACGAATATAATATTGCCTAATAAAGTTTAATATTTAAATGTAATACGAAATCCTTTTACATAGTAGAGTAGAAGTGGTTGAGGACCTTCATTTTTTTAATAGTAGCATATTTTTGAAATTGATTGGGAGACAAGGTATATATATACACAAATCAACAACAGGTTTTATTAAAAGCCAGGGGAGATAACAGGTTTCAAGATTAGTAATAATTTACAATTTACTCATCTCATGTTTGTCGTCGACATCATGATTGTGGGCTCGGGTTTAGTAGCTGAATGGGGTGTCATTGCTGCAATTATCAAGATTTTCTGTGATGTCATAGGTTTGTCGATCAACTTAAACAAAACATGTCTTCTTTTGAATGAGATATCCGATCTTCAAAAGGTGCGTTGGAACACTTGCTGCAGATGTATTCGGCCACATTATCTGAAATATCTGGGTTTTTACATTAAACCTAATAACTATCGAGCTGGTGATTGACTCGTTGTGGCTTTTAAAGAGGCTTGAAGGAAGGATCAAATTCTGGGGATGGCGTTGGCTATCGATTGGCGGACGTCTTACCTTAGCTCGTTCTGTCTTGACTAACATCGCTGTGTATTGGTTCTCTCTCTGCAAGATACCCAAGGCTGTTATCAATAAAATTAGGATGATGATAGTTTCAATTCTGTGGTCTGGAGATGTTTCGCAGTCTAGATATCATTTCTTAAATGGGAGGACTTAGCCCGCCCGATGGAGGTGGGCGGTTGGGGTCTGAAGAACTTACACCTTTTCTCACTAGCGCTGAGGGCTAAGAGTTTATGGTTGGCCTATTAGAGCAGGGGCATGTGGTCGCAGGTCATAAAAGAGAAATACATCAGGAATTATTCTTGGATTCAGTGGATTAGAGCATTCAAGAAGCCGAGCAGATGTGCGACTTGGTGAAGATCCTATCATTGGAGACCCTTATTTTTATATTCTATCTAATGAATTCATTTACTTTCTTCATTGCAGAGGTTTTTTCACTCTTTAGCATGTCTTTGTGGCCCGGGAATGGGGCTCTTCTCTGCAGTAATGGTTGTCGACAAGCCAGCTCGGTCTCATAGGTTCCATGGGGGTTGAGTGGTCCAAATACGTCTGGGCGCTGAAGTTAGGGGCACTCAGTGTGAGTGATTCTCTCGACAAGCTTGTCTGGTCATATGACTCAGCTTTGGGCAAGCTGACAGCCAGGCTTGCCTATCAATAGTATATGGATGTGCATTCAGATTGTCTTTCCTATCAACAGTATATGGATGTGCATTCAGACTGCCGGAGATGGTGGTTCATGATCTGGTCTTGGAAGTTGCCCCTGAAGGTTATCATTTGCGTCTGTTTGGCTCTTGACAACCGCCTTCTAACATGGGACAATCTGATAAGGCGGGGGTGGATTGGCCCAAGTATGTGTCTTATTTGTGGTGCTTCTGAAGAGAGTATTTATCACATCTTTGTCTCTTGTAGTTTGAGCCAATCGGTGTGGAATATTTTTGTTGACATGGCCAATGTCGCTTTTACATGGAGTGGTGATTCTTTGCCTTCTTGCTTATGGCATTGGTGGAGAAAATTTCCAAACCTAAGAGGCTTGGCTTGCTTCACCATCTGGAACATCTGGAGATGCAGAAACAATCTCATTTTTTAGGGCATGAGGCCTAGGCCTTTGGACATAGCGGTTAAGTCCTTGAATGCTTTTTCTGAATTCGGGGGTGTTCTTCTTGTTCGTGATCGACCTGGTTTGGCCCTCATGGTGCCTAAGGTTATGACTCCAGCCTATGATCTGGTGGGATTCTTTGATGGAGCGTCACAGGACTCGGCTCTTTTGTGTGGTGCAGGGGCTATTTTGAAGTTGGAGAATCAATGCCACTATAAGATCTGGATGAATTGCAGCTTTGGAACCAACACCAGAGGTGAATTGCTTTTTCTCTGGATCCTTCTTCGTTTCTGCTTTTTCCTTGGGCTGGATGGCCTTCATGTTTTCAGGGATTCAGAGGTGATTATCAGCTGGGCTTGAGGATCAAGTCTCATCCAGATCCTTCCTTTGTCTCCGTGGTTGGGATGTGTGAGAAGGCTGATAAACAGTTTTCATTTGATCGATTTTGATCATGTTTTTAGAGAGCAAAACGTCATGGATGATAGTCTTTCGAAGTTGGTGTTGGTTGCAGCTCTTGGTCATATATTTTATGAGTTGTGGTCGTTGACGGTGTTGTTGGGTGAGAGGGCGAGTTTGCTTGCTTTCGTCTGAGTCTGTCCTCGGCTCATGTTTTGTCCTCCGGGACTATTGTTTTGCTCTGTCACGTTTTGGTTTGTCGTCTTGAACCATGTGTCTGCCCATGTCTTTGTCCGAATCTTGTTGCCTTCCGGCTCTGGGTTGTAGTCGTTCTATGTGTTGTTTGTGTCCTCTCTAGACGGGCCTGTCAAAACATTTTGAATATTTTTAATTAGATATGTTATTTTTTCTGTTGAAAAAAAATATACAAATCAACAACATTGAATATAGGGAGTTATCCAAGCTTTCCAATTCTTGGTACCTTTGGGAAATATTTCATTTCTCAAATGTTCTATTACCAGCTTGTCTTCTTAAAAAAATTTCATTCTCTTTTACATATCTGCCCTTTTTTATAGCTGGCATTACTTTTTTACAACTTTTGTTTCATTTGTTCATGCATTTCTTGTATGTTGTCTACAAAATCACTTGCCTTGACACTTTTTCTTTCTCGTAAATTTGGCAACTTTATCAAGTCCACAACTATCTTGGGTGATTTTCCATAGACAATATGAAAAGGACTTTCACCAGTTGATTTATTCACCGAATCATTATAGGAAAACTCAACTTGTGCCAAAACTTTATCCCATTAGCTAGGATTTTCTCCACTCAAACTTCTCAGCAAATTCCCAAGACTTTTGTTCACTGCTTCAATCTGCCCATTTGTCTATGTGTGATAGGCTGAACTATACAACAATTTAGATCCCATTTTCTTCTAGAGTGTCCTCCAAAAGTGACCAAGGAATTTCATATCTTTGTCTGAAGTAATGCTTCTTGAAAAACCATGAAGTCTTACAACTTCTTTAAAGAATAGGACAACCACATCCGTAGCATCATTTGTCTTTATACATGCAATGAAATAGGTCATTTTTGAAAATAGATCCACTACAACCATCACAGAATCATGTTATCTTTGTGTCTTAGGTAGCCCCAAGACAAAATCCATGCTCACATCTTCCCAAGGCTTTTTCAGGTATCGACAATGGAGTATACAGTCCTGTATTTTGATTCCTACCTTTTGCTAGTTGGCAAACTCTACAACACTCAACAAATTTCTTGACATCCTTGTTGACACTAGGCCAAAAATACCTTTCCCTTACCAACATTGTGGTCTTATCCTTGCCAAAATGCCTGCCCAAGCCTCCACCATGTAGCTCTTTAATAAGATTCAATCTCATGGAACTTTGAGGAATGCATAATTGTTGGTTCTTAAACAAGAATCCCTCTTGAAGGTGATAATCCAAGAACATTGTTCTATTCACACTCCATGGTGCTTTGTAAGCTCTCCAAGATTCTCTGAAATTTGTATCTTCCTCATATAACTCCTTAATATTTTATAATCTCACAACTTCCACGGACAAAGTGTTAAGCAACATCACTCTCCTACTCAAATCATCTGCGACTTTATTTGACTTTCCAGATCTATGTTTCATTACAAATGAATAACTTTGCATAAATTCAACCCATTTAGAGTGTCTTTGATATAACATACCTTGACTTTTGATATATTGCAGCACCTTGTGATCAGTAAACATGACAAATTCCTTAGGCAATAGATAGTGTCTCCACTTCTTCAAATCTTGCACTGTAGGATAAAACTCTTGATCATACACATAATATTTTTTCTTAGCCTCATTCAGCTTTTCACTCAAGAATGCTATTGGTCTTCCTTCTTGACTTAAAACTGTTCCAATTGTTGTCCTGCGTGCATCATAGTCCACTTGAAATACCTTGTCAAAGTTTGGAAGTGCAAAAAATGGTTTCTCTGTCAACTTCATTTCAAGATCTGCAAATTCCTTCGTTGCTGTTGTAGCCCATTTGAAATCCCCCTTCTTCATGCACTCAGTAAGGTGCACATATCTTACTAAAATTTTGAATGAATTTCCTATAGAAACGTGTCAATCCATGAAAATTTCACACCTCAAAAGTATACTAAGGTGTTGGCCAATCGAATATAATCTTCATCTTTTCAACGTCCATCTTCAGGCCTTCCTTGGAAATCACAAACCCCAAGTACACTAATTACATCTGCAAAAATGCACACTTCTTCAAATTGATTAATAACTTTTCTTCCTTCAATCGCTGCAACATTTTCCTTACATGATCTTAGTGTTCTTCATCATTCTTACCGAAAATTAATGTGTCATCCAAATGCACGAAAACAAACTTGCCCAAGAACAGTTTCAAAACGTAATTCATAAGATTCATGAATGTGCCAAGGACATTAGTTATCCCAAATGGCATAACCATCCATTTAAACAATCCATCTTTCGTTTTAAAAGCAGTCTTCCACTCATCACCTTCTCGTATCTGTATTTGATGATAGCCACTCATCAAATCTATCTTCGCGAAGTATGCAGCCCCACTTAAACAGTCCATAAGATTACTCATCATTGGCAAAGGAAACCGGTACTTGATAGTAATCCTATTAATGGATCGTGAATCCGCACACATTTTCTATTCTCCTATTTTCTTTGGCGTCAACACTGTTGGCATTGCACATGGGCTCAAACTCTCTCGAATCACTTCTCTATCAAGCATTTCTTGTACTTGTCGGTTAACCTCTTCACTTTCTGTTAGAGTCGTCCTGTAAGGTGCCTTGTTGGGAAAGCTTGATCCAGAAATCAAGTCAATTTGATGAGATGCAAACCCCAATTTTGACTTGGAATATATTAAATCAAAATTGTGTAAATGATGTAAATATGCTAGTATGAATTCCTAGTGCTTAGCTCAAGGACAAGGCCCGACTAAAGAATAGTTAGGCATGTATGATGTATATATTTTTATTTTGGACCCTATGGTTGGCTTACCATGACAATTCGAAATGTATGTAAATATTATGTTGGAAATTAATATAAGGGTCTAAGGTGGTTGTGTAAAGAGCACTAGAGAGGCTATGATTCCACCAAAGGGGAAGAAGAAGAGGAGCCTATGGGGAAACTAAAGTCCTATGCTTTCAAGTGTCGACCTTAGAACTCATCCAAAATCTGCCATGTGCTTTAAATTAGCCAATAATTCATTTTTTACTATTAAACCCAATCACTGAATGCATGTGTGGGGTTGGTGGGAAAAGTCACTTCATGTATTTATTGAAGCATGGGGGTTGTGACAGTTATGTCAGCTGTCAGTAGTCTTTTTTTTCTATGGTCAGAATCTATGTTAGTTGTCTTTTCACCATCATATCATATCCCTTGGAGTCAACACCCTTGTGATCATTCTCTCATGCATGTTCTTACATTACGTAGAGTTTCCTACTGCTGTTCATGACCATTACCAGACCATGTTAAACCCAAAAACTTGAATTTAGAGACAAAGATGAATTTTGGGAAGGGAATATTGATGGTTGTAAGTGAGTAGAGAGGTCGGGAAAGCTAGGAGCCCTTACCCATTGAGTTATGCCACTTGTGAATGCTTGAGAAGCCATAGTTAACACTACATGAGCTTCTTTGACATCATACAACAGATTGAGCTTTTACTGCACACACTGGTAAGCATTGTAAGGGTTGGATTCCCCAAGGAAACTGTGAATCGATGAAGAGGAATACATTCCTTGTGTGGTGTGGGTAAGTTGGAAGGAGTGCCATGGTTGTGATGGTTGAGTGAGATCTTTGTAGGAGTTTTGGCTTAGCAAGGCCAATAGAAGGGGTTGTGGGCTAAGAGAGAAGCCTATAGGTGTTTCATTCGCCCTGGTGGCCTCATAAACCAACTTGGGAGTGGCCTTTGAGAGAAGAATGAGTATATGCTAGACAAAGTGGCTACGGTTGGGTGGAAAATCGCTCTTACACAGCCAATTGTTTGGATCTCTTTTGTTAAAGATAAGCATTCTTTTGATTATGATGTGTAATGATATTTATTTATATGCCTGTAATGATTATGCTTGCATATGCATGCTAGATGTGTGTGTAGTTCTTGATTTTCGCTGTGTATTTTGATGCTACACCTACACACACGTTTAAATTGTTATGGAATTCATAATTATGGTTATTGGGCGAAATTTGGAAGCTCGTATCACAGCAATGCCCCCTCATGTTGGTCGAATTGAGGGATAGGGACGTGACATAGTGGTATCAAAGCTTTGGTTGAAATATTGTCGCTGTATGGGCCAAAAATGTACAGTTACAAGCAAAAATATGAGTTGCGGGTGAAAGGATCTTATGAGAGATCCATGGATCAATCATTTGATGATGTTTTATCCAAGCTACAGGTTAGATATGTATTTTACTAGTGGTAGAGGCAAACTAGTTGAGGAAAATTTTCTAAAATTTGCAGAGCTGCAGTGGAATGGTTCTATGGAAGTCAAGCTCTATTAAATGACATAGAAGGAACATGTTTAATGGTGGACCCCACTCATGCCAAGTGGATGGGTGATGTGGAGGAGCTATGTAGATAGAAGGCATGTCGTGGAAGAACCATAGTCGTGATGTGGATTGGCCACATCATAATTGCACCCATGCGATTGCCTAGGATGAAGTGTGGAGGCAAGCATAGATATGACTATCAGATATTATGAAAGATCAATAGTTGTGGCTGATAACGCACGAACAATAAGTGCGGGGGATAATATGGCAAACAAAGATCTGATCGTTGGATAAAAGGTAAGATCAACGGTCCTAACTCATAGCACACGGTTAAAGTGCACACCAGATCAAACGGGGTGAGCATGTGTTAATAGGACCAAAATTGCACGACACGTATCGCTTTCTAATTAACAATGCATCCTTGGGCAACTTTTCAAAACCACCTTCATGAGGATGCGTTACTACTTGTGCTAAAGGGGATATTTCCAACACATTTTAGCTCGAGGTCAAGTGGTATTGTTCCTCGGTACTCCTTGGTGGGTGACATGGCCTCCATGGGGTGACAGGTCAGACTTGTTCGACACCTCAACAGGAACGTGTTGAGCCACATCGACACTCATGCCACATCAACAGAAAATGACAGTGAGCTTATGCGCTAGAATGCATGAAATTAATGGATTTAAAAAAAAATGAGGGTGCTTCCCTCGACATGCCTTGCAGCGGTGCAGGGAGGCCGCAAGGAAGCAAGCCCCCTTGACCCCCATTGTTTTTTAATGCTACTAAGTTAGATTCGGTGTTCGACTGCGACCATTGGAATAGCATAAAATTGGGCAGATGTTGGAATAAGGGTGGATGCTACAGAGTTGTAAAATGTACAAGTCTAGAGGAAGTGGTTAAAACACATAAGTAGTAAATTCCAAAATTTTATGAAGGATGACTGGAGCACTGAAGATTGCTGAGTAATTTGTATTATACATAATATCTATGACAATATAGAAGTTGTTATGGTTCTTTATAAGTGATATTCATGAGGTGTCTGAAGTTGGCCTCTAGGGTTAAATACACATAATGAAAAGTGTTGATAGCCATAATTTGACAAAAAATGTCAATATAGACATTTTCTAGAATGTATAAAAATTGATTTTTATTATATGAAGATGTAATAAATCTAACAATTGTGTTCACATGAACAATTTTGCAGATTCAACAATATATCAGAGAATTAAAAATTCATCATTCAGTGTAGTTCAGTTTGGAAACCCTTTGGTCTTGGTTTGTCCAAGAGGGTCATCGTCATGGATGATGCACAGGATCCCTATGAAGTTGAGACAGATGCCATGGGAGAGAAGATACAGATTGAAAATGAAAAGATGGAATCTAATGGTAGGAGAAACCAAGTGACTCCCCTAGACATTCAGAAACCATGAGGAGCCTCAGGGTGAAACTACAGATTTATAGAGAAGACAATGAAATGTTGATTAAAGCTTAAGAAGAACATAATTATTAGCTATATGTAGCTATGCTTCAAAGTTTGAGAGATATTCAGAGGAATATTAACTTTGGGAATCACTCAGAAAGTCAAGAAAAGAGTGGGAGTATCTCAAGGAGGCTTTCTCACAAGAAGTCCCACAGTTCAAGAAGAGTTTCTAGGGGTAGGCCATACACTCCATAATTATCTTGTAGTGATTCATCTGACTCTAAGGATTCCATTGATGGGTCAAGCTCTTCAACTCATAGAAAGAAGAGGAATAGGTATTCAAAGAACAATTTACATGGAGAATTTAGGAAGGCCAAACCTCCTGCATTTTATGGTGAGGTGAAATCTGGTCAAGAAGTCGAGGCTTGGCTTATTGGGATGAGGAAGTATTTCCAAGTCCAAGTCTGCTCTAGGAATATGAAAGCAAGACTAGCCATATTCAATTTGAATGGAAGGGCATCTATATTGTGGGATCACCTTAGGCAAGTGAAGAAGATCAATGAAAGGAAGATTGTGTAGAAGCAATTCAAGAAGTAATTCAAGCAAAAGTACATTTCCGATAGGTACTATGATGGCAAAATCAAAGAATTCCATGAATTGGAATTGGGCCAAATGACTATATTGGAGGAAATGCAAACAAATTCATAGAGTTTCTAAGATATATCAAGTATATCATAGATGATAAAGTTAAAATTCAACGTTTTCTAAGTGGTATTCCCCAATTTTATAAATATAGAATTGAGTTTGATGAGCCTCAAACTCTATATGAGAGCATAAGGAAGGATAAGTATTGCTATGATCAAAGCAAAAGCAAGCCAGGTTTCCATAAAGCATGGAAGGAAAAGAAAAATAAGAAGTTTGATCAAAGTAAGGAGGGGTTCAAGCCTCCTCATTTCAAAAATCATCCAAGAAAGCCACCACAAGTTGTGACAAGTCGGTTGGCATGATAGGAGACAAGACAAGAGAGCCACTTCAATGTTGGGGATGTGGAGAGGACTATTTGCTTAAAAAAATTCCACACAAGAATGGGAGTGCAAAGCAAGTTCACAACTTTCAGGAGGATGAAATTGTGGGTCATGTTGCAAGGACAATCCCTAGGATTTATGTTGTACTAGAGGACTTCAAAGCAGATCACTAATCAACTTTGGTTGAGGTTGAAGGTAACATTGCTAAGCAATCTATTTATATTTTAATTGACCCTGGATCTACTCATGGTTATATCAGTCCTAAGGTTGTTGATATTTGTGCTTTCAAGAAAACCAAGCATAGTAAATCATGGTTGGTCCAATTAGCCACAGGAACCAAGAGAAAAGTTCGTGAGTTGGTGAAGAAATGTCCATTAAAAATGGGTGGACTGTCCACTTGTGCAAATCTGAATATTCTACCACTTGGTTCATATGTAACGTCCCCGACACTCCGACCAGCGAAGATTATGCTACGGTGTCATTAAACATCCGGGAAACTAGCCCCATGAACATGAAGATACATAAAACCAAAATGCTTGAACATAAAACGTGCTAAGATGCATAATCCTTTACATACACAACGGAAGCAAACATACATTCATTCAAGCATTCAACATGTTCATCATCATTCATTAAACAATAAATATAAATGCAGAGACGAAATGGTCAAGAATACTTATCTTATAAAGGATTCATCCCGCAACCAGCTACGTCGCTACAACGTTCCACCCAACCATAGGCCAGCGTGCTCCTTAATCTCTTAGCAACGCTGCCACCCTCGAGCTGGGCATGATTCCCAAAGGAATAAGGAACAAGCAGGGTTACACATAACCAAGGATACACAAAACAACAGATCAGCCAAGCCAACACAGTTGGGTTTATCAGGCCATCACAGAGTTTGGAAAGGCTAATTGCTAAGATGGTGAGCTCATTGCAGAGCTAAGGACACCTACACCAGAACTAGCATGGATTCTAGAACACCCACACACACCCAACACAAGGAAATCATTCCCTTCTCTGCTACATAGTCCCTCAGGCCCTGACCTCCATTCCAGTGCTATTCAGGGGTTGTGGAGAAGAAATCCAGATCTCTAGCTCTGTCTGTGTGGCTCCCAAACACACCAGGTTTATCAAGCAAACCAAGCCTGCATCCCCACTCCAACACAGTTCGAAGACCAACCACTGCATACACGCAGAAAAACAAGCTATTCACAGCTTGGACAGGGGAAAACAACTCCTGAGTCGTTCTTGGCCCTATCGTGGCCAAAACGACTCCATAACAACCTACAACAGCCCCAAAATGTAACGGCAAACACAACCAACAAAACGTGGAGGAAACAACAGTCCGTTCTCAACAATGAAGCCACGGAAAACTTACACAGTTCGAGAATGGGAAGGTAAACAAACTCTCAGCCCATGCCTCCCAAAGAACTTACACACAGGCCACAATCCGTAGGGAAATTACATACCCCCAACCCAGAACATCAATCGCCAAATCAGCAGCCCCAGCTCTCTGCGTGAGGAACCAACGCAAGTGGGAGAGTGCCCATGCAGTCGTGGGGAAAATGGAATAATGGGTGTCGTGGTTTTTCCTACCAGCGCGAGGGTCAACCTGCTATTGGAGTGTGCGTGTGGGCAAGGACTGACAGAACTGCCGCACTCCACTCCCCAGCAATAACTACCCCAACTAACAGCAGAACTTTTAATGAGGTAGTTGGATGAGACAAGGGAAGGTGAGCAAATCAAAAGGGTGGTGACACATGGCTTTTCCCCTATGGGCACAAGGTTTAACCATTCCCTCCTCCCTATCCTTAGGAATATCATTCCCTTTTCAATATGGTTGCAGTGACATAGCTGGTTGGGTTCATTTAATTAAAATGCATATTTACATGATGACAAAACTTAATAGGTGTCGTATATCACGATATACCATCAACAACGATTCCATTTGCTGAAACATAACACAACTGAATCGATGGTAGGTATTTTGCCTTTAGCTCCACACCACGATTCATTACAATATATACATCATGTACATTTAATGCAACGGGGTCTAAACCGATATGTTACATTCCCCTCCCCCTTCAATAGCACTGTCCTCAGTGCTTTACAAAATTTGAACAAAATGCTACATTGGTATCGCCTTAGTGTTCCACATAATTGAACAAAAATGGATGTGCCAATCGCATGGCATCCTCCAACTCCCATGTAGCCTCTTCAGGTCCGTAGTGCTTCCATTACACCTTTACCTGCCCTATGGCCCGGTTTCGGAGCATTGTGACCTTCCTGTCGAGGATGCGCATTGGCTCGGTTCGGAACTCTCCCTCAGGTTCCACCTGAATCACATCCCAATTTATCACATGGTTAGGATCATGTACATATCTCTTAAGCAAAGAAACATGAAAAAAATTACGAGCTTTAGTGCTAGCAGGCAATGCAAGTCTATATGCAACTGGCCCTAATCTTTCAAGCACTTCAAACGACCCACAGTATCTTGGTGACAGCTTGGCACAATTTCCAAGCTTCAAGGAACTCTTCCTTGCCCTCACTCTGAGGTAAACATGATCCCAAACACTGAACTCCCTGTTCACCCTATGCTTATCTGCATAGCTTTTCTGCCTGTCCTGTGCTGTTTTTAGATTTTGCCTAATCTTTACAACCTCTTGCTCCATTTCCTTGAGCAATTCTGGTCCAAGCACAACCTTGTTCACTGGATTATCCCAAGTCACTGGTGTTCTACACCTTCTTCCATACAAAGCTTCATACGGACTCATCCCCAAGGATGCCTTTTGTCCATTGTTATAAGCAAACTCTACCAAGTGTAAGTAATCTTCCCACTTGGTTGGTTTGTCCATCACATACATGCGAAGCATATCTTCAAGCACCTGATTAACTCTCTCTGTCTACCCATCTGTCTGAGGATGGTATGCAGTGCTGAAGTGTAGCTTTGTGCCCAAATCTGTAAACAACCCCTTCCAAAAATTGGAAGTAAACTTGACATCTCGATCAGAAACTATTGCCTTAGGCAATCCATGCAATTTGAAAATCTCCTTCATGAATATCTTTGCAATGTCATCAGTCTTATGCGTAGACTTAACCGATATAAAATGTGCTTCCTTAGTCAACTTGTCCACCACAACCATGATGGAATCATGTTGTCTCCAAGTCATCGGCAATCCTGTAATAAAATCCATGGAAATAATTTCCCATTTCCATTCTAGAACTGGCAAAGGCTGCAACAAACCTGCTGGGTGTTGATACTCAACCTTTACCTGCTGACACTTCATGCACCTTGAAATGTATTCAGCCATATCATTTTTCATTCCTGGCCAAAAGTACTGCTTTCTGGCTGTAGCAATTGTCTTCTGGTATCCTAGATGACCAGAATATGGAGCTTGATGGATCTCATCCATAACAACCCTCCTCAAATCTACTACGTTTGGAATATAAATTCTGCGTTTATAAGTAAGGAGTCCATCTTCTTCCAATTTATATCCCCCATACCTTTTCTCAAGACTTTGCTGCTGCAATTTGTCTTTAACCAGCTCATACAATTAATCTACGGCAGTACGATCAACAATCTGCTGCCTCAAATTTGATTGGCAAATACTAAGGGATGCCACATGCATTTCCTGCACCTTCCTGCTGAGTGCATCAGCTACCTTATTCTCTTTTCCCTTTATGTGCTTGATTTCAAAATCAAACTCACATAGAAACTCCAACCATCTCGCTTGCCTAGCGTTCAGAGTAGGCTGATCAAATAGATACTTCAGACCACAAAGGTCTGTTCTGAGCTCAAATCTTCTGCCCATCAAGTAATGCCTCCACATCTTAAGAGCATGTACTATGGCTGCAAGCTCTAGATCATGAGTGGCATAGTTCTTCTTCTCGACTCATAACCTATCATGTGGTTGTTTTGCATAAGGATTCCTCCAAGCCCTTGTCCACATGCATTGGTACATACCACAAAATATTTCTCTAGATCTGCAACTTTCAATACTGGTGCACTGGTGAGAAGATTCTTCAACCGCTGGAAGCTTTCTTCACACCTTGATGTCCATTCAAGCTTTATCCCCTTCTTTTGCAAAGAAGTGATGGCATGTGCAACCCCGGAGAATCTTTCAATGAATCTCCTGTAGTATCCTGCAAGTCCCATAAAAGATCTTACATCTGTCACATTTCTTGGAGTAGGCCAATTCATAATGGCTTCAATCTTTTCAGGGTCCACAGATATACCCTCTTCTGAGATAATGTGACCCAAATACTGAATTCTATCTCTATAGAAGTCACACTTGCTTAGCTTTGCATACAACTGATGCTCCCTGAGCAATTGCGATGTCAACCTCAAATGCTCTTCATGTTCTTCCTCATTCTTAGAGTAAACAAGAATGTCATCAAGGAAAACAAGAACAAACTTGTCCAAATACCTGCTGAAGACACTGTTCATAAGGCACATAAATGTAGTTGGTGCATTTGTGAGACCAAATGGTACCACTACAAACTCATAATGTCCATACATTGTTCTGAAGGCTGTCTTATGAATGTCTTCATCCTTGATTCTCACTTGATGGTAACCAGACCTCAAGTCAATCTTGGAAAATACCTTTGCTCCTCTCATTTGATCAAAGAGGTCATCAATCCTAGGCAAAGGATATTTGTTCTTCACAGTAACCTTGTTCAACTGTATGTAATCAATACACAACCTGAGCGTACCATCTTTCTTCTTTACAAACAGAACTGGTGCTCCCCAAGGAGACATACTCGGCCGGATATACTTCTTTTCCAACAACTCTTGCAGTTGCATCTTCAACTCTAGCATCTCTGGTGTACTCATCCTGTAGGGTGTCTTGGACACTGGTGCTACTCCTGGAACAAGTTCAATGGTGAAATCAATGTCCCTCTTTGGAGGAAGTCCTAGAATCTCATCAGGAAACACATCCTTGAATTCCTGTAACACCTGATAGTCCTCCAACCTAGGAGTTTCATCTCCTGTTGGCTCCAAAATATGAGCTGCGTACAACTAGCAACCTTTCCTACAGAACTTCTTCAACTGCATTATTGAAACCTGCCTTACTGAAATCACCTTTGGAATGCCTTTCACAACTACTGGGTTTCCTTCTTCATCCATGCATTCGAAAGTTTTGTTATAACAGTGAAGCTTTACCCTGTGAGCTTCTAACCAATCCATTCCAATGAGAACATCATAGGAACCAAGTGGTAGAACATTCATATCTACACAAGTGATCAATCCATTCATAACCAATGGACATTTTTCTACAACTTCACTAACATTTCTCTTAGTTCCAGTGGCTAGCTGAACTAACCAATATTTCTTATGCTTTACTTTCTTAAAAGCACAAATCTCCACTACTCTAGGAGTAATGCAATTGTGAGTAGAACCAGGGTCAATAAAAATAGAAACAAATTGCTCAACAATCTTACCTACAACTTCAACCACAATTGACTGGTGATCTGCCTAGCGATCCTCCAGTGCTGCATAAATCCTAGGGACTTCCCTTGCTACTTGACCCACTGTTTCTGCTTCTTGAATGTTGTAAGCTAGCATTGCAATCTTATTCTCGAGTGGACAATTTCTGCGCATGTGGGGTCCTCCACATTTTCAACATTGGAGTGGTCCTCTATTCTGCTGTGGATCCTTAGGCTTTTCTCCTATCTCTCCAACTGGCTTACTCGCAGCTTGGGATGGCTGCTTCTGCTAATTCCTGAATCTAGAAGGTTTCAAACCTTTCTTTCTTTGGTCAAAATTCTCATTCTTCTTGTCCTTCCATGCCTTATGGTAATCAGGTTTACTTTTGCTTTGCTCGTAGCAATACTAAGCCTTTCTTATTGCTTCTTCAAGAGTTCTAGGTTCATAAAACTCAATCCTATCTTTGTAAGACTGAGGTAATCCACTCAAAAATCGCTTGACCTTCAATTTCTCATCCCTCATGTACCGGACATACCTCAACAGCTCCAAAAACTTATTTGCATACTCTTCCATGGTCTGTTGTCCCAATCTCAGCTCATGGAACTCCTTAATCTTGTCATCATAATACCTGTCAAAGAGGTATTTCTGCTTGAAATACTTCTTGAACTGTTTCCACTTAAGTCTCCTTTCACTGATCCTCTTTACTTGCTTGAAGTGTTTCCATCAAATGGATGCCCTTCCATTTAGATTGAATATGGAAATTCTTGCCTTCATGTTTCTCGAATAATCATGAACTTGGAAATACTTGTTTATCCCAAGAATCCAAGCTTCAGCCTCTTGTCTAGTCTTTACCTCACCATCAAATGTAGGAGGTTTAGCCTTCTTAAATTCATCCTGAGAGAGATCCCTATGGTGTCTCCTTCTTTTTCTTTTACGAGAATATGAGCTTGAATCCCCGCTGGATTCTTCAGAGTCAGATGATCCACTAGAAGTCCTTCTCCTTCTCCTAGTACTACTCTTACTGCCTTCTAATCTTGTTTTACCCCGCCCAGAGTCTATCTTTCTTTGCAAGTCTGTCAAGCTCTGCAACATGGCAGCATTCAACTGATGCTGCTCTTCCTGGGCTTTAATCAAGCTTCTCATGGTGGCTGCAACATCTGACGTTGTCTCTTGGAATCTCCTTCCATTAGACTCTATGTCATCATTTTCGTTACAGACATTTTCTCCCATGGCGTCTTGCGCACGCTCGTAAGAATCTCGAGCATCATATTTGTCATGGGTTCTCATAACTGAACCACCACTCACTTACCAAGCTACACTATCTGGAATACTGCCCTTGAAGGTGTCTATGATTTTACAAACGTGTTAGTAACACAACTGTTAGATGCATAACATTGATATAAACCAGAATTACTTACCTTCTCCTAGAAAAATCATAAATTACAATTTCACTTAAACAAAAAATCTTCTTCCTTTTCATCCCTGTAATCCACTAACAATCTGTTGAAAAATCCACTGAAAAGTAGTTGAAAATCGTTGAGAAAATCCCACTCGAAAACCCAAAACTTCCTTCGTCAAATCGAGTCTCATCCCCACTAAAATTCTAACATTTCGGCGACCCAATCAACAAATTTCCCCGGTGCTCATCGGCGGTCCCTTCAACTAAAAGTTTTTGATGTATCGGATCTCTTGTTGTCTAAGCTGCCGGACTACCATCGGCGATGCCAAGGACTGATGTGTGTCGACGATCGAAACATTAATCACTACAGCATCGGCGAGGAAACTAACTCCATAACGTTGTATCGACGATCGGAAGCACTATGCATCGGGTGGAAAGTTCTTTAGGTGGCCGCAATGGCGAGCAACAAACCGTCTGTGGGTTCTGCAAACCATAAAACTTGTTGGCGGTCTCATCAGTTGTTTTCCTCCGCTATATTGGCCATCAGATCCACTAATCCTCTCCGTCGTATCGATGATTCAAACAACAAACATTTTCCGCTGCGTCAGCGACCAGAGCACTATCGGCAGTTGAAGACTCTAATCGTCGGGGTGATAGTCCAATTGACAGCCACAACGGCAAACTCACAAACAACTAATGTTTTTTGACGTTCATCGGCGATCAAAACAACTAACTTCTTTTGGCGCGTCGGCGGACAAATCCACTAACCTTCTCCAACGTATCGGCGGTCTCATCAACTATTTTCCGCCGATGTTTCGGCGATCCGAACAACTAACTTTCGCCGACATCCACCGCCGCATCGGCGGCTTCATCATCTAATTTTCACCGACAGTTCGGCAAAACTTCCTTCTTTGTTCTCCGTCACGTCAACTGCGCCATCAACTAAATTTCGCTGACGACATCGACGGTCCAAACAACTAATCTTTACCGATCGCCGATAGTCGATATCAGATGTTCTTTCAACTAAATTGAGCCAGCGTTTCGACGATTTTCAGCTGATCTCTACCGAAACTACGGCTCCCACATCCACTATTCTCCTCCGACGGCCGACGAACACTTAGAAAAATTTCCGCAAATTTTCTTTTGACTGTCCTCCGTCGGGTGGGCTTCCGCCTAGCTCTCCACTGCATCGGAAGAGCTTCCCACTAATTTTTCCGATGAGCCGATAGTTCGGCACTTTCAACATCTAATTTGCGGCGATCTTTAACTTAAACTGAGCCGAACGCATCAGTGTTTTCCTCGTCTTTCCTCTGTCGCTCTGTCGGCTAGCCCATTAGCTAATTTTTGTCGATCAAATCAACTAAATTTCGTCGCCGCCAGGGTCTGTATCGGACAGCCCTTAGACTAATTTATCCACTGCATTGGAAGGGATCCCCACTAAGTTTTTCGATGAGCCGACGGTCTGATACTTGGAAAAAATTTTGAAATCTTTTCCATCTGCCCCTCGTCGGGTGGCCTTCCGACTATGCTTTCCGCTGTATCGGAGGAGCTTCCCTCTTAGTCCTCCGATGGCCCGACGAGCTAGGCACTTAGAAAAATTTTCAACAAAAATTTTCTATCATTCACAGATTTCTTCTTGCCGCGCTCTGGCAACCTTCCTCTGTCAATGGTTGTCAATGGTTCTCATGGCCCATTCAGGCCCATGCTGCAACCTTTGCTTTGATACCACTTTGTAACATCCCCGACCCTCCGACCGACGAATATTACACTATGGTGTCATTAAATGTCCGGGAAACTAGCCCCATGAACATGAAGATACATAAAACCAAAATGCTTGAACATAAAACGTGCTAAGATGCATAATCCTTTACATACACAACGGAAGCAAACATACATTCATTCAAGCATTCGACATGTTCATCATCATTCATTAAACAATAAATATAAATGTAAAGACGAAATGGTCAAGAATACTTATCTTATAAAAGATTCGTCCCGTAACCAGCTACGTCGCTGCAACGTTCCACCCAACCATAGGCCAACGTGCTCCTTAATCTATCAACAACGCTGCCACCCCTGAGTTGGGAATGATTCCCCAAGGAATAAGGAACAAGCAGGCTTACACATAGCCAAGGATACACAAAACAACAGATCAGCCAAGCCAACACAGTTGGGTTTATCAGGCTATCACAGAGCTGGGAAAGGCTAATTGCTAAGCTGGTGAGCTCATTGCAGAGCTAAGGACACCTACACTAGAACTAGCATGGCTTCTAGAACACCCACACACAGCCAACACAAGGAAATCAGTCCCTTCTCTGCTACACAGTCCCTCAGGCTCTGACCTCCCTTCCAGTTCTATTCAGGGGTTGTGGAGAAGAAAGCCAGCCCTCTAGCTCTGTTTGTGTGGCTCCCAAACACACCAGGTTTATCAAGAAAACCAAGCCCTCATCCCCACTCCAACACAGTCCGAATACCAACCACTGCATACACGCAGCTAAATAAGCTATTCACAACTTGGACAGGGGAAAACAACTCTTGAGTCTTTCTTGGCCCTATCATGGCCAAAAAAACTCCATAACAAACTACAACAGCCCCAAAACGTAACAGAAAACACAACCAATAAAACGTGGAGGAAACAACAGTTCATTCTCAACGATGAAGCCATAGAAAACTTACACAGTTCGAGAATGGGAAGGTAAACAAACTCTCATCCCGTGCCTCCCAAAGAACTTACACACATGCCACAATCCGTAGGGAAATTACACGCCCCCAGCCCAGAACGTCAATTGCCAAATCGGCACCCCCATCTCTCTACGTGAGGAACCAATGCGAGTGGGAGAGTGCCCATGCAGTTGTGGGGAGAATGGAATAATGGGTGCCGTGGTTTTTCTTTCCAACACGAGGGTCAACCTGCTGGTGGAGTGTGCATGTGGGCAAGGACTGACACTCCTGCCACACTTCACTCCCCAGCAATAACTGCCCCAACTAACAACAGAACTTTTAATGAGGTAGTTGGATGAGAAAATGGAAGGTGAGCAAATCAAAAGGGCGGTGACACATGGCTTTTCCCCTATGGGCTCAAGGTTTAACCATTCCCTCCTCCCTATCCTTAGGAATATCATGCCCTTTTCAATATGGTTGCAGTGACATAGCTGGTTGGGTTCATTTAATTAAAATGCATATTTACATGATAACAAAACTTAATAGGTGTCGTATATCACGATATACGATCGACAACGATTCCGTTCGCTGAAACATAACACAACTGAATCGATGGTGGGGCTTTTTCCTTTAGCTCCACACCACGATTCATTACAATATATACATCATGTACATTTAATGCAACGAGGTCAAAACCGGGGTGTTACATCATATAACACTCTTATTGGAATGGACTTGTTGGAAGCACATAGTGTTAAACTTGACTGTTGCAACAAAACATTTGAGTGCATTGATGATGAAAGAAACCCAAAGATTGTAAATGGAATTCAAAAGGAAATTTATGCATATTTCAGTCATGCAACTGAAGAAGTTCTATAGGAAAGGTTGTCAATTGTATGCAACCCGTATAGAGGATCATCATGTATTACAAGAATTCAGAGGCGTGTTCCCTGATGAAGTACTAGGACTTCCTCCAAAGAGGTACATTGACTTCACAATTGATCTTGTGCCATGAGCAGCACTAGTGTCTAACACACCTTAGAAAATGTGTACACTAGATTTGTTAGAGCTAAAAATGTGATTGCAAGAATTATTAAAAAAGAAGTAAATAAGGCCAAGTGTGTCTCCATGAGGAGAACCAGTACTATTTGTGAATAAGAAAGATGGAACACTCAGGTTATGTATTGATTACAGGAAGCTAAATAAAGTGAGTGAAAAACAAGTACCCATTGCCTCGAATTGATGATCTTTTTGACCAAATGAGAGGAGCAAAGGTATTTTCAAAGATTGACTTGAGGTCTAGATACCATCAAGTGAGAATCAAGGGAAAATACATTCACAAGACAACCCATAGAATAAGGTATGGACACTTTGAAATTATAGTTGTGCCATTTGGTCTCACTAATGCACCAACTACTTTCATCTGTCTCATGAATAGTGTTTTCAACATATATTTGGACAAGTTTCTTCTTGTTTTTCTAGATGAAATTCTTATTTACTCTAAGAATGAAGAGGAGCATGAAGAACACTTGAGAATGGATTTGCAATTATTAAGGGAGTATAATTTATATGCCAAATAAGTAAATGTGAATTTTACAAAAATAAAATTCATTATTTGGGTCACATCATCTCAGAGAAAGGAGGATCAGCTGATCCAGAAAATATTGAATCCATTATGAATTGTCCAACTCCAAAGAATATGACAGATGTGAGATCTTTTATGGGTGTTTCTGGTTATTATAGGAGATTCATTAAAGGATTCTCTATTGGCCCTAGGAAAAGATAGGCTTCAGCCATAATTTTGCTTGAAAATAAGGAGAGTCCAGATGCATGATAGAGGAAGCTGAGACTGAGGAAGATGAGTTGCGACAGAAGAAGCTGTGGAAGAAGAGTTGCGACAAAAGAAACGGAGGGAGAAGAGTTCAAAATGGAAGAGAAGAGTCTGCGACCAAAGGGAACAACCATGATGGAAGGAACCACAATAGAAGAAGAGTACAATGGTTGAAAAGGACAACTCAATGATCATGGGTAAGAAGTATGTTAGAAAAACACATGCTTTTGGAATAAAATATCTTTGTATTTATGTGATGATAGTTCATATTGTTAGCATAACTGAATGTACGTGAATAGGAATGAAATCCTATCAGCTTTAATGGAATAGAGTTGGTTGATTATGACATGTAAGTGCCTATAAAAGAAAGAACCCAAGTTGTGTTCAGGTTAGTCTCTACGTCTCTGCTAACTTTTGTCTTAGAAGAATTGAAGAATATAAGAGTTGTAGAGTTGTAAAGAAGAGAGTCGATCCATGCTGTGTGCAGATAAACAGTAGAGTGAGTGAGAGGAAAACTGCAGAAACCTAAGACTAGATAGCATGAGAGGAGAGAAGTTTGTATAGATTGTAGAGAAGATCTAGAACAGAGTTTGTAAGCCGAGTGCACAGACAAAAGGTGCTATATATTTCTCATGCCAGATGAAGAGCACCTTTGTGGTTTTTCCCAGATGGGTTTCTACATTAAATGTTGTCTCAATGTGTATTTGATCAATATGTCTATGTTGAGTGAATGCATGCTGTAAATAAGTAGGTTTGAATAAATTGACTAGCATTTGTATATGAATGAGTTCTTAAACGCATGTGTTGCACTATTGATAGATTGAACATGTGCTAAAGCTTTATATTACTATTGCAATCTACGTCGATGGATAAATAGAGTAATATCTTTAATGAACCTAATAAGAATAAGAAATACACCCGTTGGCTTTAGTTGAGCAAGCTAGTGAGGTGTAGAAGAAGAGGAAATACCCACCCAACTGTTGAAACTCGGTTCTGGAAGTTACCCAGAGAGATATCTTGCGTGAGAATGCACCTACATCGCAGGTGTTGTTGACTGAGCCCTGCTTTGTTAGGACGATATATTGGGCTTTGTTGACGAAAAAACGAGGGCCTAAACCTGGTTCGAAGGAGGAAAAACCAACAAATGCTTATGTTGTTAGGACCGTGAATGATTTTGGTGGGATTTTTTTGGCACCCATCGAAGCCGGAAATTCAAGAGTGGCTGGATTCTGAAGCATTAGAGTTTAGACGAGAAAAAAGTGAAAGATCACAGTTGGATCCATCAAAGTGGTTGGAGCGATACATTTATACTGATATTCATGAAATTTTCTTTTGCAATTTTTTTGTTTTGTTGTATGAGTGGTTGTTGAAGCTAGCAACCCAAGGAACAAATTTCCAAGAAACAGAACCAACAGAGTGGAGTCCTCAACTGATTCAGCAATTGAACAATATTAGCAACTTTATATCTAGGGCTGTCGATTTTTGGGTAAACATTATTTTGGAGGGATACATTACTAAGTTTGTTGTCAACATAATAAAATCATATAGTGAGGTGAAAAGAAAAATTATCCAAGGACCTAGAGGAAGATAGTTGACATCTTTAAGAATTTGGATAAAGATGCTTATATGTGAAAAAGGGATCATGAGAATGGAGTCCGACGAGTAAAAAACTGTGTATAAAGACCCGGGTTATGCCGCAAACGACATGTGAGAAAAACAAAGCAAAGTAGGTCGAGATGTTCCTTGATGATAGCGAAACCGAACTAGAGGGTGGACTTCTAAGAAGTGGAAGAAGGTTTCAATCGGGAAAAAGAAGAATTGTGACTAGAATAGGAAGTTGAAGTACGACCAGAGGAGAATACTACGAATTGACATTGCACTTTGAAGCAGGTTCTTGTGACAAGGAAGAAGAATACTATCCTATCTCTAAAAGGGAAGAAGAAGAAGAAGCCTCAGATCCAGAGTATGAATACGACACACCTACGACCCTGCGTACGTCTCTGAGGTAAGGTCCATAAAATCCTCTCCTAATGGGTTTATCAATACAAGTAATAATAACTGTGGGGATAACTGACAAGGGAGTCCTTCTAGCCAAACCTTTTATCCAATAGTACCAAGGACCAATATAATGGTTAGGAATGATATTAAGCTGTCGATATTCAATGGAAATGGGTTAGAATACCTAGAGCAACATCGGTTTCTATGTGAAGTCATATGTATCGTGCGACGGGTCCAAGATGAGGCCATAAAGAGGGCTCAAATCATCACAACCCTGATGGGTCATGCATTGGATTGGTATATGAAGTTCTATGTGGTTCAGATAGGAGTCGCACAAAAAACACTCGACCAAATTCGAGAAGGACTAATAGATGAATTTAGAAATCCTCACCTATAGGAGAGACAAGTGTAAGAATGATGAAAATTCAGTCGCAGCTAGCCAACCTTACGCTGCAACTCTAGGACATTAAAAATGGGAAAGAGATCCAAGAATAAATGTGGTATACTAGATGCAGAACATAGGGACACCATAAGGATAACTGCTCGACACTCATGAATTACATCGCATTGGGAGTGTTGAACCTGATAATACACAATGGATGCCTTGGTGTAGAATATGCCAAAATAGAGGCCATCGGTCGGAAGAGTTTTTGTAATTACAGAATATTATAAGTGCACCAGCTAGTTTATATTGTAAATTTTGTAAATCAATAGGCCATGATGAGAAAGACTGTAGAGCATTTCATCTGTTGCAGCAGAAAATAGTGGACACCTGTTTAATGAAGAATGAAGATCAAATTCAAGCTAAGTAATATTAAGCTCAATACCCACAAGCTTGGTATTATCAAACGCAATATCCACCTAATCAATACTTGCAACAACAATACCCTCAACAAAGGGAGGGTGTAAATTTTAGAGTTCAAGGACAAGGAGGAGGAATTGGTCGAGGAATAGACTAAATTACTATGTTATCATTGTGGGAAACCAGGACATTTTTCCAAGGTCTGTGTGATCCCTATAAATACATGTTTGTATTGCAAATAGTTTGATCATACCATCGAACAATCTCCACCGTTGATTGCGAAGTGGCGAGATAGAAATGTGGGAAATCCAAACCCTCTGCAGAATCCCAACCATAATATCCAGAATATTTATGTTGAGCCGAGGGAACCACATATAGTTGTTGTAACAAGAGGAGGTGTTGTGACTGAAGATGACCAAGAAACACAACATGAAAAACCACAGGTGCGACTAGAAACGCAAAAGAAAGTGTTGCTCGACGTTCAAAAAGAAAAAAATATATTCTTGGACGGGCTACCATAATTTGTTGAAAAGAATCAAGCGTTGACTTCTGCTGCTACACTACCAAGAAGACCAACAATGGAGATGCCTGAAAGGTTTGACTAGCTGTTCTGAAAGTAACTAACAGGAAAGGTCAGCAAGCTTAAAGAGTTTTTAAAAGTTACTTATCGCTAATACAAGATAAAGATGATGTCACATAATTGACAGCTCTCATAGAAGAACCTCAAGAATAGGTGCGACTTGAAAGAAGGGTTAACCATGTGGGAAAAATATTAAAGACTGGTTGCGAGTTAAGGATGAATACCTAGATAGGAGACTATGGTATGTACTACATTATCCTAGACTTGGGCTTTGAATTCAACATTTTGACAAGACAAACATGGGAAAGCATGGGGAAAATGCGCCTAGAGCGGTCTCTTATCCAGCTCAGATTAGAAAATCAGTCGAAAGTCCTACCTATAGGTCGACTGACTCAAGTTCCTATCGAGGTAGAAGTCCCAAGAACACATGTTGAATTTGAAGTAAGCGACATTGTCGATGCAATAAATATGTATCCTAGATTTTTGGGGATCGACTGGGCGATTGATGATCAGACCATCATTAATTTTAAGAAAATAATCTTAACATTTGAAGATTCAGAGCTAAGGGTGGTCGCACCAATTGATCTGCTAGAAGGTCATAGATACGTCGAGCCAGTAAATAGTGAAGGACAAGGCGACTATCTGGACCATATTTATAACATCATGTTTGCAAGGGACGATTATGTAAATCCAACAATCGACAAAAATCTTAGTTGGTGGAGTATTAGTTCTTGTACATCATATTCTGGCAAAGCATTGTAAAACTGGCAGAATTAGATGCATGAAGTATCCATGAGAATGTGCACAATAATTACACGATCTATGTGACGGATAGGAACCGAGGTAAGTGATCTACCCACATATGAAGGTTTACCTAACCTTGCATCTTTTCTGACATAATTTGAAGAAAAATTCACAGAACATCAACGCTTGTTCACCCTGGACTTTTCATTGAAAGCTACACCCTCCATATGGTGGGTTGCACATAAATAATCTATCTCGGAATGGCCATAATGTTGATAATTGATGGAGATACAATTCATATAAGATATTAGTTATATTGGTAAAAAGTATACAGGATTGACTAATCCTGTCGAGCATATTGAGCATTGTTGTGCGACATGGGAGGCATGTCCGCAACATGAATGGATTCATCAGTTCATGCACACATTAGACATGATATCAAGGAACTGGTATACATCAGTTGAACTGAGACGAGGGACAATTAAATGGGATGAATTAGCTACTATATTCACACACACATTTGAGTTTTTTGATGATCATCCTTCAATTGATGCTGAATTGTAAGTAATCAAGGAAAATATATTTGAAGATATCCCTGTTGCAACGACAAACTTCAATCAACACAATGCAACAATCCAACATTGGATGGAGTGCTATAATGTGATGAGAGAACTTGATGATGATGACCCACTTGATGAAAAACATACCAACATCTAAAGGTACGCACGTAGTGGAAGGACTTTGTATTTCTAGTGATTAGTTTCCGAATCCACTAAAAGTCAAGAAAGTAAAAATTCGCTCCTCAGAGAATCCAAAATTTTCCAGTATTGGAAATTACTGGGATGAACAAATTGTCGCAAAGATTATGGACCTATTGCATGAGTTTCAGGATTTGTTCCCTACAAAATTCTCATAAATGAAAGGAATTATCGGAGACCTGGGATAAATGAAATGACCATTAATGCACGACGCAAAACCTATCAAGAAGCGACCATACCGACTGAATCTGTGGTATAAAGAGAAATTCAAGACAGAATTGGAACGAATGTTGGATGTGGGTATCATAGAACCAGTTGAAGAATTAGAGTGGATTACTCTGATAGTAGTGCAAGATAAGAAGGTTACAGGTGAAGTAAAGATTTGCGTCGACCTAAGGAAATTGAACGACGCTTGTTTACATGACCCATTTCCAACTTCATTTACAAATGAGGTATTAGAAAGTGTTGGGGGTCAATAAGTTTATTCATTCACTGATGGGTTCTCTATCTACCATCAGATCATAATTGTAAAGGAATATCAACATAAGACAACCTTTTCGACAGAGTGGGGTTGCTTCCAATACATGGTAATGCCCTTTCAGACTCAAGAATGCTCCTGCTATCTTTTCCAGGATAGTAGTGGCTTCTTTCAAAGATTTTATTCATAAATTTATTGAGTTCTACTTCAACGATTGGAGCGTATTTGGGCTCATTAAGGATCATATTGAGAGCCTCATAATGATGCTGAAACGGTGTTGCCAGTATCATATTTTGTTAAACTTAAATAAATGTATCTTTTGTGCCCCTTTTGGAATTTTGTTGGGCCATGTAGTTTGTCATTATGGAATCATGTTCAACCCTGCTAAAATTGAGATCATCGTCGACCAACCACCACCTAACAAAGTGAAGCAACTGAGAACAACATTGGGACATACGGGATACTATCAAAAAATTATCAAAGGATATGCAGAGGTGACTACTTTGATGGATAGGTAATTGAAGAAATATGTTAAGTTCCAGTGGATAGAAAATTTCCAAGAAAGTATGGACACTTTAAAGAATAATATGGTTACAATGCCCATACTTGTATTTCTAGACTGGAAAAATGGGTTTCATGTACATGTAGATGTGACGTCCATCGCACTTGGCGTGGTACTAGCACAACCTTGCGAAGGGCCGATTGACCATCCTATTGCCTTTGCTAGCAAGAAATTATCAACAACAGAGAAGAACTATGCCATGACAGGAAGAGAGGGACTAGCTATGGTATACACTCTGCAGTAATTTCGACACTACTTGCTGGTTGGACATTTCAAAATGTACACAGATTATTCAACATTGAAATACCTGGTCAATAAGCCAATGTTGTCGGAGAATATTTTTCGATGGCTTCTCCCTTTTTAGGAATTTCACTTTGAATTCATTGTTAAAATGGGTCGACTTAATTCAAGGCCAGACCATATCTTGAGGATTGAGAGTGGCAAAGAACCTAGTAATCTCAATTGTAGTCTCCTTGACGCACAGTTATTTGCAATAACAATGTTTGATGATCATTATTAGGACATCATACAATTTTTTAGTACGGACTATGCCCCAACCGAATTTACTACTGCACAAAAGGAGAAGTTAGTTGTGCGAGCTGCAGAATTCCAGTTGATTGCTGGACAGTTATATAAAATGGGTCCTTATGAGATTCTTCGTCACTGCATCTTGGAATATGAGCAACTAATGATACTCAATGAAGCACATGTTGGTGTTGTGGGAGGCCATGACATTGGAAAAGAAATAGTGCGAAAGATATTGCAAGTAAAATTGTGGTGGCCCACCATGCATGCATATGCTTGAGAATACTGTCACAGTTGTGATGTATGTCAAAGAACTGAAAAAGCCATCGCAACGAGATGAAATGCCACTAGTAACTCATGTATCTTTGCAGGAATTTGACAAATGGGTTGTTTATTTTGTGGGACCTATTAATCCAACAGAGAAAAGAACATGTGCAAGATATATTATTACTGCAACCGATTACTTGATCACATGGGCTAAAGCAACGCTAGTGAAGGATTGTACTGTTGCGATTACTGCAAAGTTCTTGTTTGACAATGTTGTGACTAGATTCGAATGCCCAAATATTTTGATAAGTGACCAAGGTACACATTTTGTCAATAAGTTAATCGAAGAATTAATCGAATAATTCCAAATCCAACATCAAAAGACAACGCCATATCACCCTCAAGTGAATGGTGTTGTCGAAGCATCCAACAAGATCCTGGAAAATGCGTTGACAATGATTTGTAATGTTCAAAGAGATGACTGGGACAAGAAAATACCTGCAATTTTGTGGGCCTATCGCACGACTTGTAAGAAGTTGAAAGGTTGAACTCCATTTTTCTTGGTGTATGGAAAATAGGTTGTGATGCCAGTGGAATATATTGTACCCAGCCTAAGAATTCTTGCGATTACATAAATGATAGATGTTGGTGTTCCCGAGGAAAGACTGTTGCAGCTGATACAATTGGAAGAGGAAAATTTTCTTGTAGGTTATCATCAAAATGTTCAGAAGGAACGACAGAAAGTATGGCATGATCACCACATCAAGAATAAGTGAGTTCAAGTCAGAGGACATGTTCTTCTGTATGATAAAATATTTTTAAAGCATCCATGTAAGCTGAAAACACACTAGCTAGGACTGTATATTATAATTTATATCATTTATGGAAGCACAGTGCAACTATAGAAGTTAGATGGAACACCTTTCAAAGGATTTGTGAATGGAAGTCGACTAAATCCTTACTAAGATAGTCACAACTTGGTCAATTAAAAAGAGAAAAGAAAAGAAAAGAAAAAGACAAATCCCTGTGAGTAATTTTGTTTTGATTTGACTGCATCCTACCAGCTGTCGCAAGAGGAAGCTAAAGGCGTCGCAGACTATTTGTCTGTTGCAAATGAAAAAGAGTGGCAAAGGCAATCCATCTATCGCAACAAAAGAAATATGTCAAAGGTTGAATACGAGTGGCAGAAAAGGAAGAGGTGTCACAGGACGAACTTGCGTCGCAGAAATGACTGCTAGCCGTAATTAATTCAAAAATGTGAGCAATTTTGACGAAGTGATTTTTGGTCACTTCTGTCATTATTGCACAATAAATACCACTAATGTGATAGGAGAATGACAATTTTTAGCGATTTCCATATGATGAGTTAGACAATCTGCCCATGTGACGGATATCACCGCCACCTTTCCATTAATTGTCCACGTGTATCACCCATTAGAGGAAATTTCAACTCAAAATGGGCCTCCTACAAAAAATTAATAAAATAATACTTAAAATAATAAAATAATGTTTATTAATTTTGGAGGAAGAAAAGAAAAAAACTACTTTTGTGTTTGTATTTTCGACATATCTCCCTGTGTTTTTACTCAAATTTCGATCGGGATAGCTCGTTGAATGCGGAATTAAATTCTGCATCTAACGAGTACCCACTCGGCATACTTTTGACGGACCCCACTACCCCATAAATAGGAAATACCTGAAAAAAACGTGATGATGATTTAATTCCGCATCCAACAAGTACCCACTCGGCATACTTTTGACGGACCCCGCTACCCCAAAAACAAGAAATACCTGAAAAAACGTGATGATGACATCATCATCACGTTTTTTCAAGTATTTCTTGTTTTTGGGGTAGCGGGGTCCGTCAAAAGTATGCCAACTGGGTACTCATCATCACGTTTTTTCAGGTATTTCTTGTTTTTGGGGTAGCGGGATCCGTCAAAAGTATGTCAAGTGGGTACTCATTGGATGCGGAATTTAATTCCGCATCCAACGAGCTCTCTCGATCGAAATTTGAGTAAAAACACGGGGAGATATGTCGAAAATACAAACAAAAAACGTAGTTTTTTTTATGATAACTATCCCCAAATTTATATTAAAAAAATGTTTAAGACCTATACGGTATTTCAAATTTAAATCAATTTCATTGGCTAACACATGATGACATGGAATTTTAGTTAAAGTTAAAAGGCCCATTTTGAGTTGAAATTTCCTCTAATGTTCGTGCCCAAGTTTCAGTTCATTATGTTGCATTCGAGAGAGAGTATTTTATTTTTGTCTCCAACTACAAGAGCCGAAGTGGGTTTTCCATAGAGTTTGGTTATTTCCATTTCCAGTACAAGCACACCTTCAGAATCTTGAGTCGTGATTGCCTCACCCACACTTAATATGGAAGACACTATCAGATATGTTCTACCGAAAGTCATGGTTGCAAGGGAAATTCCATAGAGTTCAGTAATTCCTCCAGTGAGGTTGAGACCAAACCCACCAGGTCTATCAACGGGGAAGTGATTTGGTAACCACAAGAAGAAAGCACCAAAAATACCACTGCCAGGAGATGAATAAGAAATGGTTGAAATTAGGCTACCAGACGATATCCCGCCAAAACCACCTGATGCACCAAATAGGAAAATCACCAAAATGAAAAGTATCCATTGGTAAAGTCACTCGTTTCGAAAAGGACTTCAGGTAATGGTAAATAACAATGAGAGCCTACAACGTCACCTTTGTCTTTACAAGAAGCACATGATATGTTTGGTGATGTCGATGATCTTTACAAGAAGCTCAAGATATATTTGGTGTTGAAGAACTTTTCTCTCGTTGGTCCTAACGTTCTAAAGAAGTAATCTTTTAAAACTGGAGGAAAGAAGGAAAACAACAATAGAGGCTGCGAAGAAGATCAAAGAGGCGGGGGAACATTGTGCCAAGGAAGTTGAGTAAGTTTCTCAAATGTGGGAAGTGTTGATCGACGATGAAGAGTTAGAGAAAGTCATAGAATAGTTGCGCACCGTTGAGACAGAGGTGACCCAAATGAAGAACGAGATGAAGAAACTTCCCTTAGCATAGAAAACGGCTAAGGCTGCTGAAATGAAGAAAGTACATCAACAAGTCACAACAAAAGAAACATAATAGCATAAGTGCACTGACAGGGTCACAGAATTACAAACAAAGGCAGAAAGAGTTACAAGTATTATTCAACTTGTACACCAGAAAGTGCGAAAAGGAGTAGAGTCAGCAGGACTTACAACGGCGAAACACATAAGTTCCGACCTTGTGGAGAATTTGAATAAGAGTTAAGCAGAAGTACGGGAGGAGACCGCGCAGATAGTGAAAATATTCCAAGATTTTCAAAGTAAGGTCGTCATAATAGAAGTTTCAGACTAGTGTGGTTCGGGATGAGCCACATGTGAGTGTTGGGGGCATGTTGGACCTAAGAAAAGATAGGCATAATTCAACCAAAATTATGCTTGGGAGTATGAAGAGTCCAGTCACACAACAAAGGAAGCTGTGACAAAGGAAGAAGAGCTGTGACAAAAGAAGTCGTGGAAGAAGAGCTGCAACAGAAGCAACCGAGGGAGAAGAGTCTGTGACAAAAGATAAGAGTCCACGAACAAAGAGAACAACCAAAATGGAAGGAACCATGATAGAAGAAGAGTAGAGTGGTTGAAAAGGAACACTCAATGATCGTGGGTAAGAAGTCGGTTAGAATAGAGCATGCTTTGGGAATAAAACATCTTTGTATTTATGGGCCGATAGTTCTTACTATCAGTATGATTGAATGTACAAGAATAGGAATGACAGCTTGTCGGTTAACATAATAGAGTCCGTTGATTATGACATGTAAGAGCCTATAAAAGAGAGAACCCAAGTTGTGTGTGGGTTAGTCTCTAAGTCTATACTGGCTTTTGTCTTAGAAGAATTGAAGAATAGAAAAGTTGTAGAGTTGCAGAGAAGAGATTCGATCCAGGATGTGTGTGAATCAATAGTATAGTGAGGGAGAGGAAAAATGTTGAATTCTAAGACTAGAGATCATTAGAGGAGAGAAGCATGTACAGATTATTGAGTAGATCTAGAACAAAGTATGCAAGCTGAGTGCACAGAAAAAAGGTGCTATATATTTCTCATGCCAGATGAAGAGCTCCTTTGTGTTTTTTCCCATATGGGTTTCCACGTTAAATGTTGTCCCAATGTGTATTTGATGAATATGTCAATGTTGAATGAATGTATATTGTGAATAAGTAGGTCTAAATAGATTGACTAGCATTTGTGTATGAATGAGTTCTTAAATGCATGTGTCGCATTGTTGATAGATAAAACCTGTGCTAAAGCTTTATATTACTATTGCAATTTCTATCGAAGGATAAGTGGATTAATATCTTGAATGAGCCTAATAAGAATAAGAAATACATCCCCGGATTTAGTCGAGCAATATAGTAAGGTGACGAAGAAGAGAAAATCCCCACTCAACTGTAGAAACCTAGTTCTCGTAGTTACCCATAGAGATATCTCAGGTGAGACTGCACCTGTGTCGCAGGTGCTTCCGACTGATTCCTTCTCTGTCGGGCCAATATCTTGGGATTTGTTGACGAAAAAATGAGGGTCTAAACCTGGGTTGGAGGAAACACATTTGGCTTTGTTGACCTCATGTCAGGAGTCGCACGAGTGTCCAAGACACCCTTCAGGATGAGCACACCATAATTGCCAGAGCTGAAAATGCAGTTACAAGAGTTGTTGGAAAAGAAATGTATCAAGCCGAGTGTGTATCTGTGGGGAGAACTAGTTCTATTTGTGAAAAAGAAATATGCAACACTTAGGTTATGTATTGACTACAGACAGTTGAACAAAGTTACTGTGAAGAATAAATACCCATTACCTCGAATTGATGACCTTTTTAATCAAATAAGAGGAACAAAGCTATTTTCAAAAATTGACTTGAGTTCTAGTTACCATCAGGAAAGAATCAAAGAGGAATATATTCATAAGAAAACCTTTAGAACAAGGTATGGGAACTTTGATTTTGTGGTGGTACCATTTGGTCTCACAAATGCACCAACTACATTCATGTGTCTCATGAATAGTGTTTTTAGCAAGTATCTAGACAAGTCTGTTCTTGTCTTCCTAGATGAAATTCTTATTCATTTTAAGAATGAAGAAGAGCATGAAGAACATTTGAGAATAACATTGCAATTGCTAAGGGAGCATAAGTTGTATGCAAAGTTGAGCAAATTTGACTTTTATAAAGATAAAATTCATTATTTGGGTCACATTATCTCAGACAAAGGAATATTTGTGGACCCTGAGAATATTGAGGCCATTATGAATTGGTCAACTCCAAGAAATATGACAGATGTGATATCCTTTATGGGACTTGCCGGGTACTACAGAAGGTTCATTGAAGGATTCTCCAAGGTCTCCCATTCAATCACTTCCTTGCAAAAGAAGGGGAGAAAGTTTGAATGGAAACCGAGATGTGAGGAAAGATTTCAACGGTTGAAGAATATTCTTACAAGTGCACCAAATTTGAAAATTGCAGACCCAGAAAAAGACTTTGTGGTGTGTACCGATGCATGCAATCAAGGACTTGGAGGAGTTCTTATGCAATACAACCACATGGTATGCTATGAGTCAAGAAAGTTGAAGGAGCATGAGAATAACTATGCTACTCATGATTTAGAACTTGAAGCCATAGTTCATGCTCTAAAGATGTGGAGTAATTACTTAATGGGAAGGGAATTTGAGCTAAGGACAGACCATTGTGGTCTAAAATACTTGTTTGATTAGCCAACTTTAAATGCCAAGAAAGCCAGATGGTTGGAATTTATGTGTGAATTTGATTTTGAAAATCAAACACTTAAAAGGAAAAGAAAACAAGGTGGCTAATGCACTCAGCAGTAAAGTAAATGGAATGCATGTGGCATCTCTTAGTACTTGCCAACTGGATTTGAGGCAACAAATTATTAACCGTATTTCCGAGGATGAAGTGTACGTGCAGATAATGGACAAGTTGCAACAGAAAAACCTTGAAAGGAAGTACGCAGGATATCGATTGGAAGGAGACGAACTTCTTGCTTAATAGAATAGAATTTATATTCCAAATGTGACAGACTTGAGGAGGACTGTTATGGATGAAATCCATCAAGCTCCATATTATTGTCACCCGGGATATCAGAAAACAACTGCTACAGCCAGAAAGTAGTATTTTTGGCTGGGAATGAAAAAGTACATTGTTGAATATATTTCTAAGTGCATGAAATGTCAGCAGGTGAAAGTTGAACACTAACACCTAGCAGGTTTGTTGCAACCTTTGCCAATCCCGGAATGGAAATGAGAAGTCATTTCCATGGATTTTATTACATGGTTTCCAATGACTATGAAACAACATGATTCCATCATGGTTGCGGTGGAAAAGTTAACAAAGACACCACATTTTATACTGGTCAAGTCCACGTATAAAACCGATGCCATTGCAAAGATTTTAATGAAGGAAATTTTCATATTGCATGGATTTCCTAAGGCAATAATTTCCGACAGTGATACGAAGTTTACTTCAAATTTTTGGAATGGTCTTTTTGCATATTTGGGTACAAAGCTGAACTTTAGCACCTTCTACCATCCTCAAACCGATGGACAAACATAGAGAGTAAATTGGGTGCTTGAAGACATGCTTCACATGTATGTAATGGAAAAACCATCCAAGTGGGAGGATTATTTACACTTAGTAGAGTTTGCATATAATAACAGACAACAATCATCATTGTGAATGAGTCCATATGAGGATTTATATGGAATAAGCTATAGGACACTAGTGACTTGGGATAATCCAGTGAATAGAATTGTGCTCGGTCAAGAATTGCTTAAGGAAATGGAACAAGAGGTTGGAAAGATCAGGGGGAACTTGAAAGAAGCCCAAGATAGACGAAAGAGATATGTAGATAAGCATAGAGTGCATAGGGAGTTCAGTGTTGGGGATCATGTTTATCTTAGAGTGAGGCCAAGGAAGAGTTCCTTGAATATTGGGAGCTGTGCCAAGCTATCACCTAGATATTGTGGGCCATTTGAAGTGCTTGAAAGAATAGGGCCAGTTGCATATAGACTTGCATTTCCTTCTAGCACTAGAGCTCATAATGTTTTTCATGTCTCTTTGTTTAAGAAATATGTACATGATCCTAACCATGTGATTAATTGGGATGTGATCCAGGTGCAACCTGAGGGAGAGTTCTAAACCGAGCCATTGCGCATCCTAGACAAGAAGGCAATAGTGTCTGGAACTGAGCCATTGGATAGGTAAAGGTGCAATGAAAGCACTATGGTCCCAATGAGGCTACATGGGAGCTAGAGGATTCCATGAGAGTGGCACATCCGTTTTTGTTCAATTTTGAAGAGCACTGAGGATAGTGCTAATGTAAGGGGGAGGGGAATGTAATATCTCGATTTTGACCCTTATTGCATTAAAATTGTACATTATGTCAATATCATTATTAAATCATGGTGAGGAGATCAAGGCCAAGTAACCGCCATTGATTTAACATTTTATGAATCGACAATTAAAAATCGATACCTATGGTTCTCGTGCTAGCCAGGCACAATATAAAATGAGACATCATGTAAATATGCAATTTAATAAAATACCCACCGCTATCTATGCAATGCAACAAGAGATGGGGGCATGATTTCACAAGGAATAAGGAGGGAAATTATTCAAACCCTTGAGCCAATAGTGTTAAGCCAAATGTCAATGAGAGAACCCATAAACTCTCAACTACCCATTTTGTCTTATTCACCCAATCATTTAATTCTTCCAAAAGTTGGTTGAGGCAATTAATGCATTGGGAATGGAGAGGCATGGCAGTCAATTTCGTATTGGGGAAAGCCATCTTTTTTGGAAAATCGTATTTTTGCTTATGGGGCAAGTAAACACCCAAAAATGAGTGCCCAAGCCATTCCTCATCCACACGTTTCACTCCCTCACGCAGCTGGAGCTAGCTGGGGCATTTTCCCTCACGTTTTTCTGCAATTTTCCTCATCTTTCCATGGCTGGGAACCCTTTTTGTAATGCTCAGTAGCTGGGAAGAGAGATTCATGATTTGGGGGTTTATAGAGGTTGTTTTTGACCTTGTAATTTCCAAGAACGTTCGCTGAAATTGATTTTCTCACCCAAGGTTGATTTCCCCCATCTACCATTTCGTTTTTTGGTTGCCAAAACGTTTTTATTCATACCCAACACTTGTGTTTGTTGTTATGTGCATCCTTGTTTTGGTCTAAACTATTAGGAGTGGAAGAGGCCCAGAATTGGCTTGATAAATCTAGTGAAGAGAGGAACCTCACAAAAAGATCAAGAGGGGCTAGATAATCTTCTATGCACACCCAGGAGAACACTGGAAGGGAAGGTATGGCTCGAGGGACTGTGTAGTAGTGAAGGGGATACTTCCTTATGTTAGCTGTGTAGGTATTGTGGAGGCCAATCTAGATAGATATTGTGCAGGTGTCCATAGCTCTGTGGTTGATCTCACTAGCTTAGCAATTCTTCCTTTCCACTGCCTTAGTAGCCTAATAAACCCAACTGTAGATTGGCTTGGTTGAACCTTGGTGTGTGTTTGGCTATGTGTGAGCCTGTTGTTCCTCTTTTCCTTATGGAAATCATTCCCAGCTCGAGAGTGGCAGTTGTGCTGAGAGATTGATGAGCACAACTGGCCTATGGTTGGGTGGAACGTTGCAGCGACATAGCTAGTTGCTTGTGGAAACTCATTTTCAAGATAAGTGCTCTTGTATTAACTATGCACTGTAATTGTTTTAAAGATTATTATGAACATATTGAATGCTTGAATGAGATTTGATTCCACTATATATTATTGCATTATGCATTTGCATATATTTTTATTTTCAATGCATTTATGTTTATGTTCATGGGGATAGATGATCGGTTATGATGGCAGCGCAGTAGTCACGTCCTCTCCTCGGCGAGAGGGGAGGGGATGTGACATCTCTCCACAAGTCTTTGTTGCTTCCACTGTATTTTCCATCATTAGTGTGGGTTTATATCGTTGTCCATCTTTTTTATATTCATACGTATTTTCTCTGATGTTATCACTCAATAATTTCCTTTGGTTGTAGAAGGAAAGTCCCAAAGGTAACCTCAAAACCAAACTTTAGACTAAAAACTAGCCTTTTCAGTCGAAGGGGGCTCCCTTAACAAAATTACCACCCAAGGACACTGAAGTAGTAATTTTTCTTTTAGGTACAATGGCTAGAATTTCCAAACATAAATCACAACAATTTTCATATTATAATTGGTAAGATTAGAATAAAGAAACCATTGGGCGAATGGAGTCAAACCAATAAAGATACTCTTTTTTGCAGGTAAAAAGAAAGAATAATCTCCATTTCAGAAGCTAGGAAGGAAATAATATTCAGTCATAAATTTTGGTATAATATGGTAGCAGATATCAAGAAAAACAATCCATTACATCAAAGCATCAAGCTAAGGAAGAATTTTAATGCAATGTTAGATAGAAAAGCATGAGCATTCAATTGCATGCATTCGGAGCACCATATATGAATTCCAAACCATCATATCTCAATCAAATACTAAGAACAAAGGAATATAATGAAATACCGGGGTAAAGATTAACACATACACATAAAGAAGATCACAAACTTAGAATCATTGCCACAAGAATTTATGTTTCATAGAAGAGTTTATTTTCTTAGTTCTCTACAAAATTGTATTCCAAGATAAAAAAAATGTTTGGTTCTTTTTTTGGGATCCAATCCCCAATACATCATAAAATGAAAAATATATACAAAGTCAATCCTTGAGCGAATGCTTAACAAATTTCTTGTAACTAAAAGTTCTTGTAACTAAACTCCTAATTCCTAGGAATCTAGTAACTGAAATCTTTCCATAATTTTTTTTATTATAAAAATCCATGTGGTAGGCCATAAGATGTACTCAAACTGCTCCTTTGAATTGCGACACCTGTTCATCATTGATATAGATGGTACTTGGTCTTTCCAAATTTCTCCATGACTTTCCATTGCTCATGATTCATGATGTCATAGTCCATCATTTCTTTGATCGATACCTCCAATTCCACGTATTGGGTATATGAAATAGGTGGTAAACTTCTTTGGGTCATTAGGAATCGATAAAAAATATCAAAATCATCTGCTAATTTATCTATGATAACTTTCCCAGTCAACCCTTTTGTTAAATCTTCAAATGTTGAATGGTCCATATGGCTGCACACCAACAAGTTATGGTATTGTTCCTGGGAAAATAATCTTCCATCATTATCCCATAAAGGAGGAAGAACTTCATAAAAAAGTTCTTGAAATATTTGCCTGAAATCCTTAATATGAAGAAGCATCTTATTGTCCTTTTCATACACAATTTTTACAAGATTATGCTTATTGATAAATTTTCTAGCCCATAAAATGATGGCCAGTTTGTCTCTGATTCCCATTTCTTGTATATCCTCATATGTCAAAGTGTTCAAGAAATTAATAGCATTATGTATTGTATATACAGTGGCTTCTTATCCAAATTTTCATTCACCATGTTGCAGTTTTGGAAGGCCATATCTACTATTAAATTCTTATCATTTAAATAATTTAAATAAGGTCTGAATTTTGTAATTTCTATAGCCAGTGTATCCCAAATAAGGTTCTTAGCTCCTTGCAATGATTTCTTGCCTATTATTTTTTCATTCAATTCATTGAACTTCTTTTGCAAATGTTTCTTCTCACTCGAAATCTTATTCTTTTCCTTAATAATCTGAGTCAGCTTGACATTTTCTTCCTTTAATTCCTTGATTTCTTCTTATCTTAAGTTTATCTACGACATGGCAACATATAACTCTTCAGCAGGAGACTCATTCACTTGATCTTCATTTTGAATCAAATGTTGACTCATTAACTCTTCCAATACCTCCTCTTCTTCCCTTCATTTGCATTAAAAATTGAAATTTGAGATATAAATCTTAATCGTTCAATTTCCCGAGCTTTCTTTTCTTTTTGTATTTTTAACACTTTTCGTTTAAAATCCATCATCTTTTGATTACTTTTCTCTTTTTCTTGTTGCAATGCTGTTAATTCTGACAATTGCACATGCCATGTTCCTGTAACCTACTAACCTTCAACTTTTTCTTAAGTGGATGAATAGTGTTTTCCTTTTCTTCTAGCAACATTTTAGTCACCTTAACATTATTAGGTTTAGTTCCTGAAGTTATGAGATATGTTTGTATCTTCTTGATATGAACTAAACTGGATTTATCCTCTACTTTCTCTTGTCGAAGTTGGTTTTCTAACTTGTCGACGACTAACTATAATTTTGTAATTTTTAAAGTAGCTTTCAACAAATCAAAATACAAAAAATCACTAGTCTGCTTATGAAGTTGGAGTTTATTAGGTACGTTGATTTTATCCAACCTAAACTGCATTTCAAAAACTTTTTCATCACCTACCACAACAAACTTCAAGGTGTTTCTCTCTAGATACCTGGTGGAAATCAACAAAAGTTGTTGATCCGTTAACTGTCTTACCTGGGGAAAAAGATTTTGTGTCTCATCCAAATATTGCTTCTTTTTCTCTGCATAGATTGAAACAAAGTTAAACTTAGACTTGTGTCTAGAGTCTGAATCCATGCTGTTATCGCTAGTAAAAGAATATTCATGTATCTATATAGGTTGTTGTTGTAAAATAATACATTTCTTTGAATCATCTACATTTCGTTCATCTTGTTTCACTATTTCCCTTCCAGACTGTACCTTTACTCTTTTGCTTGAATTTTCATCATCAATATCCATTATAACAATTTCTGAAAGGATCCTTTTATTTACTGAAGCAGAATTAGATGGTGCCTGTACTGTTAAGGCTAAGTCATTTCTTCTCTTCTCATCTGCCTCCACTACCTCTTCTTTTATTTCTTCACAATACTACTTAAAGTCCGACAAATTAGCCATTTTATCCATGCCTTCTATCAGTTGATGTTCGAAAGCTTTGTTCTTATGTTGTTGTCTTCTTTGTGATTTAATCTGCCACGAATCATAATTCAACCTTTCCATCTTTTGGAAATCCATAGCTTCTCATAATTTCTCAACAATATACATTGCAGTTTTACTTTAAAAAATTAAATGGCCAATATTAAAGGGAAACTTTACATCAAAATATTTCTTAAAAGTACCAAAATGTTCTTCCTCTGAACACAACCTTTGTCTGATAAACTCCAATGCAAAAATTCTAGGAGTTAAAAAGGTAGGAAATTTTTAAGGTCGTCCCATGAAACCATACACGCAAACAACAGTAAATTCCCTGTACAAGAACCAATCCCCTATGCAACTCTCCGGTGAAGGTTGCAAAGTGTTCTTCATTTCATCCAACAGTCTAGGCAATTCCTCATCAAACATGATTCTATATGCTTTCGCCATAATTTTATTTACAAACCCAAATACATTTATTTGTCCAATAAGTCCAGGAGAGAAAACCGTTCTGATGAAATGAAACTCAGATACGTTAGAGCATAGGAGCATGTTCAATAAATATGACTGAAATCTAAAATGTCTCAATTTAGGAAAATATTCCAACTGCGTATGAATTCTAGTGGCTAAAAACTAATCTAGGTCGAGACAACAAACTTGGTTTGACTCTGGGTTAGATAAATTTGTTCTCAACAAAAATCCCAACATGACCTCAGTTACAGACTTATCATCATCGTAACCCAATATATGACTCAACATTGATAAAACTGACTAAACTTCTTCTAAAAAAAGATTGACATTTAAGGGAAGAACAATATTTTCTACCAAATTACCAATTTTTAAAACCTTTGATAAGAAAACGTTTTTGACTTCAGACTTACACTCCCTATACAATTGAACCAGGGTTCTTCACTAAAAACTTCAGGATTCCCAGGAAAATTCTTAGGTACATTCAAAACCTCATGGACGACTTTTGCATTAACTTGACAAAGGATTCTAGTGGTGTTTTTTTTCATAATTACTCTTTCTGTGGGAGAGTAATTACTAACACACCATTCCACAAATTCTGGGAGGTGTAGGGTTTGTTCAATGGAAAAATAATACAGAAAAGAACTACAAACATTCAAAATATATCTTCCCTGCAACTTGAAACCCCACAATTGTTCTTTAGACTGGGAAATACTGCACATAGATAGTATTGGGTCGAAGACATTTCCTTCCCTGTCAATTATGACCTCTTCTTTACTATGCATAAACTTACAAAGAAAAATTGAACTCGAAACCTCTTCCATAACATAAACCCAGTAGGAATTAAAGTGTTAGAGCTACCTAGTGAGTGGAAAAAGTCCTGCAGTTGACCTTTTGACCATGACCTAGAATGCCAATTTGTGTGTTGTTGTTGTCCCCGCCCTTCCTTTAATGCCACGACAAATTACTCTTTTAATATTTCCAATAGTATTTTTATATTGTGCAAATAACTAGTTTTCGAGTCCTCGAAAAGTGGTTTTTCCTTGACCACTTTTCCTAGCATACCTCATCAGATTGCGCCATGTGGAGAGTGGTTGACAATCCACTACCACTCCATTCCTTTATCTCCTGCGCTACTCCATGCTCTGGATCACTTGTCAGTCATTGATCCTGTCCTAACCAAATCTCCGCCATCCGATCATATCGCCCCGCTTCTTGACATCATACCCGGGTCATCCAATCATGTGTGCACTCCACACATCTTGTCTGCTAGCACTTTTGACTTACAATCTCGGTCACATCAGAAATTTAGGCTAGCTCTTCGTGCTAAGAAAATTTTCCTTCGACTTTAGTCATATGCACCCCAATCCTTTAATATTCTAAGAACCTGTTTTGTTTTATTTTAATATCTCTACAATATGAAAAGTATAGTGTCAACATCTGCCATCATTATAAACTTGTCTATCAAACAACCATGGTCTTCCCAGGAGTATGTGGCACACATCCATCTCCACCACATCACACAACACTTGTTCCTTAAGACTCCCAATCTGAAATTTAACAGACATTATTCGGTCACAGTCACATGATGCCCCCTTTTTAACCATGAGACTCTGTAATGATTTGGGTGGACCAATATTTTAAGTTTTAGCTTCTCCATAACTTCAGTGGACATCAAATTTTTCGTACTTCCGCCATATATAACTAAGTTACAACACTTTCCTTGAACCTTGCATTTAGTTTTAAAAAATTTCTTCCTCTATTCTGGTTCTTCTGCTTCCTTCTTCTCAGGATTGAACAACACCCTCCAAAACCTCAAATTCTCTCCATGCTCTTGTTCAAGTACAAACACATTTTAACCACTAACAAAAGCTTCATCGACTTGTGTGACTTGTGTCCATGCTTCACTTCTTCTCAAATTCTGCCTTTCCAAACATTCAGATTTCTTGTGTCCCTCTACTCCACAACCGTAACAAGTAACTACATACTTTCCTTTTCTTGTTCCAATCCTCCTCTGCCTCTTCCAACACCATTTCCACCTCTACCACCTTGACCACTGGTGGATTCCTCTTCCTTTTCATTGTCTCTAGAAACCTTGATCTTACCTCTGCCTCTAGAGCCTCTTCCTCTACCTTTCTGTCACACCTTTCGATCAACTTTTTCTTCTAACTTCAAGGAAAATTGATAGGTTTTGTCAACACTATGAAAATAGTGAGTGCTCATTTCATATAGAATAAAATAATTTAATCCATTAATAACCTTGCAACACGATGAAACTCTGTTTCTTTAATGCCCAATCAAAGTGGCAGGCTAAAGAAATGTTCAGTGTATTCACAAACATATGTCTCCCTTTGTCTGAGGTTCTGTACTTGCTTATACAAATTCTACTCATAATCAACATGCATAAATTTCTCTCTAATCTTGGTGACCATATTCTTCCAAGTCTTGATCTTTTCTAGCTGATTGTTCACTCTGTCTTTTTGTAGCATGTCTTTTCAGCTTCGTAGTGGAAAATATCACTCGATTTGGATCCTAAACATTTTCATACTCAAAGTATTTTTTGAGTTCTTTGATCCAATCAATGAGTACATTAACTCTCATACTTCCATCATAATAGGAAACCTCAACTCTTGCACTACCTCTATTACTAAAATATGAAATCAGTCTTACTACTAGGTCTTTCTCTTTAGCATCATGTTCTTCTTCTATCTCTAAATGTACCTTAGTCTCTCCATTTCTTCGGTTCTCCAACTCTTCTATTCTTTGTCTTAATCCCTCTAGTTCTCTATTTTCTACACCTCCTCATCATGCTCCTCTTCTTCATGGTGACATCACTCCAAGTTGCAAATGTCTCACCAACATTCACAATCCTCAACTCCAGGTACTGTATTCCAACTTGTTTCTTCATCCCACTTGCTAAAAAACCACCAATCAAGGCATATTATTTCCCTATTTCACATAAGTAATTCCGGGTGCAAATCCTAAGATAAGGAATCAGCTCTGATACCACTTGATGCAATGATATTGTAAATTGCTTCTACATGTTTACAGATTTCCACTGCCAATCATATACACGGTTGTAACCATGTTCTTTTGCCAAATAACAAAGATGCAAATAAATGCATAAATAAAACTATCAAATTCAGACCTATGGAAATTACATAGACAAAAATGGAATGTCTGTCTTTATTGAAATTTATTAGATTTTGTTTGATGAATATAGAGAACAAAAGTTTTTGTTGGTTGCTTACAACAAAATTGACTACCAAGCAAAGAATTTTCACTTTGCAGTTATCTAAATTGATTCCCTTTCCTCTATTATTGGATTGAATCTACCAGGTTGAAAATAAACCAAAATTTCTGAGTTGAACCCAAAATCCTTCGAAATTTTCCTTTTTATCTTTTCTTTTATGTCTATTCAATTTCTTGCATGGAAGGTGGATGGTTGTAACTGTCCCGCTTTCAACCGATTCCACCAATGGATTGCCTTCCTAGTTCATATGCCTAATCTTGGTCATAGTCGCTTCATTCCATGTAGTAAGTTGATCTGCGTCCATGTGTGTGGCGCGATTTTTAGCTTGCACGATATGTAGTCATGAGGTTTCACAACCTAAATCTACAACAACACAAATATGTAGTAACAAGTTTATGTAACAACACAACTCTCAACGATAGGGTTCTGTTGTAGTCAGGAATATTGCACCTTCTGTGGATAGAAGTTGTTCCTTTAGTCTAAGGAAGATCAGATCAACTGAAATTTGCTTTGTTCCCCAGTGGATTCACCAGATTTGTAGTCAGGAATATTGCACCTTCTGCAGACAGAAGCTGTTCCTCTAGTTTGAATGGTTCAGATCCAGAACAAATGAGTGAACGATAAAGGATGAAGACCTTCCCTGAACATTATAAACACTTGGAATAATGCTTTGATGACGAACCTGTGTACCTGCAAACATGTCAAACAAACAATAACATCAAAGCTACCAGAAAATTATCTACACATCCATACTAGTGACTAAGGAATCCAGTAACATATACATGCGAGATCAGTACAACAGATATGTGGGACGGAAATCAGCTTTGCATTAAGAAATGAATGAAGAAGCTTACAACCATTTCCTTAGTGTTGACAAACTCCTCCACAAGACAAACACCTCATCCCCGGTAGCTCCAACTTGCTCTCTAGTGCTCTCCAATGGATTGGGCTAGATAGTCAACTCAACAGCATAACAATACCATTCAATTCTCTCCCTCAACTATGGATATGAGCTTGTATTTATAAGGCTTAATGGCTAGGGATAGCTGAGAGAATTGTGGGTGAGGTGGCTCTAAGATCCTACCAAGAGTAACCTTGACTCCAACTAACCCATATTGATAGGGATAAAGGAGGACACGAGGCTCAGGGTCTAGAAGCCTCGAGAATCTTCTCTTTTTCCACTTTTACCAAGGGTACTGCTTTTGTTCCCTTATGACAGAGCGGTTTAGGTGAGAACTGCTCCAAGAACATAGCATATACGTGGTGGCACCGCTTTTCTATAATAGGACTTAGGCGGTGCCGAACAAGGTATCGCTCATCAGCTAAAGGGAAAGCACGGTGCTAGGTTTTTTCAAGTAGAATTGATATCCAGATCAAGTTTCCACTCCAAGTTTGGGATTTAGGGCAAACATAGGGTGTTAAGGATCTCATCACATGTTGGTGACAGGATTTGGGTATAACATCTGTAACAACACAACTCTTAGCAACAGGTTCTGTAACATCACAAATTCTTAGTAACAGGGTTCCGTAGTAACTTATTTCCTCCTACAACTACTAACCAAACTAAAATATTTTTTTATGATGCCAATTGCCCAAATCCAAGGATGCTCCTGCATCACTTACATTCATGTTGCTCATTTTTCCTCCAAATTTTCTACATATAAGAGGAAGCAATGTAGGCCCATTGTCAATATTGAGAGAGCTCCATTGGAGGTTAAAGGACCCTCCCACAGAGAAGATTGAATCCCACATGTCACAAGATTCTTCCCAAATGATATTTTTTGTAAGCTAGAGAACATATTACATTACTAAGATAACAAAAAATAAACATGCACATAGTCTTAGTGGTTGGCCTACAACTATGGAAACTAGTCCAACCACAAAATTTAAGGTTGTCCACCTCTGTTCATCTTAACATAATTTCAAAGAGTTGTCCATACTATTTACAATATTCATAAAAGGTGTTAAATTTCCTATAAGGACTAAACCTGTGAACAATCCATCTGGCTAGTCCTATTTTGTCTAATATGGGGCAGTTTATTTGCTTGCAGGTGCAACAAAAACAAAATAAACAATTGAAACTGGAATTAAATATCATCATAAACAGTTAAAATTTTTGGCACTTTAGGCTCAACCAGAGTCGAGCTTGGCTTCTCCGCTTGAAGTGTTCCACAGAATTTTGTTTGTCCCTTGCAAGAACATTCATTTTCTCCCCTAGTTCCACCTATCCATTGGTATCAGTCACAAGGAGGCCTGGATCTACTCAATTTTCTCCTACATTTAATCCATCTACATGAGGATGGATTTTTTCTCATCCTACTACTCCATGTTTGTTCTACCTAATAGGGTTTTAAGATGTTGATACAAAGTGAATGTTTTGGTGTATTTAGTATCCCTGGTTCTTAAAGAACCTGTGTCCTCCACAATGTTTGCCATCTCTTCCTAAATTTCCCCCATGGTCGTAGAATTCCTCTCATTATCCACCCAATCCTGCAAGCGATCAATCTATTCCTAAACCTTTTCGAAGATTTCCTTCCCATAATTTTGTTTAGTAATTTGGGTTTCCTAGATTTCTTTGGGCATGTGTGAGAGCCTCGGTTGCTTGTGAGCAGTATGCTTGTCATGCACCATTATCAAGAACAAAGTGAAAGTCTACAATAAAAAGGGGGTGGCTTCTATCCACCTAGGACAAGCACCCAACAACTAGAATTAATCAATGAGAGTCCTAAGCCAAATATTGTGATAGCCACCCAACATACCCACTATCAATATCCACTGGACCTAGTGAAAATCAAGCAACTAGAGCTTAATCTACAAAATATTCCAAGGCTTTAAGCCAATATGGCATGTCTCTTGTTCCTTATGACCACTTTGTTGTAAAGAGTTTGACCAATGTGCAACCATAGAGGAAGCGAAAATAGGGCTTACAATATCTCCACACATGATATGAGAGGAGAGAGCCTACGATGTTACGATATGAGTTATCATAATCCTAGTCATTGTGAATCGATCTCCTCTTCTAACAATGATGATCGTCGTCCCAGGTGAGCAGGATACAGTGTCACTTTAACCAACTTTAAAAATAGTTTGTACCTTGATTTCATCCCATATCATTTCACCATTAACTCACATGATTCACCCCTTCCCATCATAGATCATTTTGCATTCCATGTGCATGATTCTCCCTTTCTCTTGGAATAGCATTTTGTTGTTGAATAGCATGGTTCTCCCCTTGTCAAACCTTCACACACACATGCCCATCATCACAACTTCGGATCACCTCGTGCCAGCCAACCTACCCATATGCAGTCATGAGGATTTGTCACGTGGTTGTCCCATGCTTTGGCAGCCGACTTGGGGAAGATTCCTCCCCAATGATACATTTCATGTTATTTTGCGTTACTATGGGATAGTAAATAACTTCTTCTCTTTTCCCCTAAAACATAACTTTAAATCGTGTTTGAATCATTGAAAATTACTCATTTGATGCTTTCATAGTCATCAAAGTTGCTATACCTACCCAAGGATGGAGAGTTTGTATATGTTGTTCATTTATTCTTTTGTCTACTCTTAGTTCCAACAATCAACTAGGATAGGTTTTTGGCATGCACATACACTAAAACCTGGCCCACATGGACATATTGTCATTATTGCACTATGCAATCCTTAGTTCTTATGGATTTTGTAGTACACATTTGGTATTTTATTCATACATTAATCTTTCTTGCCAACTAGGTGGGAGCCTAAAAAAGATCCATACTCAGATTTAGTCATGATATTGTACCGCGAAGGATAATGTCATCTAAAAGGGCTTTCAAGTTTATCTCTAATGTCTTCCACAAAGGAATGAATATGTTCCTCAAGTTGGTATTTTGGTTAAAATTTATTTTGACGATATAAGAAAGCTAGCCATGGTTATTACTTCATTGCCCTTTCGCTAGCATATCACTAGCATTAGATTCTCTCTTTTATAATGTGACTCCAACTACTACTACTAATAATAATGTACATGGTATTTTGTAAAATAAATAACATCTTGATTAGCATGACCAAAATTGTGTTTGTTAGTAAACAAAGATTCACATAACCAAAATTTAGTTACTTGAGCACATAAAAACCATCTAGATGTGCATGAAAGCATATAAAAAATATTAGAGTCTTGGTGAGCAATCCCATAGTCCAAATAATATATAAGAGAAAATACATAAATCATGTTGAAATCAGTGCAAGTTGAGCCTCAAGTGGAGGGCCATCATGATCCTTGGGTTTCGAATCCCATCCACAGCAACAAGCTTTGGATCATAGATAATTAATTTCAACCTACCAATACCAATTTGAGCTCTAAAGGATTTTCAACATCTTATATGGTGAGATCTAGTGTAGGGGAAGTGTAATTCTATTATGTATGTGCTCGGGGCCAACTATGCCATCAATCCCGACCCTCCCTAACAACACAACCAACTTATGGTAAGTAGTGCCATTATGGCACTGGGACTACGTGGATTTGATAGAATGGTTAAGAGAGGTATGAAGTAATGTCTTTCCCATAGCACATGTATGAAACACCAAAAACCAAGGAGTCGGTGCAAGTGGACCACAGTCATCTCAATATTTTACTTGTATAACAATATGGATGTACAAATTCACACAAATTAACGAGTTGTCATACCATGTGAAGCTTCTTAGAGGTTGAGTGTAAGCATAGCATCATTCCTTTTCATCCATATGGAAAATAACACTTCCGCTCTAGTCAACAATCATGTTACTCATAACTTAGCAACCCATGGGAGCTTATCACCCAATATGGTTGCTTTCCAAGGAATGGAAGTGAGCAAACAATTCCCACAAAAGCTAGAGACCCTCTATGGGGAATTTTTTAAAGAATAGAACCAAACAAATGTTTACAATTTTAATCTTCCATGCATAGGGCATTTCAGCTTAGCCAAAACTATTGCTTAAAGTTTTAACTATTCCATGCATAGAGCATTTGGATTGAGGGAACCCAAGTGAGTATGTAACAAATAGGCAATCCCCTTAATATTAAGGGATTGGGAAAATAATGATTTCTTGGGTTCTAGCCAAAACAACTAGGTTTGTTGTTTCAATTTCAAGCACCATAGGTTGTTGAGGGGATTGTCCAAACACCAGAACATTATGGAGGAAACTTCATAATAACATTGAATTGGTTGTGATTAGGGTATATAAAGAAAACTTCGTAATAACATGGAAGTGGTTGTGATTAGGGTTAAATAATAAACATATAAATATGGAGGAAACTTCATAGTGGACATCATTCATGGTTGTATCTATGGAAAGTTGTCTTCTAGCAAATAATTCAAAAATTCAAATACCTATGTTTTCAGTGTGTTTAAAACAGTGTGTTTTGGAGTTAGAGATCATTTTTCTAGTCATTTTGAAAATAAAAAAAATTCAAATACTTGTGTGCTGATGTTCTCACTGTGTTTTGGACTTAGAGATCATTCTTGTTATCATTTTGGGAAAAAAAAATTCACTTGGGTCAAGACAACTACATTTCCTCTCGTCTGATTTAATTTGTTCTGTTTTTTCTTTTCACTTGTGTAAAACATATAGGTTTGCATGTTAAGACTCTGCTCAGAATTTTTACCAAAACAGGACCTTTTCTGAAGCATCTACCAAGCGTCTGCACCATTCAAACCCTCGATTACCCACTTAGAGACCCTGGGATTGACTTTTACAGGGTTTGTATTAGAGACATCAGTACATTTTTTGGGGGGAGTAAAACACTGCACGGATTTAAAAATCAGTTGAAAAAACAGGAGCGCAAGTGCAACCATCATATCAGATTTGATTGACCAGACAGCTTCAATGGTGCCGTAAATGCAGGGGCGCATTGACTGACGAATGCGTTGGACAGTGCCAATCTCAGCCTAAAATATCCAACCATGGAGAGAATGTTGGCACTGTCAGACTGCACTCAGAACAGCACCATCAGAAGTAAAAAATAGCATGTCGACATTTCCAGCGACTGATAGCATATTCGCAGGTTTTATATCTGCTAAATGGCTGAGCTACTGTGCAAACAGAATAAGCATTCTTAATGTGTGCGTGTATCACTTGCTATAATTTGGATAGGATTAAGCATTATCCAGAGCTTTTAAACATGATTAAAGGTGGCAACGTTGGCTTCAAGTTTCTAGACAGCATCATAAGTGATCACATATGTGTGAAAACATTCGTCAGGTTGAGGTAAGGAAATTTGACTACACTGGTGTCAAGTTTACACTGGTGTCAAGTTTGAGTCCATTAGAATATTGTTTTTCCTTTTATAACTATTATGAAGAAATTTATATAGCACTATCATGAAGAAATTTATATAGCACTAGTATAAAGTGGTCGGTGAATGTTAATAGGCACAATCAACCACTTAGTTTTTGTGAAGATAGTTAGCTGCTAAATAAAGCTAAAATATATAATTTTATATACATTATTAATACCAAATTGTTAGAATTAATATAAGCATAAAACAAATATATTTAATAAACAAAAAAACACAAAAACAAATTGTTACCAGTTTCTTTAACCACCTTTTAACTAAAGCTTATTTAAATCTTAATCAAGATGATTTTAAGCATAACAAGATAGGATGACCATGAAATGAATCCCTGCTGTACACTTGCTACACTTTGGTTAATCTTGTTGATCTGCTCAAACAAGTGCAAAATCTCGGATAATATCTAAATGCCTATAAACATAATTACTATACATGAATGAGACAATCTTTGGTTAATCATGTATATGAATGAATTCACATAGGATTACTATATATAGATGAGACAATCTTTGGTTGGTATCAATAAATAAGAAACAACCCTTGGTTATGCATATACACATGGATGGACGTTTAACATTATTCGATCAATATGACAATGAGTATTTCAATCAACTCTCACAATAAAGTCAAATATTCACAAATATGGAAAATAACATATTAATAAGATATATATTCACAAAACAATTACTTAGCATATAACTAAGAAGTAAAATTTTACAAGAGATACATAGTGATGGTGTAAAACAACAAACCATTCTCTCTCCATTGATTGAGCAAGGGCTTAAAATCAAGTTTCTAATGAAAGACAAATCATGCATCAAATGACAAAGAGGAAGGAAAGTCTTAAATCTAGATGCACCCACCAAGAATTATACAAAAATTGACCGCATTCTATGTGGAGTGCCAACAATGATTGGTGGGAGAAATATTTTGAAAATACTCATTCAAAGTATTATTCAATAACCTAATCAATATTTAATCTAACCACAAATCTTGCATCAGATTTAGGGGATGATACTTAAAATGGGAATCTTTGGTTGTCTCTATCGACGAATCTTCAATTTCAAGTGAGCCTAATCAAAGTAGGGACCTTATTTTGCAATCATCATTTCCACCTCATAAATCCATTCAACCTTATTATTTTGTTCAATCCAATCATTCATATATAGGATTTATGAGGAGGAACTCAAGGAGAATGACAAAATCGAAGACAAATTATTAATGGATCAGGGAATAAAGGAGCTAGAGAAATATATGATGATATCTATCATGTTCTCCACACAATATATTACAAGGAATGATGCCCATGCATACAATGTAAACACATATGCTATGATTGTATTGACTCATTTGTATAATATTGTTGTTAAGTCCAAGCTAGTGATTCATTGTGTCATCAACCATGTTGTAGTGCACTTTCTTTGGGCCTTCATGCTCATGTATATGTATTTAGTGTACCTCTTCATCGAAAGCTTTGAGGGAAAACCTTAAAGGAGGGGAGCATGTTATGTAGCTCTATGACTATGTTTATGTTATGTACCTTCATGCTTTTGTTGCCTCATTAGGTGTGTAACCAATGCAAATACATTAAATAAAGTTTATGATGAGTTAGATATTAGATTATGGAAATCCTTATTTCATCGCCAAACTCATCATGTTCCAAAAGGTAAGTGAGGGGAGCACCATTGCATCTCTCATCCAATGACTCCAACATCACTCTCCTGAGTACTCACTCACCTTGAGGAGTGCAATGAGTTTGTCAAGTGCATAAGGTTTGTCATTAGATGATGCCATTCTTATCTCAAGTATGTATTGGGGTTTATAAGGTGATAAGGTTAGTACATATAAGGTGTGCTAGTTAATATATTGTAGCTAAGTCACTCCTAAGTGATTAAATAAAGACATAGTTAGCTAATTAAGCTAATGTGGCCAAGGGATTAAAGAAGGCTTAATGCTATGTAAGCTATACATGTAACCAACGTCATTAAAGAAAATACGCTAGTGGTTATGATTATGGATACATCATAACCTTATAAATAAAGATAGACTTGCTCAAGGTGGAGATCAGGGAAATTTTCAGGGGGGAGTTTCGCCAATTGGCTACATATGTTTTTTTAACGTAATATTTGCCAAAAATTACAAGTTTTAGTAGTGAATTGTATGTTCCATATTTAATATTCGCCTACCTATCTATATACCTATTTTTTCAATCTAAAATAATCGCCTAGAATACTATACTTAAGTATATTATTATAATCCTTAAAAAATATCCTCATGGAGATCATTCAATGTTGTATTTTGTGTGCTTGCCAATAGGTATTTATAGGAATCCCATGGAAGTGGCATTACAAAGTTTCCCTCTATCAAATAGGGCAAGCATATAATTTTAACATTTAACTTCTCATCTTTGGGTATTACTTGTGTTATTATCTTATTAATGTTGCATTAGTATCTTGTGGTTGAGAGCCTAATCTAATGGGCTTTCCCTTTCTAACATAGAAATTGATTCACTAATTCCATGCCTAAAATGCACCAAGGTTGGATATCACTACCCCCACATACATAAATGATTCAAAACTCAATATAATGCTCCTTAAAACCAAACCACAAAAAGAACCTTTGATTTTTGCTTGTTAGTTAATTTTTTTTTTACCAAAATGACCTACCAAGCTTGAATTTAAATAAAGAAGCTCAAGGTGAAAATCATTCAATATTGTATTTTATGTGTTTGTCATTAGGTATCCTCATAGAAGTGACATTATAAAGTTTCCCTCTATCAAATAATACATGTAACTTATGAGTTAACTTCCTGAATATTACTTATATTATTATCTTATTGGTGTTGTATATTAATATTTTATGGTTGAAAAAATATTTCGCTAATTCCCATGCTTAATATACACAAATATTGCATAGCACTACCTCACATATGAATCAACTATATTGTTTCTTAAAACCAAACCACAAAAAGAACCTTTTGAATTTTTTTGTTAGGTTTTTTTTTCCAAAGGGGCCTACTACCTGTTGATGTATTTGTAACTTAGGAATGTATTCACTTATATTGTACCCCAATGTTCCTATCGGGAGAATCATTTGTATTTCATTGTACCCTGATGTTCCTATCAGGAGAGTCATTAATATAATAAAGTCATGCAAGGTCAATGAGGTTAACCCTCCATTGTAAGTCGAGGAAATAGTCTACACAATTGAGTTGAGGTTAACCCTCCTTGTTGATCAGGGGGGGAAAGTCCCCATAGTTGAGGGGCACTAGGGTTATTAGACTCTCCTAGAGATGTCGGACCTGGTAAGTAATTGTAAAGTCAGAAACTAGTATAAATAGAGAGTGAGACTCTCTATTTGTCACATACACTCACCCAACTATAGTGCATAGGTGAGAGAAGAGGAGCTCACACAAGTGAGAGAGAGAACAGCTGTTGGAGATCATCTTTATGTCTTTGTATTTTACTGCTGCCATTGGTGCTCATTCTATCTTTGAGGAAGTTGAAGGGTTTTCTCCTTTATGGTTTCCTCGAGGAAAATATTTTGTGTCTATTGTCTCTTATGATTGATTGTTGTGTATGTTATTCTCTTAGATAAGATCCTAAGATCATGTTGCTTAAATGATAAAAATATAACATGGTATCAGAGCTAACCTGAGAAGAAGACACTGTGCAGCTGCATAAGCTAGGGCTTCTTACTTTTTGGGTCTCTCTCCACAATCCATCAGCAAAAGGAGGCTAGGCTAATTCTCCATTGAAGGGCGCATCTTTCTGTTGAAGCACAATTTGATTTTGGGCATTTTCAGTTTTTGCTGTGGGCAATTAGGGCTTTTTACAGAAGAGGAATTTTTGAGTGAGCCCAGCATAGGATTTCTCTCCTCGTCAAAATCAAAGTTTAGATACCAAGGTCGAATTTTTTGGTTGAGTGAAACTATGGGAAAATCAAACACTAGTTTGACCCCAAGTCTGAAAAACCCTAAAATACTAAAACTGGTAGTTTTGGTACATTCACTATATCTCGAGATTGAAGAAGTATTAGGGGATGAAATTTTCACAGGCCAAATATAAAATCCTGATGTACCCTTTGTAAAACTTGCAGCCTCATATTCGCTATATTCTGAGAGATGTGATTCCTCCAAATCAAGGTTTCAGCCTCTTCCAGGATTCATCCCTAAATAGGACACCTAGGGTGAATTAATATCTCTCGATCTACAAAGGTCCAATTGAATTTTTTCAACATATTACAGATAGGGCACGAACTGTAATTTCTGTGGTAAAAGTTTCAGACCCTGATGATGAAACAAGGACACGTGGCCATTCGTACAAGTTCGTTGTGTTCAACAGTCCTGAAATAAGTCACCTTGGGAAAAATATCATAAGTCCCAATTCGTGAAACCAATTATGCTCAAACTTGTGGTGTTGGAAATAGGATAGACGACACTACCTTAGTATGAAATTTTAGACACCAACGAGCAGTACTTTCAGATATACTGTAGAAACAATATTAGGCATTTCTATAGAGGAAATTGGAAAACTAGGGCTTCCTGTTCCAGGAGCTTCCCTCGACTATTTTCAGAAAAGGAGTACATTGGACAGCTCACCTTGAAGAGGCCCATCTTTCTATCCACTCATATATGAAGGATTCTAAGTTTTGAAAATTAGGGTTTCCATGACAAACCCTAGATTAGCGAGATCCAGAACCAGGACGGACACCTCAAATCGGTAAGATCTAATCTTTTTACATTTTAGGTTCTTATTTCAAAATGACCTATCTAACCAGCTTGATGAAAATCTTGGTGAAGTTGAAAAATTTCGAGCATGGAAGTATAAGTTTGCACTGGTTCTTGAAGAAAATTAATTGGACACCTACATAAGTGGAGAGGTTCCAGTTCCAGAGGGAGATGAGGCTAAAGCCTTACACAGGAAGAACTTGGTCAAGGCCAAGAAGATCATTGTTGATTCAATCAAGGATCATTTTATACCACAAGTGTCTTCCCTAAAGACACCTAAAAATATGTTTGATTCCTTGAACAAGCTATTTGAAGGGAAGAACATAAATCAGAAGATGACTTTGAGAAACCAGTTGAAGAATGTAAAGAAATGCAGACACCATACAGTCAAACTTTACAAGGGTCTCTCAAATCAAAGAACAACTTGAAGCAGTGGATGAAGAAGTAGAGAAAACAGAAATTGTGATAACCACCTTGAATGACCTTTCAGGATCATGGGATTCATTCATTCAAGGAATGTGTGTCAGAAGGAAGTTAATACTTTCAACAGACTCTGGGAAGAGTGCACACAAGAAGAAGCTCGGCTCATAATAAGAGAAAGAAAGATGGGAGCAACTGAAGATCTAACGAATATCCCTTAAGCGATGAGGAATATGAAGGACTCAATTCTCGAAGAACCTCTTATCCATCTTAGCACTTGCATAAGAAATGATGTTGTTATGAATGAAGAAGATGATGAAGTTGAACGATCAAGAAGGAGTCTACCCACGAATGACCACCTTTTAACTAAATCTTATTTAAATCTTAATCAAGATTATTTTAAGCATAACAAGATAGGATGACCATGAAATGAATCACTGCTGTACAGTTGTTACACTTCGGTTAATCTTGTTGATCCACTCAAACAAGTCCAAAATCTCAGATAATATGTAAATACCTATAGACATAATTACTATACATGAATGAGACAATCTTTGGTTAATCATGTATATGAATGAATTCACATAGGATTACTATATATGGATGAGACAATCTTTGGTTGGTATCAATAAATAAGAAACAACCCTTGGTTATACATATACACATGGATGGACTTTTAACATTATTCGATCAATATGACAATGAGTATTTCAATCAACTCTCTCAATAAAGTAAAATATTCACAAATATGGAAAATAACATATTAATAAGATATATATTCACAAAACAATTACTTAGCATATAACTAAGAAGTAAAATTTTACAAGAGATACATAGTGATGGTGTAAAACAACAAACCATTCTCTCTCCATTGATTGAGCAAGGGCTTAAAATCAAGTTTCTAATGAAAGACAAATCATGCATCAAATGACCAAGAGAAAGGAAAGTCTTAAATCTAGATGCACCCACCAAGAAGTATACAAAAATTGACCCCATTCTATGTGGAGTGCCAACAATGATTGGTGGGAGAAATATTTTGAAAATACTCATTCAAAGTATTAGTCAATAACCTAATCAATATTTAGTCTAACCACAAATCTTGCATCAGATTTAGGGGATGATACCTAAAATGGGAATCTTTGGTTGTCTCTACCGACGAATCTTCAATTCCAAGTGAGCCTAATCAAAGTAGGGACCTTATTTTGCAATCGTCATTTCCACCTCATAATTCCATTCAACCTTATTAGTTTGTTCATTCCAATCATTCATATATAGGATTTATGAGGAGGAACTCAAGGAAAATGACAAAATCGAAGACAAATTATTAATGGATCGGGGAATAAAGGAGCTAGAGAAATATATGGATGATATATATCATGTTCTCCACACAAGATATTACAAGGAATGATGCCCATGCATACAATGTAAACACATATGCTATGATTGTATTGACTCATTTGTATAATATTGTTGTTAAGTCCAAGCTAGTACTTCATTGTGTCATCAACCATGTTGCAATGCACTTTCTTCAGGCCTTCATGCTCATGTATATGTATTTAGTGTATCTCTTCATCGAAAGCTTTGAGGGAAAACCTTAAAGGAGGGGAGCACGTTATGTAGCTCTATGACTATGTTTATGTTATGTACCTCCATGCTTTTGTTGCCTCATTAGGTGTGTAACCAATGCAAATACATTAAATAAAGTTTTTGATGAGTTAGATATTAGATTATGGAAATCCTCAGTTTCCTTGCCAAAATCATCATGTTCCTCAAGGTAAGTGAGGGGAGCACCATTGGATCTCTCATCCAACGACTCCAACATCACTCTCCTAAGTACTCACTCACCTAGAGGAGTGCAGTGAGTCTGTCGAGTGCATAATGTTTGCCATTAGATGATGCCATTCTTATCTAGAGTATGTATTGGGGTTTATAAGGTGATAAGGTTAGTACATATAAGGTGTGCTAGTTAATATAATGTAGCTAAGTCACTCCTAAGTGATTAAATAAATACATAGTTAGCTAATTAAGGTAATGCGGCCAAGGGATTAAAGAAGGCTTAATGCTATGTAATCTATACATGTAACCAAAGTCATTAAAGAAAACACCCTAGTGGTTCTGATTATGGATACAGCATAACCTTATAAATAAAGATAGACTCTCTCAAGGTGGAGATCAGGGAAATTTTTAGGGGGGAATTTCGCCAATTGGCTACATATGTTTTTTTATCGTAATATTTGCCAAAATTTACAAGTTTTAGTAGTAAATTGTATGTTCCATATTTAATATTCGCCTACCTATTTTTTCAATCTAAAATAATCGCCTAGAATACTATACTTAAGTATATTATTATAATCCTTAAAAAATATCCTCATGGAGATCATTCAATGTTGTATTTTGTGTGCTTGCCAATAGGTATTTAAAGGAATCCCCATGGAAGTGGCATCACAAAGTTTCCCTCTATCAAATAGGGCAAGCATATAATTTTAACATTTAACTTCTCATCTTTGGGTATTACTTGTGTTATTATCTTATTAATGTTGCATTAGTATCTTGTGGTTGAGAGCCTAATCTAATGGGCTTTCCCTTTCTAACATAGAAATTGATTCACTAATTCCATGCCTAAAATGCACCAAGGTTGGATATCAATACGCCCACATACATAAATGATTCAAAACTCAATATAATGCTCCTTAAAACCAAACCACAAAAAGAACCTTTGATTTTTGCTTGTTAGTTAATTATTTTTTACCAAAACGACCTACCAAGCTTGAATTTAAATAAAGAAGCTCAAGGTGAAAATCATTCCATATTGCATTTTATGTGTTTGTCATTACGTATCCCCATAGAAGTGACATTATAAAGTTGCCCTCTATCAAATAATACATGTAACTTATGACTTAACTTCCTGAATATTACTTATATTATTATCTTATTGATGTTGTATATTAATATTTTATGGTTGAGAAAATATTTCGCTAATTCCCATGCTTAATATATGCAAATATTGCATAGCACTACCTCACATATGAATCAACTATTGTTTCTTAAAAACAAACCACAAAAAGAACCTTTTGAATTTTTTTGTTAGGTTTTTTTTTCCAAAGGAGCCTACTACCTGTTGATGTATTTGTAACTTCGGAATGTATTCACTGATATTGTACCCCGATGTTCCTATCGGGAGAATCATTTGTATTTTATTGTACCTCGATGTTCCGTTCAAGAGAGTCATTAATATAATAAAGTCATGCAAAGTCAATGAGGTTAACCCTTCGTTGTAAGTCGAGGAAATAGTCCCACTATTGAGTTGAGGTTAACCCTACTTGTTGATCATGGGGGGAAAGTCCCCACAGCTGAGGGGCACTAGGGTTATTATACTCTCCTAGAGATGTTGGCCCTAGTAAGTAATTATCAAGTCAAAACTAGTATAAATAGAGAGTGAGACTCTCTATTTCTCACATACACTCACCCAGCTATAGTGCATAGGTGAGAGAAGAGGAGCTCACGCAAGTGTGAGAGAGAACAACTGTTGGAGATCATCTTTCTGTCTTTAGGTTTTACTGCTACCATTGATGCTCATTCTATCTCTGAGGAAGTTGCGGGGTTTTCTCCTTTATGGTTTCCTCGAGGAAAATATTTTGTGTCTATTGTCTCTTATGATTGATTGTTGGGCATGTTATTCTCGCAGATAAGATCCTAAGATCATATTGCTTAAATGATAAAAATCTAACATGGTATCAGAGCTAACCTGAGAAGAAGATACTATGCAGCTGCATAATCTAGGGCTTCTTACTTTTTGGGTCTCTCTCCACAATCCATCAGCAAAAGGAGGCTAGGATAACTCTCCATTGAAGGGCACATCTTTCTGTCGAAGCAGAATTTGATTCTGTACATTTTCAGTTTTTGCTGCGGAAAATTAGGGCTTTTTACAAAAGAGGAATTTTTGAGTGAGCCCAGCATAGGATTTCTCTCCTCATCAAAATCGAATTTTAGATACCAAGGTCAAATTTTTTGGTTATGTGAAACTCTGAGAAAGTCAAACACTAATTTGACCATGGGTCTGAAAAACCCTAAAATACTAAAACTGGTAGTTTTGGTACATTCGCTATATATTTGGATTGAAGAAGTCTCAGGGGATGAAACTTTCACAGGACAAATATAAAATCCTGATGTACCCTGTATAAAAATTTCAGCCTCATTTTCACTATATTCTAAGAGATGTGATTCCTCCAAATCAGGGTTCCATCCTCTTCTAGGATTCATCCCTAAACAGGACACCTAGGGAGAATTACTATATCTCGAGCTACAAAGGTCCAAATGAATTTTGCAAGATGTTCCAAATAGGGCATAGAATTTAATTTATTTAGTAAACATTTCAGACCCTGATGATGAAGCAAGGACACGTGGCCATTCGTACAAGTTCTCTATGTTGAACAGTTCTGAAATAAGTCACCTTGGGAAAAATATCATAAGTCCCAATTCGTGAAACCAATTATGCTCAAACCTATGGTGTTGGAAATAGGACAGATGAGGCTACCTCAGTATGAAATTTTAGACACTGAGGAGGAGTACTTTCGGATATACCGCAGAAACAATATTAGGCATTTCTATAGAGGAAATTGGAAAACTAGGGCTTCCTATTCCAGGAGCTTCCCTCCACTGTTTTCAAAAAAGGAGTACATTGGATAGCTCGCCTTGAAGAGGCCCATATTTCTATCCAATCAGATATGAAAGATTCCAAGTTTTGAAAATTAGGGTTTCGATGACAAACCCTAGATTAGCCAGATTTGGAACCAGGACAGACACCTCAAATCAGTAAGATCTAATCTTTTTACATTTAAGGTTCTTATTTCAAAATGACCTATCACACCAGCTTGATGACAAGCTTGGTGAAGCTGAAAAATTTCGAGCATGGAAGTATAAGTTTTCGGTGGTTCTTGAAGAAAATGAATTAGACACCTACATAAGTGGAGAGGTTCCAGTTCCAGAGGGAGATGAGGATAAATCCTTACACAGGAAGAAACTTGGTCAAGGCCAAGAAGATCATTGCTAATTCAATCAAGGATCACCTTATACCACAAGTGTCTTCCCTAAAGACACCTAAAAATATGTTTGATTCCTTGACCAAGCTATTTGAAGGGAAGAACATAAATCAGAAGATGACTTTGAGAAACCAGTTGAAGAATGTAAAGATCCATAATGCAGAGACCATACAGTCAAAATTTACAAGGGTCTCTCAAATCAAAGAACAACTTGAAGCAGTGGATGAAGAAGTAGAGAATACAGAAATTATGATAACCACCTTGAATGGCCTCCCAGGATCATGGGATTCATTCATTCAAGGAACGTGTGTCAGAAGGAAGTTAATACTTTCAGCAGACTTTGGGAAGAGTGCACACAAGAAGAAGCTTAGCTCATAATAAGAGAAAGAGAAGATGGGAGCAACTGAAGATCTAACGAAGATCCCTCAAGCGATGAGGAATATGAAAGACTCAATTCTCGAAGAACCTCTTATCCATCTTAGCACTTCGATAAGAAATGGTGTTGTTATGAATGAAGATGATGATGAAGCTGAAGGATCAAGGAGTCTACCCATGAAACAAATAAAGATAAGTATTCAATTGTCATTTCATGATATTATTTTTTTATGCATTTGTTTATATTATGTTTATGTGTTATGCATGATAGAATGTTTGCATTAATTACAATATACTACTAATATGCATGTGATGGGTAAGTAGCTCATGGTGCTATACAACTCTCCATTGCTACTTATCTAGAATGAAACCTCTTTGTTGACATATTGGATTAGTGCACAATCTCAATGATGTCTTGGTAGAGATGGAAGGCATCTAGAAAGTTTCCGTGAGATATGGATGAATGTTGTATTGGCTAAAATAGTTGCATGATTATATCTTTATGCATAAGAATTTTCCATTATGAATATGCCTCGTGAAATGTTTCTAACAATACAACTAATGCATTTGACTTGTAGGAAAGATCGCATACAATCGCCTACAAGAAAACAAGGATGAGACTTGTTCTGAAGAACAAGTGACGACAGTTCAAGAAATAATACAAGATGAAGAATAATATGATGATACTTTCAAAGAAAGAAAGAGGTCTCTGACATAGTGCAGTTATGTGACACTATTGAGCGACATCATTGATGCAGAATTTTTTAGCTATGAAGAAGTATCCAAGAGGAAAGGGAAAGAGAATACCAGTTCAAGAAGAATGATGTCTAGGATGCGATATCGAAGACCTGAAGGGAAGTCCGTAGTATATTCTATATGGATCTACAAGATCCAGCATGGAGTAGATGACAACATCGTGGGATACAAGGAAGGATTCATAGCACGAGGCTTCTCACAGAAAGAAGGGATAAAATATGAAGAGACATTTGCAGCCACTGGGAGTTGAGGCACATGACAGGCAGACTCATGTGAGCAAATTAAAGAAGGATTTGTACGAGTTAGAAGAAACCGATGGGATAACACATACATGAGGAGCTTGAAGATCACCTAGAGTGATGAAGATATTAACCTTTGCTACAAGGTTGAAGATGAAAACCTATAGAGAATGACAAGCTCACAGATGGGTGCGAGAAGAGCATTTTCAAGATAGAGGATCTTGGTACGAGAAGAGCATTTTCAAGATAGAGGATCTTGGTATCAATGACCCTAGATGGATACATAGAATAATAGTAGAAGAGGAAGCTACTTGTCACTCCAGTATAGGATACATAGAGTACGAAAGGCAGAGGGAGAATGATGCTCTACTTCAGAGGGAGTGACTGCAGAAGATCTTGAGTTTCAACATGGTACGACAGAATTGAAAGCTTCTTGAAGAGTTTGGGCTTTACCAAGAGTAAAGCAGATTCCAAACTTTACTACAAGGTTGAGGAAGGGAACCCAGTGATACTCTTACTATATGTAGATGACCTGTTTGTAACAGGTGAGGATAGGTTGATTGCCGACATGAAGAGGAAGCTTGTTGCTGAATTCAAGATGAAGGACTTGGGTATGATGCATTACTTTCTAGGCATGGAGGTGTGGTAGAATGCGGATGGAATATCCCTAGGACAAGGGAAGTATCCAGTAGAGATCCTAAAGAGGTTTGGGATGATGGGCTGCAAGGCCATGACCACACCTATGACATCGAACCTAAAGCTATTGAGTGATGCTTCGTCATATTTGGTTGATGCTATGATGTATCATCAGATGAATGGGTCCTTGATCTACCTCACGAATACGAGACTAGATATTTGCTTTGTTGTGAACACATTGAGCCAGTTCTTAACGGATCCTAGACATGTTCACTTGATTGTTGCAAAGGATATTTTGAGGTACCTGAAGGGTACAGTTGATTATGGGCTCAAGTATGAGGTGAATCAGAAGATTAACCTAGAGGGTTATGTGGATTCGGATTGGGCAGGAAGTGCCATTGATAGGAAGAGCACTTCGAGGTGTTGCTTTAGTATGACATTAGGTGTGATCTCTTGGTTTAGCAAGAAGGAGTCTTGCATGGCGCTGAGAAAAACCAAGAGGGGAGAAGTGAAGCTCCAGTATGTGATCCATATTGAGATCTCTCGAAAGAGGGAGTTCTAGCATAGCCGGTGAGACAGGTTGTCTGAGCATAAAATCCTAGTGAAGCCCGTAGGTTACTTAGACGTAAATGGTCATGTAGGTTGTCCTCGGATGTAATCAGTCATGTTCAAGCTCACAGGTTAATCTTGGACGTAATCATCCCTGATGTGATTCTATGCTAGAAATGGCTAGAGTGAAGTTTGAGTACTTTAGGGAGAAGCTTGGTGTTCTCCAGATCGAGGTTCCTTCCAAGGGGAAGTGATGAGTCCATGTGCCCTTCTGACATGGTGGTAGGCGGGGTTTCCCATGGTTAGATGTAAGTACAAATCCATTCTGACATGGTGGCAATCTGGGCTTCGCATGGTCAGATGTAAGTGCAGAGCCACTCTGACATGGTGGCAAGTTGGGCCTCCCATGGTTATATGTAAGTGCAGAGCCTTTCTGACATGGTCGGATTGGTTCCTTCCATGGGCAGATATAAGTGCAGAGCCTTTCTGACATGGTAGGATTAGTTCCTTCCATGGTCGGATATAAGTGTTGATCCTTTCTAGTATGGATGCAAGATGTGTTCCCCACATGGGTAGATATAAGTGTTGAGCCTTTCTAACATGGTTCTTGGATGTGTTCCTCCCATGGTCAGATATAAGTGCTAAGCCTTTCTGACATGGTTCTTGGATTTGTTCCTCCCATGGTCAGATATAAGTGTCGAGCCTTTCCGACATGGTTCTTGGATGTGTTCCTCCCATGGTTGGATATAAGTGTTGAGCCTTTCTGACATGGTTCTTGGATGTGTTCCTCCCATGGTTGGATGTAAGTGTTGGGCCATTCTGACATGGTGGTAGGCTGGGCCTCCCATGGTCAAATGTGAGTGTTGGGACTTCCTGACATGGTGGTGGATTTGTTCCTCCCATGGTCAGATGTGAGTGTTGGGCATGCCTTTCTAACATGGTGGTGGATGTGTTCCTCCCATGGTTAGATGTAAGTGCTGGGAGGGCCTTTCTGACATGGTGGTGGATGTGTTCCTCCCATGGTCAGATGTAAGTGGTGGATGTGTTCTTGGATTTGTTCCTCCCATGGTCAGATATAAGCGCTAAAGAAGAAGAAGACCTACATGGAGGCTAGGCCTACAACTAGCATGAAAAAGGGTTGTCTCTATAGAACTTCCTATGACAAGTAGAATTGAGAGATAGCACCATTTGTTTGAGATAGCGGAAGCAGCGATGATCCATCTTTGATGGTGATCTAGCTTTGATGATGATCCAGTGATGATCCAGTAATGATCCAGCTTTGATGATGATCCAGAGAAGACTTGTGCTGATGAATTGTTTCTAGAGAATACCTTCCTAGTTAAGAGGGAGTGTTGATGTATTTGTAACTTTGGAATGTATTCACTTATATTGTACCCGGATGTTCCTATCGGGATAATCATTTGTATTTCATTGTACCCCGATGTTCCTATCGAGAGAGTCACTAATATAATAAAGTCATGCAAATTAGATGAGGTTAACCCTCCATTGTAAGTCAGGGCAATAGTCCCAACAATTGAGTTGAGGTTAACCCTCCTTATTGATCAGGGGGGAAAAGTCCCCACAGTTGAGGGGCACTAGGCTTATTAGACTCTCCTAGAGATGTCGGCCCTGGTAAGTAATTGTCAAATCGAAAACTAGTATAAATAGAGAGTGAGACTCTTTATTTGTCACATACACTCACCCAACTATAACGCATAGGTGAGAGAAGAGGAGCTCACACAAGTTAGAGAGAGAACAACTATATGAGATCATATTTCTATCTTTGGGTTTTACTACTACCATTGGTGCTGATTCTCTCTGAGGAAGTTGCGGGGTTTTCTCCTTTATATTTTCCCCGAGGAAAATATTTTGTGTCTATTGTCTCTTGTGATTGATTGTTGTGCATGTTATTCCCTCAGATAAGATCCTAAGATCATATTGCTTAAATGATAAAAATCTAACACTACCTAAATGAATACAAATTTTGCAACCCTTCCAAACAACCATCCACGTCCATTATTAGACTACCAAGAAGTTTTCAAAAGCAATCTCGTTCATGAATCAACGACCCAAAATATTCGTAGTGTGGTCAAATCTAGCGCTGATATACTTTTTCATGTCTTTGCGTTGAAGTGGGTGAGTGATTTTTGGGAAAAACATTGCACAATTAATCAAATTAGTTGAAAAACGAGAGTACAACCGCCATATCAGATCGGTTTAATCTAAAAGAGTCAGTAATGCATAGTTCGATGAATGCATTGTACAACACACAAAACATGCACATCAAACTTCACTGGACTTATCCAATCAAGGAGAGTAACGAGTATGTTTCCATTGGCACGTTGCACTTAGATAGAACCAAACAAAACCAATATTTGTAGGGAAGCCAAGAAAACTATTGTTATATAATGGCTGATTTGATTTCACATGTAAATAAAGAAAAGTAGTAGTGGGATGAAGGTGAGAGTAAGCAGTGGGGATTTTTGGTTGACTTGATGGAACCCTAGGTTCTATTCTCTACAGAATCAAGGTTTATTAGGTAGTTGTGTTGTCAACTAAGATTGTTGTGTCATGGGGTGGATTATAGGTTAGAAAAAAAGTAGTATAAAACATTTTTGAATGTTATTATTGTATAATATTTGGTTATATTGTAATTTATCATTATTGAAATTATGATTTTGACATATATAAATATATTTAGATTAAATATTTTTTATTTATTTAAAGGTTTGATACATCAATGTAGGTTTTAATAGACATTAACCATCATCATATGATTATACAATTCCAATATTTCTTCTAATTTTTTTGAAAAAGATTTAGAAAAAATCCAAACTCTAACTTATTTACTCAAAAGCCTCCACCCTTCACCTTCTGAATTGGTAAAAACCCACATCCATATATTTTGGTTTCAAATCATTGTGAAAAAATAAACTCTCATTTGTCTAAGTTCTTTGTACCTAAACTCTCTCCAACACTTTCCTTTTCATCATGATTCAAAGACACTAAGAAAACTCTACATCAAATAAACACTTTCCTTTTCATCACGATTCAAAGACACTAGAAAACACTTCATCAAATAAATAAATATTATATCACACAAATGCTTTTCATCATGATTGAAATGAACTAAGAGAGATCTGCATCAATTAGATAAATAATGTATCACATTGGTGGAAGGGTTCTCCAACTAGATATTACATATCCTTTTGTCACACTCGTTATTGAGGTAAATTAAAAAAAAAATCACAGTTTTCAACATTTTCAAACAAGAAGTAAGTGATTTTCACCTTTTTTTTCCCTAAAAAATATGATACTCTTTATATAAAATATCAGTATGGTGAATTTCAAAACAGTCCAAAAGCATAAAATAGTCCCTAGGAAATAGACAAAACAGAGACCAAGAAATTAGTCGGCCTAGCCTGACAAAACAACGAAGATAGACGGGGATTGAAGAGAAACCTAGGAAACCACCAGAAAGAGAGGGATCAAGACCACCCTAGCCAAAACCGAGCACCACCAAGGCTATTAGGGCTCAACTGTAAGCATCCAGGAAATCTTGGCCAAACAACATACCGACAGGTGACTAAATCTCGAAAAAAATGAAGCCAGCATCTGCCCTAGAGCCCGTTTCGATAATGAGTCCACCATCGAATTCTGCTCACGGTGAATATAGGAGAAGGTGAGACCATTAAAAGAGTTAATCAAGCACCTTAATGACCCAACTAGGAGGATAGATGGAGAATGTGAAATCGATGCAGACCTAAGGCCCAATCGATAATCACCTTAGAGTCACTGAAGATGTGGATACCGTCAAGGCCGATAAACTTTGAGAATCTCAGTAGCATCCATGAGAATAATAATTCTCCTTTCGTATTTGTTCCTGAGCGACAGCTCATCCATAGCATGTACATGGAGTGATATTCCAGCAAAAGAGAGGCATCGGCCCCATAGAGTTGTAAATCCCCTTGGGACGCTCCGTCGAAGAAACCAACAGTCCTGTGAACTGGGGCCACAGCCTTTGGCATCCTATATTTTTTGTGAAAAGAATCACGTGGAGTGAGCACTCCACTAGTTTCTGAATAGGCACGTAAAGACCTTTCTGCAACATATGTGAAACTAGACCTTAATCCCTCAAAGATGATACGGTTTCTGCATTGCCAAATCTCCTGGAGGCTGAAACATGGTAGAGTTTTCCATTCAGGGAACTTTCCCCTCTAAGAGGTAAAACATGATGATAAGGACTCTCCGCCCCAGGGGGAGGATTCATTTATCATAGGAACGATGAGCCCCCACACTGATTGACAAAAACAACATGTAACAAATAAAGGAAGGATGCTTTCATCACACAGACTGCATAAAAGACAGATACCTGGGATGAGCACTTCTCTACGTGAAATATTGTCCCACGTTAAAAGCCTATTTTCCATCACCAGCCAGCAGCAGACGGCTATGCAGGGAGGAAGCTTCGATTCCCATATCTTGTACCACCAGGCACGAAGGATAGTATGTTCATCCATTAATAACTAATATGCCAACCCCACCGAGATTCTCCCCGAGACAAAGTCATATGACCAGCTCAAGCGATCCAGGGATTTGACCAGGGATATTGCCCTCATCCTTAAACCAAGGATATATGCCAACCATTCTATTTCCAAAACACCATACAGGACCAATTGTGGAGCAGTTAACCAGCCTTGTATGGATGATCCTTTGACTGGGCTGAAGCAATATGATAAAGGGAATAAAAACCTTTGTAATGAAGAAGGAACAACAACTCTTTTGATAGGATGTAGGAGCCTGGGCCTCCAATTATTGGTTCTTCACCTATCCGAATTTTTTTCCATCCCCCGTCAACCAAGCTAGCCATGATGATAAGATACTGAAGGCCCCAAGGAGGCCAGCCCATATGTTAGAAATATTCCTGCCCGGATTTTTCAAGCTTCTAAACCACTATGTGTTCGAAAGGCCCCTCAAGTATTTTTCTTTGATAACCTGTGACCATATGTTGTCACCAAATAAAATGAGCTAGAGCCTTTTTTCTCTCAAAGCCAATGAGAAATGATGCAAGTTCTGCAATCCCCAATTGCGCTACTCCACTGGACGAGCTATGTTCTCCCAATGAACCAGGTGGTATTTGGTCTGCACTATATCCCCAGACCAGATGAACGCCATGATCATCATCCTGATCCTATTTATAACAAACTTTGGGACTTTACATAAGGAAAACCAAAACATCGCCATGTTTGTAAGGACAGAATGAGCCAGATTCAAGTGTCCACCCATGGATAGCCACCTCCACCCCCATAATATTATCCTTCATTCAAACCTCAGCAAGAGCCACCGCAAATCCTTTGAATTGTATCCATTTGGATTTAGGAAACAACCCAAGTATTTTGTGCCCTCCACCAATTGGCTAGATTTCATCTGAAATAGGATTTCCATCTCGGCCCCGTGGGAGTCTGAAGCCCCATTCAAAAGGAGACACAACTTATCTTTATTGATTCTTAAGCCCAATACATTACAAAATTTTTGGACAATCTCATAGATTACTTCCCATTCAGAGATGGACCCTGAACCCATAATCATTAAATCATCAACAAACATGAGATGGGTGGCGAAGAAATGCTTACCAATATTTATACCTTTTATTTTACCATCTGCCTTTGTCTTTAGTAATAATCTATTCATACCCTCAATTACCAGTAAAACCAAAAAAGGAGACAGTGGGAAACCATGTCGCAGCCCACGCTCTGCCTTGAAGAAATCCGTTGGTTTTCCATTTACTAGCACCGCATATGAAACTGATGTGACGCAACCCAAAACCCACTTCATCATTCTAAAAGGGAGGCCAATCTGAATCTGGATCAACCTGAGGGAACCCCAGGAAACCATCTCATAAGATTTGTTTAGATCCAGTTGCATGATTCCATCCCCCTTTAATTTTTGATTTACACTATGGAATACTTCTTATGCCACTCCCACAGCCTCCATGATCTATCGATTCTGCAAGAAGCCATATTGCTCTATAGATAGGCCCCTCAAGAGAGCAGGCTTGAGCATGTTTGCTTTGATTTTTGAAATCATTTTATATATGTGATTGCATAGGGAAATTGGGCGAAAATCACCCAAATATTCCTTGACTAACTTCTTTGGAATTAGGGCCAAAAAAATTGAGTTCATAGCCCCTGAGATCATTCCCCTATTTCTTGAATCTTCCACGGCCCCAAGGAGATTCGGGCCCATAAGATCAAAGCAATCTTTAAAAAGTTCCATTGTCCATCCATCGGGCCCAGGGATTTTTTATTGGAGGAGGCCATGACAACCTCTTTCAATTCTTCCTGTTACGGAGAGAAATTCCTACGGCTTGGGGTACCACAACAGACAAATTAACTCCAGAAATCAATCCTTCCCTATATGCAAGAGAAACCGAACATCTAACACTAAAGGATCTTGATTTGTACCTTATTTCGGATGGTTGATGTAGATCCCCATTGAGCTTTTCCACTCTCGCTTGTAGTAGCAATTTGCTTCCTCAACATTCAGCAAACAAGACAAGCATGCTATATATAATTGTGTTAGACCTACTCTAGCATATATAATCAATAACATATAAGCATTTACAAGCATCCATGGATCAAATACTCATTTAAATATACATTATTGGACAGGAAAAGATATTTCTATTGATATAAAACAGATATTACAATAGTGACAACCTCTGTCGGCATGTCTACGAATAGGAGAAACTGAGTCCCCCACTTGGGCCTCCACCACTTCAATCCTCCATCTCTCGATAGCAAGCTCACAAGCAAAAGGCAAGCTTGGGAAGAACACAAAGTGCTCCAAGGGACAAAGGGATGCAGACTCAAGTATAAGCTCCGGCAACAATGGACTATAGTTTTCTTGCTCTTCAATTCCTCCCCCTTCAATGTATCTAAAGGGTTCCTTATATAGCTCTTCAATGGGGTAATGGAAGTTCGAATCCGAGCAATCTCAAGGCATATGGAAGGCTAAGAGACAAGTGACTCGAATCCACATCAAGGAAAACTCCAAAATCATTTGGCCTTTTGCACACATCCCGATGTATGCGGGTTTAAGGGTCAAATCCATGTATATACACGAGAAAGGGATTAAAAGTCGCGTATGGCAATTATTGCATGTTTTTAGGGATGATCTTAGAAACATCAAATGTACAAAAATGGTCCATGGGGTATAAAGAGTCTACAGAGGGACAGGGAAGGCCATAAAGGTGTGATCCACCATGTGTGGTAAAATGAGTTGTAACAGATGCCCCCTAATGTGTGAGGTCAGAGGGGTCATACGATGGTCAAAATACATTATAAGTCCATCCCAGAAGTGGAGTGATGAAGAACCCAGTGGAAGAACCAACCATCCAATCAGTACAATACAATGATCAAACTCTACACATAACTGCAAGTAGATGTAGCAGTCCCGAATACATAAGAGTACAATGGCCATGAATAGGCATGATACAAAATATGACATGTGTGGTCATTGCCACGTACAATATGGATAGCTTAGAATATCCATGATGAAGATATACACAGGATAATGATCTCCATGTAGGCTGAAGATATATAATGGATCAAGATCTCCAAAATGGCTGGAAATATCTGACATATACTGGAATCAAGTCATGAGAGCTGAAATCTCATGAACACTAACACGATCAAGGAGGTAGCATATATGAGATGCCGCCAGTTTGGAAGGTCTTCTACACAAACCTCTACGAGTACATGTCCTACTATGTGAATAGAGGTGTCAAGGTTGAACATAGTAGTCCATCGTCTGATTATTGATCATTGATGTATACCGTTAACAGACGCGAGATCACCCATCGATAATGAAAATGGGAATCAAGGTACTAGAGTGCAAACTAACAAGTGTGAATAAATGTGTTGAGGTCGAACATTTGAGAGAATCCATCGATCAAGGGACATTGATGTATTCCCAAAAAATGTCGATGGTGAGAGAACCTGCCACTGATGACTGTAAGTCTCAAGGAACTCAAAAATGATTCTAGATTCCTATCCCAGAATAAATGATCTAAAGTCGATGGGATGAAATCCGCTGGAAGGAGGGCATTAGGGCATCCCCCATCATCCAACATGAGGTACTCAACAAAGCTGTATAATGTGGAAGGAATCGATCATAATGTGCATGAACTAGTAATCGTACCGGGAATGGCCGACATGCAAAGTCAAGATAACTGAGGAATGGTCGACTCAGGTTTCAACTTCCTTCGAACAAGAGCATAAAGGCGAATAGTGACTGAATGTAGGCAGCATAGAATCGATATACAAAACTGGGACATCTCTGCGACACAGGAGGCATCGACGGAGGCTCCATAGGGACTAGAAGCTTAACCAGTCAGTGGAGATAAACTCAGAGAAATGAGTATAGCTCCTAAAGTCAAACTATTAACCCAACCAACGGATGTGATATACATTGCTCTGTTCGAAGGTGACACGACTCGACTGCTGCCAAAGATAACATCTTTTCTTGTCCGGCTTTTTGGTTTTTTTTTATTTTTTTGGACTTTTTCAAATATTTTGAAAAGCTTGAAAAATAATAAAAGTGCTTTATAGTTACAGACTAGGAGGATACGAGTGTCAAGGGACAAACAATCTAGTTCCAAGCAGTGGAACATACCTATGCTCAATGCCAGTACACACGTGTAGGATAGCGACACTTGGGGGAAAGTCCCCTCCCGGTAAAAATAGGGAATCAAGCTACAAAGGATATACAAAATGGCTCTGCATGGTTAGACATGAGACAATATCGGCCTATATGGCTGATACTAAAAGTCAGGGAAGCCGGCATAAGGCTCAATGAGGCAGGCAAAGCTCATGATAATGCAATTACAACTTGACATAAGGCAGTCCTGAGGAAACGGGCCAGTAAAAAGATCAAGAGGAGTATGAGGCTCTTGCGAAAAGACATGGCAATACTATACAATGAACTCCCACACCCTAAAGGACAAAATGTCTGCATGGGCACCAAATACAAACAAGGAGTTAACTAGGGCACCCATGTAAGGTCAAACTCTACCATTCATATCATGTCACTTCTAAAACAACAAGAAGGTTCCGTGATAGGATAGAATGGGTTCGTACCTAAGGTTATAATGAAATGGTCATAAGGTCATGTAAAATGCAAACGAAGGTGAAATCTAACATATATGCCAATTTAAACATCATACCTGAAATTGGCACGAACAGGTCAAACAATGGTCGAAACGGCGTTCAAAACGGTCTCCTACATCATCATATTAGTCAAAAACGGTCCAAAAGGGTCAGAGACGGTTCAAAACTATAAAAAGAGGGTAAAAATTTTCAAAAATTTGAAATTTTTTTTATAAATAGTAAAAAGTTCAAAAATTATATATCATTTGAAATTTTTACCCAATTGAGTTCAAAACTTCAAACGCGAATTCCGGGAGTTTCGTCCGGCAAAATCCGACACCGTTTTTTCCAGGTAACTTCCCATGCTATGCTCTTCCATTTGCATGTAAATTTTTTCAATTTCCATGGTCAAAATCAATTTCTAGGCCATTCTAAGATAGTCGCTTTGGCCCACGCAGAAATTGGGGATTTTTCTGCGTATAGGACTGTATATAGGTGGAAAAATGGCCCAAACCCACATACATACGCGGTTGTTTTACAAACAGTCGGGTATGCAGCCGCGTTAGAGGTTTTTTAAGAAAAATATTGACCAAAACATAATGTAAAGGTGTAGGATGGTTTTATAATGGAGGAAGAGAGAACACATGGATGTAGAAGAAGCTGTACGGGGCAATCTAATGGCTCAACAAGCTCTACGTGCATGTGGGATATATAAGTTTTGGTGTCTTGGCAGCCTGAGGGCCAAACCAAGACTGTTGCAGATGCTAGTATACTACTGGGATCTTGACTCAGAGTCCTTTCAGATTGACAGGATGTCCCTCACGATCGAGGTGGAGGACACATACTTCATTACAGGATTGTCCCGACGGGGAGAGGTGGTGAACCTACGCTCTCGTGGGCCTGGAGGTGGCCTCACCATTGATGAGTATATTGCAGTATACTATTTTTTGGACACGGAGAAGGTTGGGAGTCAGATATCGACAAACTCCATCCAAGTACTAGGCATGAAGACCATACTACTTGCACTCGGACGGATAGAAGGGATAGCCTCACTCCACCAGGCCTCATGGCCATTGATTGTCTATGTAGTGGAGTGCATGAGACCCACAGTTTATGATTGGAGTACTGCGATGTTGAGTAACATGAAGCAGCAGCTCAGTGACTGCAAGATGGGCAGGATACGAAACTTCGGTTTCGGCAGTATACTGAGCACGTTCTTCTTTGAGCATGTTCTGGGGCTAAGCCCTAGAGTTGACGTTCCTCCTCATGGGGTTCAAGATCCAGCCCAACGACATTGGGAAGATGCGATGCGCAGACTGGGCATAGGTAGGGTGTCTAACCCCTACCCAACTGATTTCTTTCCATGGTAGCGATGACAGATAGTTTCCATCGATGATTACCCCTATGCGGGGATAGATTTTCGGGGAGATACCGACATGCCCCTACCACTAGGAGCAGCATATGGTGACATTGGTAACGAATCCCAACCCTCTTTTTAAATTTTTTTGAATTATTTAATTTTTTTTTGTGTTTTTTGATATATGGAACCAAAAGCATGTTTTTGTGTGACGACACATCGTGACAATCTGTCATATGTATGTAGATGTAGGACCATAATGGCCTGATGGTTTCCCTCGTCATAGACGAAGGGGATGAGGAGATGGCATTATGGGTGTGGATGCGGAGCAGATGCTCCAAAGCATCCACACAAAATTTGTGCGGCTGACACATAGAGTACCCACGGCGCAAGTCGAGGACTTGCCTGAGGCCATGCAGCGTCAGGTGGTAGGTGTACCACGATCATGGGTGCAGTTGTTTCGATGGCTAGCTAGAGCCGTAGTGACTTTCCACAATCAGAACCCCCCTTCTCCTCCCCAAGCTTAGATACCTGGGAGTGACACATTTTTGTACTACCGTGTATTATATTTTGGTGGCTCGGAAGCCCCATTTTTGTATTATGACACTTATGTATTATGACGTCACTTTTTGGATGTTTAATGAAAAACTTTTATGATCATCGATTTTATTTATTTACATGTGTAAAAATGTATGTATGTGATGAGCTTATGGTCTGTGAAACAAATGCCAATCTAACACATAGTTAGCATATGAGTCAGCAACTTGATTATAAATTATTGGAACATGTATGTACGTTATGTCGACAAATTGTCATTCTAACAATCTCACACGTAAGAATCTTCGTAATAATGTTGGATCCCTAACATGATACAAGCCATTAAGTTGTGACACTACTAACTACGAATCAAGACGTACCTCAAGAGAGAGAACACCATGTGAAATGGCATCCCATAGAAGCTCGATAACGACACTATACTCAGCAACATTGTTCGAAGAGGGCCGTAAACATACGCCTCCTGAAGACAATACCTGACTCGTAGGAGTATAAATCACCCAAGCAGTAGAGGCTGAGTGTTGAGTGTGACGGCTAGCACCATCAGCAAATCCTATATAGACGAAAGACTCCATTAACATTTGCCATAAGAAACGAAAGCTAATCAACAAACCCGTTCACCATAAGAAAACCTAACTATGCAAAAAACTGTACAATAATATACAACAATCAGCTCTGGCTGAAGATCATGCATAGTATTTTTTAAGATAGAGCCCATTTCTAGGCTCTACCAAGGTTGTCCATTCATAATCTACCAGCTCATAGGCGCCCTTCTCTAACACACGTTTGATCACATAAGGACCATGCCACATGGGATTAAACTTTCCTACCCCCAAGGGTTCTTTAGCTTGATCCCACAAAAGGACCAAATCTCCTTCACTAAACCTCCTTGGACGGATAGATTTATCATACTGGACCTTAACGCAATGCTTATTTACTTCTAGAGCCACTAAGGCGTCTCGGCGCTGCTCATCAAGCTGCTCTAAGTGGACCAAACGTTCCTCCAATGGGGAAGTGTCTGGTAAAAGCTCTGTGGCTAGCTTCAATGAAGGGATTTCGCATTCAACCGGCAAGACAGAATCCACTCCATGTACAAGCTGATATGGAGAAAAACTGGTGGCAGTCTTAACCGCAGTTCTATAAGCCCACAAAGCAGGATATAACATGATATGCCAATTTGTTTTGCTTTGTGCGATGGTTCGTTGGAGAATGGACTTAAGTGATTTGTTCACTGCTTCAACCTGTCCATTCGCCTGAGGGTAATAAGAAGAGGAATGCTCCTACTTATACCCTAACTTCGAGGCCAACTCTTCCATCATTCAATTCTGAAAGTGCCTACCATGGTCACTAGCACGCTCCTTCGGAATACCGAACCGAGTAACGATCTGGTTGAATACAAAATGCGCGGCTGTCTCACCATCGAATTTAACCGTGGGAATATCCTCAGCCCATTTCATCAAATAGTCAATAGCCACTATAATATGATGATGCCCCCCAGTTGAAGCTGGGTTGCAATCCATGAAATCAAGCCCCCACTTAGTGAAGGACCGGCGGTGATAATTGGATGTAACGGGGCAGGATGTGAGCTCATATTATGTGCAAACACCTGGAAAGGGTGTCACTTCTTGACCGCATTGACACAATCTTTAAAGATCGATGGCCAGAAATAACCTGCTCTCAAGATTTTTTGGGCTGTAGAAAGCCCAGATAAATGACCACCACACGCCCCTCCATGGCAATCATTCAACACAAGCTCAACCTCCTCATGAGTTAAACAATGATGTAAAATGGAATATACCCCACGGCGGTACAATGTGTTATCCACTATAAAATAGTTCTTGGATACGTGACGTAACCGTCGTCGTTCATCCCGTGAAAGGTGACTAGGGACCTTCAATGTTTGTAAATATATGATGATATCCCCATACCGTGGATCCAAAGTTGAGATCAGGAAAATATGCTCATCGACAAACGTATCTTCACAAACTTCCTCCTCCTCCTCGCTTGGGAAATCAGATATAAGCTCCGCAAAAATCAAAGATTTTTTCGATTTTTCCGAAACAAACTCGAGATCGAATTCTTGCAAGATGACAATCCACTTATAATACTTTCCCCTGATCATCCTTCTAGTGAGGATGAACTGAAATGGATTGACATGGGCCACCACCAAGGTTTGGCGAAGGAGAATGTAGTGTCTCAATATTTGAACCGCATGAATGGTAGCTAAGGCAAGTTTCTCCACATGGGAATAACGGATCTCCGCATCTACAAGGTTTCGGCTCAAATAATATACGACATGCTCATGGAGCTCCTCATCCTCCTGAACCAAAACCATACCAATTTTCTCCATGGACGCAGCCACATAAAGCAAAAAGTCACAGCTATAGTCGGGTGGACTAATCACGGGGGCCAATGCTAAGGCTCGTTTAAGTGCATCAAAGGACTCCTGGGCTCGCTCATCCCAACAAAAGGTAGTGTCCTTCTTCAAAAGATGCATAAATCCTTTAGTCAAATTGGCAAAGTTAACCACGAATCTCCACAAGAAATTTGCCATTCCTTGCAAACATTTAAGATGTCTAATGTTTCTCGGGGGAGACAATTGAAGTATTGCCTCAACCTTTAAGGGATCTACTCTTATACCCTCCTTGGAGACAATGAACCCTAACAAGCGACCAGACTTCACGCAAAAGATGCACTTATGAGGATTTAACCTAACCAAGTAATGGCGGCATCTTTCGAACACTAATCTCAAATGGTAAGAATGACGCATCCTCTGACGAGAATGAGCAGTAAGGTCATCCAAAAAGACTTCACTAATCGATTTGAGATCATGGAAGATCAAGGTCATAGCCCGCTGAAATGTGGCTCCGACGTTTTTAAGGCTGAAAGGCATCTTCCGATATGCAAAGATACCCCAAGGACAAATAAATGCAGTTTTATGTTGGTCCTCGGGTTTGATCTGGATCTGATTGGATCCAAAAAATCCGTCTATAAATGAAAATACCTCGCTTCCCGCACACTCATCCAGAATTTGATTAATAAATGGTGTGGGAAAATTATCCTTGGGATAGGAACAATTCAAGTGACGGAAATCAGTGCATATACGGATCACTCCCTGCTTCTTATCAACCAGAACGGGGTTTGAAACCCACTCCGTCAAGGGAATGGGATAGATAAAGCCGGCTTTCAACAACTTTTCTATCTCAGCCTTAATCATGGATGCTTTCCTAGGAGTCACCGCACGCAAGCGTTGTCAAACAGGCTTCGCACCTAGGTAGGTCTTGATTTCATGTTCGATAATACGAGGGTCGATACCTGGCATTTCCTCGTATGACCAAGAAAATGCATCACGAAACTCTTTGAACAACTCGATATACTCTTGAACCTCAGCATGGGAACATTCTGCCCCAATATAGACATTCTCAATCGTTCGAGGATCGCGAGAGATATTGATAGGGATGGTAGGAGATATATTCGCCATGTTTCCATCAGCCATCGGACAAGAAGAGCTCAATGGAACCACAGGACTACCAATTCTCTCACTCAGAATCTCCCTAAAGTCCTCACAGTCCAAACGGTCAAGATCAGGAAGAAAATAAGATCTATGATGTAACTCTTCCCAAGGTGGCTCAACCCCAGACATGGCCTCAATAATAGCTTCATCTAATGGAAAAACACTATCAAGGCAATCATGTGCGTGAGAAGACTTAACTGCCCATGTAGGCAGCACATATGGGTCATCTTCTTCCATCCGCGAAGAAGAAGGACTAGGCTCTGTAACACATTCAAGATTCACTTGATATGCTATCATTGCTGCAGGAAACGGCACATCCGTTTCGATAGGCTTACTTGAAGGACTTGGTGTAGGAAGGATCCAAGGATCTTCCATATGGGTAGTGCGAAAAGACACCAAACTCAATGAATACAAAGCCCCACTGGAACTAGACCTGATCATAAGAACGGGTGCAGGACAACTAAAGGTTCCCATAAGGGATGGATACATGCCAACACCCACACTCCCAGTTTTCGGCTGAGAATGATCGATAATTGGGATAGAAGCTCCCGATGATGCTGTAACACTCGGATTTTTGAATGATGTCTGATCAATCGTAACAATCTTCCTGTCAAATGGAAAACATACAACTTGAAATAGAGAAGAAGCTACAGCTTGCATACTATACATCCAATTCCTACCAAGTAACAGATTGTAATCAAGGGGCGCATCAACCACCTCGACCTCGATCGCGATGGTCTTCCCTCCCAAACGGACCTTAAGAGAAGGAAGAATTTTGTGCGGCTGAAACGATCTACCATCAAAAGCAGTCAACATGGTAGCGGATTTAGACAGCTTGGGGGAACTCAAACCCTTCCAACATGACAAAGACATCACGGAAGTAGCAACGCCTTCGTTAATCACAGTGCATTTGATGGTCATGTTAAGACATTCTACATGAATCAAGAGAGACACATAGTAAGGCAAGCGATCCTGTAGTCCCGTGGTTTCAAATTTGATGACAGAGGAAGAGTTATCATCATTAACACCAAGAGCAAAAAGCAAGGCCTTCCTTTGTGAAGGACAAATCTGAAGTACTTCAAGTGCAGACATCGCACAAGGAGTGTGGCCCAAATCCTCGACGACAGAATAGTTCTGGCCAGCTCGGGCATTAGGATTGTGTCCCGAACACTTTAGGACTACCTTAGGAATGTGAGGTGTGAATTCAGGTTTATCCGTAGGGTTTTCAATATGCAAAGGAATCCCGAGTGGAGCAGGTTCCTTTCCAAGGTCTGGTTGTGACGAACCATAGTCCTTCGCACGAGTCACAACCTTAGTAGCATGCATCATGTTGATGCAACCATGACCACTACTAGCTTCTAGCGGATCTTGATCGCCACCAGACTGATCATGGGTCCTCGAGTTCATGTTTTGATTATGGGGTAAAGGATTGGTCAGCACAGCTGGGCTCTGTGCCATGAACCTCAAGGCGTCTTCCATACAAGGGCACAAGTGAGTGAGGTGGTCATCCTTACACAACTTGCAAGGAAACTTAACCTTACGTTTATACTGCTTGTCCCCCCAGCATTGCAGGCATTCTTGTCATTAAAATTGGCATTTTCATTCCTATTCCCACCCTTACGATTGTTTTTACCCTTTTTCTTATTCCTTTTGGGTTGCTGGTTACCCTTCTGGTCCGACGATTGCACCGAAAGCACATTCGTTGTTTAGGTGGGTTGAGACGAAGCCGTGGCTTGTCCCGAGGCAGATTGGTTGATAGACAATTGACTCACATGTTGCACAACCGAATCCGCAGGTTTGGTACTCGTACAACCAACAATGCCATCATCATGTGGTCTAGGTTTGACCTTAGGGTCGAAACTAGAATGTGGAGCATTAGGAATGATCTCATATAACAATTCGGATTGAGCATAAATCACATCCAATTCCTGCGCCCTAAAAATGGCTTGTTCCTTGTTCTAAACTCCGGACATAGAAACATCCTTCACTATATAAGGCAGTAACGATTTAAGGAACCACTCGAGGAGAAATTCCGGCGGTAGGAAGGCTTTAATCAATCTCTTCCATCTACGCCACTCTTGTATATGGTCCGAGATATGTGTGGCTTTGTCTTGCCGAAATGTCAACAAGATTTTTGTACCAACGTCGTAACGCACTGGTAGTTCGAAGTGATTGAGAAAAGTCATAGCTAGGTCATCGAACAAAACGAATGCCCCCCTAGGTAACTCTATGTACCATTTCGCTGCAAGCCCGGTGAGGGTGCATTGAAACAGTCTTAAACGGATCGAATCATCGTGTAAGGAATTAGAAGAGCAGTAAAGGTGAAATGTAGTAACATGTTCACTAGGATCTTCTCCTGGTTTTCCCTCGAATTTGGGAATGTCTGAGGGAAGCTTGTTAGGGACAGTCGGCCAAGCCGAGTCATGAGATACCGGATCGTTCGTTAGTCTCGACAAGTCAGGTAAATTTAACGTTGCGAGGAAAGGGAGCCTAGGTTGAGCAGGTCGATGCCATGCTCCCTGAAGTTTTGGTTCACATAAGACTGATTACCGTAACCACCATGGCCATGGACATAGTATCCTCCTCCCGTTTGACCCGTCTAGGGTAGCATGGAAGCACCATAATGTGGTGTACCTTGACTATGTGGAGCTCCAAATCCATAATTTGGGGAGTAAGCGGGTTGTTGATACCCATACCCATAAGGTGAATAACTCTGTCCATACTGCGATCCATAATATTGTCCATGAGAAGCTCCATAAGATGTCCCGTGAGAAACTCCATAAGTAGGAATATGGGGAACTCCCTGAGATAGACCATAGGACATTCCAGAAGTATGGATATGACCTCTCGAGACAGCAGGAGGTACTTGACTCTGAGACATGACTACATGAGTAGCAGTAGTACGAACATGACTAGTAGCAACATTCCATCCTGAAGGACCACATGAATGAGGGGGAGGAATAGCATTCGAAGAACTAGGAATAGAGGACGAAGGGACATGTGAAGTGATGTAAGTGGTATTCCCTACAGTCACTCGTCTTGGTTCTGGTATCCGAATAGGACTACTAACACCAGGTCTAGGACAAACATGTGATGTATCCTCCACCGCCGGGGTGGAGGGTGCAATGTGAATCGTGTTCCCAAATCTCTCCACATGGAAAGGAATAGGAGTGCCCCCAGGCGTAGTGTTAGGTTCAAATTCCGACTCGGCATGCTGTGTCGAATCATGTGCAGGGATACCGAACATGCCATAAATAATAGAACTAGTGCTCGCAAGTTCATGGTGAGTCTCGTCGCCTAGAAACCAATACCGACGACCTGTGAATGAGGGATCATACCCAAATTGTGTAGGTATATCAGGTGAAGGATCATATACAGGAATAGGATCTTCTTCCCCAACCTCATGAGGTGGAGAAGACAACTCAAAATTTTCATTTTCATGATCTCCCATCGTGTGTGAATCAATGTGAGAAGTAGTCCACATGGACTATCTGTTTCTCTCTCCCAAAGGAGGAGGAGATATAGAAGGCAGAAGTCCTACTAAACGATGAGAACAATGAAGCGCCGCACCCAAATCCACAATGACTCAAACAAATGAAAAGTCTCTTCTAATTACGCAAACCCTAAGCAAGCTAGCATGCACAGAGCATACACCTATATAATCGAAACCCAATCACAAGCAAACAAGGGTAGGATATGTGAGCTCCTCAATGAAGCAGGTATGTCTCACCTAGGAGAGGCTTGAGACTCCCATACACAACAAGCAGAGGTTCGTAACCAATTATTGTGGCCCTTAGCTTCAACACATATAGCAACTGTGCAGTTCGACCCCAACCTGGCCGGGACACCTGCAGAATAACCCCTACGAATTACCCCCTCGATAACCTAGGTAAGGCAACTAAGGTCACCTCAATATAATCAATGCTCAAGCAGACAGTCTCAGGCGGGATTGACCGTATGGGCAAGGTAGCAAAGCCCAAAACTCTCGAAAGAGCCCCCATATACTAATACAATCCTGGAAATATCTCTGGTCCTACTCAGTTATGACCAAGGGTCATCCCAATCATTAATCGCTCACACTGCCTCATGCTTAACTCCCTTGTAAGAGGAGGATCCTGAAAAACACTAATTATACCAAGGAATTTCACACTCTCACCTGGACAGACACATACATGTTTTGTTTAGTGGTCTTGGAGAATTCACTCACAATGAACTATTCCAAGACCCTAAAACCTAATCTTGTTGGTGTACCCTATAAAAGAAAATAGTGTAGTCCATTTTAACTAAGCATTGATTTTACTTGGCTTATTACTCAAAAAGGTAGATGATCGTGCAACCAATGGTGTTATGACGCAACATGAAGTAAAATGCACACCTAACAATCAATGCAAATGCATTGTGTCGAATGAAAAACAAGGCATGCTACTACGTGAAATGCAAAATTTTCTTCAAATGACAAATGCAATCATTCCTATATGAAATCCTGACTAATACTTCTCTAAGCAAACCTAGTGCAAGTACCATGCAAAATGCAAAGTGCAATGGTGCATAATGATGCAAAGAAGCAAATATTTTTGGATTTTTTGAAGAAAAATGAGATAATAAAGCAAAAGAATGACTCTACCACCCCCAGACTCTACAAGCACTATCAAACAACACCCACGCAAAGCACTAAGGTAGAAGAGACCTAATGCACTAATCCCAAAACAAAAAATTGAAAATGCAATGACAAGAACATTCTTAAAAAAAAAAATTACCCTAAAAGGTGTCTAGTTAGAAACAAAGGTGTATATAGACTCTAGAAGCATCTAAGGAGACTCAGCAATCATCAAAACTCACCCAGCAACACTCAATCTTCCTCTATAAGGCAAAACTCAAGGCATACGCAACTGTGTACAGAAAACTCGCGTATATACGCGGATATCTCAGTCAAAACCGCGTGTACACATGACTGTGAGGAAAAAAATCATGTACAGGAAGAAAAAGAGATAAAAATGAAGGAAAACAGATAAGACGAGACAAAATTGACTCCTATCAGACACTACCAGGAAAACATGCCCCCATACCCGACTCAAAAACAGAGAAATCGGAGCAATTCAAGAACATTGAATGCCGATAAAAACCCCCAAAGGAAAAATGACTAGAACCTCCCCAGCGAAGTCACCAATTCTGTTACGGAGAGAAATTCCTATGGCTTGGGGTACCACAACAGACAGATTAACTCTAGAAATCAATCCTTCCCTATATGCAAGAGAAACCAAACATCTAACACTAAAGGATCTCGATTCATACCTTATTCCAGATGGTTGATGTAGATCCCCATTAAGCTTTTCCACTCTCGCTTATAGTAGCAATTTGCTTCCTCAACATTCAGCAAACAAGACAAGCATGATATATATAATTGTGTTAGACCTACTCTAGCATATATAATCAATAACATATAAGCATTTACAAGAATCCATGGATCAAATACTCATTTAAATACACATTATTGGATAGGAAAAGATATTTCTATTGATATAAAACAGAGATTACAATAGTGACAACCTCTGTCGGCATGTCTGTGAATCGTAGAAACTGAGTCTCCCACTTGGGCCTCCACCACTTCAATCCTCCATCTCTCGATAGCAAGCTCACAAGCAAAAGGAAAGCTTGGGAAGAACACAAAGTGCTCCAAGGGACAAAGGGATGCAGACTCAAGTATAAGCTTCGGCAACAATGGACTATAGTTTTCTTGCTCTTCAATTCCTCCCCCTTCAATGTATCTAAAGGGTTCCTTATATAGCTCTTCAATGGGGTAATGGAAGGTCGAATCCGAGCGATCTCAAGGCATATGGAAGGCCAAGAGACAAGTGACTCATATCCACATTAAGGAAAACTCCAAAATCATTTGGCCTTTTGCACACATCCCTATGTATGCGGGTTTAAGAGTCAAATCCGCGTATATACGCGAGAAAGGGATTAAAAGTCGCGTATGGCAATTATTGCATTTTCTTGGGATGATCTTGGAAACATAAAAGGTACAAAAATGGTCCATGGGGTCTAAAGAGTCTGCAAAGGGACAGGGAAGGCCATAAAGGTGTGATCCACCATGTGTGGTAAAATCAGCTATAACACTACCATCTGGACCGACATAAACATCTCATCACACTCCGCCTCGTCAATGATGCGAGGATAGTCTTTGACAACTTTCAGTTGTTCGAGTACTGAAAGATTCCCTTCAGCACTGAAATTTGATTGGAAATAAGAGAGAGCCTCCCTTGAGATTCCCTCTTAGTCCTTGATCGAGATACCCTCCACATTTTTTATCGCCCAAATATAATGAATATTCCTCCCATGTTCCGCGAATCTATGAAATAATTTAGAGTTCATATCGCCAGCTTCCAACCAATTCATTCTACTAGCCAATCTTTCCTTTTCGTATGAAATCTGGAGAATCATGGCCTTCTCCTTTTCTAGTTGAATAATGAGGTCATTTTCGGACCGATTCCATGCCCCTTGTGTATTCTTTTCAAATAATCTCCCAATCTTTAATTCAATTTCCCGCAAGGAATTTTTGTCTGAAGCAGCGCGTGATTTCACCCATCCTTTTGTCGCTAGTTTTAATCTACTCAGCTTCTCTGCGAGAATATCCATAGGAGACAGATGATCCGCAAAATCAACATCATACCAAACCTTATATATCAACTCTTTGTAGCCCTCTACCTTCAACCATTCATGGTTGAACTTAAAAGGTCTTAGAGGACCCGAGTTTCCCGTTTCAAATTTGAGGAATATAGGGTGATGATTCGAGAGTCTGGAATGGTCTACCCAAGATCTATATTTTGTTATTTTTTCTATCAGTGACTCACTCGACATAAATCTATCGAGCCTTTTTGCCACACGCTCCAAACCAATCCAACCATTAATCCAGGTTGGAGCCAGAGGAACCGGCTCCACGTCCACCACGTTTGCAGCCCCCATTAAATCCACAAAATAATCACTCAAAAGTTCCTTTTGTTTTTGTCCCCTAGATATCACCTGGCGACCAGGTGAAATTCATATCTCCCGCTAACACCAGATTCAAAAGATCAAAGGTACCCTCAGCGGCTACCCTATCCCAAAACTATTCTTTGCTTTTGTACGGCCGATACACATTGATGAGGTTGATATCCTCTAGGAAATCCATGAAGTAACCTATTAATAAGATCCATGTAGACACAGAGAAGGACTTTAGCTTTTTTTTTGGGTCCCAAGCCACCAGAAGACCCCCAGACAAACCCAAAGCATCAATTGATGCCACTTCCCAGTCTGACTTAATTTTTAGAAAAAAACTGCATGCTTGTTGTGCCATAACCATAGTTTCATGTAGTAGTATCACATCTGGAAGATACCTATCCATGATCCTTTGAAGGGATAGCTGTTTCTAGAGGCCCCTCACTCCACGAATATTTATGGACGTGAATTTCATTTCCTAACTTATGGCAAGGGATTTTATGCCTCTAAGTACCATGGAGTTAACAGTTGGTTGTGGAAGAGATGAGTTTGATTCTTTGTCCATCGACTCGATATCGAGGCCCTTTTTTACTTTCCACGCACTACGAGTCTTGATAGGAGAGAAATCAGTTTTGAGACCACCCATGATGCCCCCCTTGTTTGTAGGATGGAGAGGTGTGGTCATCGGACAGATAACTGGAGGGAGGTCTGCCCCTAGGAGAGTCGGTATAGGGACTGGGAGCCCCTTGAGGCTGGGGCCCGTGAACATGGATAGTGGATGGATTTTTAACAGCCCCTTCTCATGTCCCGAGACATTTTCTAGCACATGCAATCCTATTGATGGGACTGCTGGAGAGGGTGAGGGGTCTTCCTCATCTATGATTCCGATGTTAACCCTGATCTCTAGGATACCTATCCCCTCGATTGGGAGTTTTGATGGAGAACCCACAAGGACCCCGTTAACCCCCTTAGTGGTTTTAGTAAACCTTGTTTCACCACCATATTTCGGGACATTTTTTGTGAGATCAGGACTGGACGTAGGAGGGCAGTCCATTATGTCTGGGCCTTTAATTGTCGACCAAGGTTTTGGTACCCCCTATAGAAAAAAGTATTCCCTGCTGGTGCATATTCCCCCACTGCATCACCCTTATCCTCCAGAGATCTCACAAATTCACAATCTTTTGTGTTCAAAGTGGAAATGAGAGCAAGGTTAAGAGTATGCAGCTTACTTAGGAAGGGTTGATCCATCAACAAAGTTGGTGCTGGCTCAGAGTGTGTAATTAGACGAGCATCCTTTTTTTTCTATATTTCATCACTCGAATCCTCCGAATACCACACCACATCCCCTGACGACCCATTTTCGGAGTCCGAGGCAGAAGGGAAACACTGTTTCCATAGGTGGCTAGTTTCTTGGCATCTGGAGCAATGAAATGGGATGCCCCAATAATCCAGGATTTGTGTATGTGTTTTCTTCCCCCAATTGATAACGGCCTTCTCCCTGAACCCCAGGATCTTGGTAACCCTCCTATCGATCCCATGCAACATACCATCTTCCCGAAAGATGAAACAGCCTAGAAAATTCCCAATGGTCGTTAAGGCTTCTCGGTTCCAAAAACAAAGGGGCAGGTCCGACATCAAAACCCATATATGTCAAAACCTTAATCTCTCCGTAGCCGGGTCGAAGTCATAGTGTCATCTCCAAGACTCCCATGACCACGCATCCATGTAGAATCAAGCACATATGTAATATGCTCCTCAGATCTAAAGATGAAGCTAAACCATCCCTTCTAAAATACGTAGATAGTTGGAGTGTATCCCAATATGGGGCCCCAGACACTCGTCGCTCAAGATTCAATTTCTTTGCAAGCCATAGCTTTATAGCTAAACTTGCCCACTAGGCCCCTGAGGATCATTCCAACCATTTCCTTCAGCCCCACGCCATGACCCAAAGACATACAATCGTCATCTTTACGCATCTTCCACTTCTTGTAACGGCCTTTATTCCATCTGTGGGAGGGCCCGGAGCAGTTTTCCCTGGATACCCCCATTCCCGAGCCATTGGAAGAGCTCACTAAAGGATAAAATTTTAGTGACTCCTTTGCACCATCATCTACATTTTTTTGTTGGCTATTGTTTTTTGAAACCCCCGCATCCACTGGGTTTTTACCCAAAACACCCACCTGTAGCAAAGGGTTCTACTCCCCATTATTATCCCAGGGAATGATACATGGGGAAGCTCTCTCCCCACACACTACACCACCTTGCATGGATGGCTCATGCGTTGGCGTCATTTACCTCCACCGATGTGTGAACTAGTTATATTCCGCCACCTTCAAGATGTCTTTTGCCCAGAGACTCACCGATCGAGACCCCCACTTTCTTCGTAGATACGACAAAGATGTTTTGGGAATTGATAAGATACAACTAAAACTTGAATCCTTTAGGCCCAACAAATGATTAATCCCCATAATAGAAAAACGAATTTTAACCCTCCTTTCAAGCAGGAGAGCTAAATAGACTAAAACCTGTTAAGATCCTGTCCAAAGTCTTTTTGTTTTGTCCATGGATTTGAAGTACTGAAATCCCACAGAATAGTCTAGCTCGGAGGCTTGTTTCCTTTATCAGACGCACCACCTTTCAAATAAAGGATTTTATCCTCAGAAAACGCCTGAGCCCAAGACTGTTAGACTGTTAGGGAGCTAACAACAAAGCTTCAAAAGCCTAGGAAAAATCGGAGAGTGACAAACTCGGAATCCCAGCCACGTTCTTTTCAAAAAGGGAGGTATCCCCAGGATTCTATCTGACACCCACCCTCTGGCAAGGACTTCTATTCATTCTGCCTCTCAGGCCCATGCTAAAGAAGGGACTAAAAATTCCCAGTTTTTACTTGAGCTTCTCAATTCCCAAATCCGGGAAGAAGTTATTTAAAACATGTCCATTATGGGTAGACTACCCATGTCACGCCTTCCATACTATGACCACATCTTCAAACTTAATCTACAAGCAAAGGAAATGCATGATATGCATACATCTCCATCTTGGTAGATCAAATACTATGAATACCGTGGAATAATAGGGATCTGTAAGTGATCACATGCACCAGTTGTAGACACTTATGATTGGTCGCGTCTGTGATATTTCCACCTACAAAGGTGAAAGTGATCATGATCTTATCATATTGTTTTGTACAAAATGTTTAGAAAGTGTTTATGATTTTATCATATTGTTTTGTACAAAATGTTTTAATTTGATGTTAGTAGCAGAGTTTACTTTAATTTTAATATTTAGAGAAAGATTTAGAGAAAGGTTTAGAGGAAGATACTCGTTATTGAGGTAACTAAACAAAATCATAGTTTTCAACATTTTCAAATAAGGAGTAAGTGATTTTCACCTACAAAGATGAAAGTGTTCATAATTTTATCATATTGTTTTTTACAAAATGTTTTAGTTTGATGTTAGAGGGACTTTACTTTAATTTCAAGATTTAGAGGAAGATACACATCTTAGTTGGTCTTTTTCACCTTTTTATATGGCTCTAAGATTAGAAAAAACAAATCTACTTTCTCTTATGAATTTAAGATTTAGAAACCAAACATTTTGTCCGTAGACCATAATATAATGATTGAATTAGTACATGTTTATAGGTTCTCCAAGCACATTTAGGCTAAGAAAGTGCCCCTCAACACTAAATCAACAAAGCAAGTCAATAAGATTATTCTAAAAAAAAGAAACATTTTTTTTATTATAAAAAGCTAAACCTAGATAAAAGTTCTTCGTACCACCACAACCCATAATTGTTACTAGAACATACACATGCATACTTAGTGAAATGCATTCATATTGTCTACTCCATATGCAATTATTTTGTACTACAATTTTTTCATAAATTTATCAATCAACCCTCTTAGGACACATTCGTTCTCTACTCTTGAGACACATTCCTTCTCTATGTGGTTCTCTTTATGATTAAGACACATTCAAGCATATAGTAAAGTTTATAAGGCTTATCACTTTACCCACATTCCTTCCACACTTAAGATTCATAGTTAAGTATATTAGCCAAAAAGAATTAGAATGGGCGAATATCCATCTTAACTCTAACTCTATCAAGGGTGGAGAATGATCGAATCCATTGAAGTGCAAATCTTCCGCAGGTTTAGATCCCACAAAAATGTTTTCATCTTCGTATATTTGATCCATGCCAACACTTCATAAAGTAGAAGTTAAGATGGATATAAAATTATTACAGATTAGTTCAAAGTATATGTAATAATAATAAAAATAACACACTTAAAAGATTTTTTATATTTGGACGTTACCAAAATGAATCTAAGCATTGCACCTCATATGACTTGCCCTCAATGTTTATGTTTCATATTGTAAGCAATGAAATCCAAATTTTGGAGGTTACCAAAATGAGGTCCAACCACAACATATCCAATGCCACCCTGAATCATTATGTTCAAAAGCAATGAAAAAATGTTTCTCACTTAGTTGTTTATCCACATTAAAAGAAAGACAAAAACAAAATGCACAATTTTTCAAAGACACAAGAAACCTATAATCAAAGAGGAGAGAAACCAATGCAACATTGGTGAAGAGATTTTTTTGTGATTATTTTTTAGAGGAATTCAATTATACATAAATGGAAATGGATAAGTGGGCTATTATTATTGGGATGAATTAAATTATGCTTAAATGGATGAAGTGGACACTCACATTACAAAAATAGCCAATTGAACACAAGTACTTTGAACAAATATGAAAGTATAAGTGTACAAGCTCAACTTTTATATTTTTTTATCAACTAGATAAAGTTCCACCAAATCCACTCATCCTAAAGTAAACCAAAACCCATAACAAAATTTAATGTCAAAGCTCCATTGAATCCACTTATCATAATATAAACCAAAACCCATAACAAAATTTCATAGTCAAAGTTCCTATCAATAAGTTTGAAGCTATAACTTTTGGCAAAATTCCTAAATTGATTTCACTTGGTTCAAGACAACTACATTTCTTCTCCTCTTATTTCATTTGTTTTTTCTTTTCAATTTTTTTTTCAACCAGGAACCGTACCCTGTACACAACAGAGCTAGAGTTGGAGTAGATCAATGAGTCCCAATATATGTAGCAATAAACCTAAGTCGAGGCCATCCTTAGTTTGAATGTGAGAATGATTTGTGCAATGGTAAGTAGAACTGTCACCGTGGTTGCACAAGGCATTAAAGGACGACAACACCTCCCGCGGGAGAATACTACGGCCCCCTGCAAGAAAAGTAACCTGAGCTTCCATCGGTCAGCCAGAGGCCCCACCGTTGGCTCCCAAACTCAACCCCTCACCATAAGGTTTGAACATGAGACCTCATGAGGACCAAACCCCACAAAGGATTAGTTTGCATGTTAAGACTTTGCCCAAATTTTTAACCAAAACATGACCTTCCCTGAGGCATCTACCAAGTGTCTGCACCATTCAAACCCTAGATTATCCACTTAGAGAGGGAGCCGTCTAACTACCCAACACCCACACTCTATAAGATCTAGCATGTTTTTACAAGTTTTGAAAATTCCATTAAAATTCATGACCAAAAACTGGTTTTCTATCATGTTTTTAGGCGTTTTAAAATTCCATGAAAATTTATGACCAAAAACTGGTAAAAACCAGCAGAAAACGGGGAAAATCCTCCCTGTTTAGACAACTCGCTTAGAGACCCTGGGATTGACTTTTATAGGGTTTTGTATTGAAGCCATCAGTGCTTTTCTTGGGAAGTAAAACACTGCACGGATTTAAAAATCACTTGAAAAAACGGGAGTGCAACCATCATATCAGATTTGATTGAAATAACTGATTCAACGGTGCCGTAAATGCAGGGGCGCATTGACTGATGAATGCGTTGTACAGTGCCAAACTCAGCCTAAAATATCCAACCATGGAGAGAATGTTGGCACTGTCAGGCTGCACCATCAGAGGTCAAAAATAGCATGTCGACATTTCCAGCGACTGATACCGTCACACCGTGCCCCTGTAAAACCGATATTTGTAGGTTTTATATCTGTTAAATGGCTGAGCTTTTATTCGGAGCTTTCTTAATGTGTGCGTGTATCACAGTTCACTTGCTGTACTTTGCATAGAATTAAGCATTATTCGGAGCTTTTAAACATGATTAAAGGTGCAACGTTGGCTTCAAGAAAGGCTTAGGGTTTGTAGACAGGATCATGAGGAATCACATAGGTGTGAAAGCATTCCTAAGGTTGAGGTAAGGAAATTTGACAACACTGGTGTTAAGTTTGAGTGCATTAGTTAGAACATTGTTTTTCCTTTCATAACAATCATGAATACCAAGGAATTCATATACAATTATTATACAGGTTAAGTTTGATCCTTTTTAGTTAGAACATTGTTTTTCCTTTCATAACAATCATGAATACGAAGGAATTTACATAGAATTAGGGATGAGACAATTTTTGAGAATCTTTGGTTAGTATATAAAGAAATTCACACTACTAAATCATGAATACGAAGGAATTTACATAGAATTAGGGATGAGACAATTTTTGGTTAACCGGATGAGAGAATCTTTGGTTAGTATATAAAGAAATTCACACTACTATACACGGATGAGAGAATCTTTGGTTAGTATCAATAGATGAGAAACAGCTCTTGGTTATACATATACACATGGATGGACTTTAAATAACATTATTGGATCAATATGATAATGAGTATTTCAATAAACTCTCTGAGCAAGTTCAATATTTACAAATATGAAAAATAGCATATGAATAAGATATATTTTTATAAAACAATTACTTAATTATAATTGGCATATAATTAAGAAGTAAAGAACAAACTATACCTGATTGAGCATAAGTTTAAAATTTACATTCTAGTGAAAGACAAATCATGCATCAATTGACAAAGAGGAAGGAAAGTCTTAAATCTAGGTGCACCCACCAAGAAGTATACAAAAGTTGACCCCATTCCATGTGCCAACAATGATTGGTGGGAGAAGTATTTTGAAAACACTCATTCCAAGCACTAGTCAATAACCTAGAATCAAAATTTAGTCTAACCACAAATCTTACATCAGATTTAGGGGATGACAAATAAAAGGGTAAACTTTGATTGTCTCTACCGACGAATCTTCAATTCCAAGTGAACCTAATCAAAGTAGGGACCTTATCTTGCAATCATCGTTTCCACCTCATAATTCCATTCAACCTTATTAGTTCGTTCAAGCCAATCATTCATATATAGGATTTATGAGGAGGAACGCAAGGAGAATGACCAAATCAAAGACAAATTATTTATGGATCAGGGAATGAAGGAGCTAGAGCAATATATGGATGCCATCTATCATGTTCTCTACACAATATATTTACAAGGAATGATGTCCGTGCATACAATGGAAATACATATACTATCATTATATTAACTCATTTGTAAAGTCCAAGCTAGTGCTTCATTGTGTCATCAACTATGTTGTAGTGCACTTTCTTCGGGCCTTCATGCTCATGAATATGCATTTAATGTACCTCTTCATGGAAATATTTGAGGGAAAACCTTAAAGGAGGGGAGCATGTTATGTAGCTCCATGACTATGTTTATGTTATGTACCTTCATGCTTTTGTTCCCTCATTAGGTGTGTAACCAATGCAATGACATTAAATAAAGTTTGTGATGAGTTAGATATTAGATTGTGACAATCCTTATTTCCTCGACAAAATCACCATGTTCCTCGAGGTAAGTGAGGGGAGCACCATTGGATCTCTCATCCAACATCTCTGACATCACTCTCCTCACTCACCACAGGGAGCACAATGAGACTGTCGAGTGCATAAGGTTTTTCATTAGATGATGTGATTCTTATCTCAAGTATGTGATAGGGTTTATATGGTGATAAGGTTAGTACATATAAGGTGTGCTAGTTAATATAATGTAGCTAAGTCACTCCTAAGTCATTAAATAAAGGCATAGTTAGCTAATTAAGGTAATGTGGCCAAGGGGTTAAAGAAGACTTATTGCTACTTAAGCTATAAATCTAACCAAAGTCATTAAAGAAAGCGCACTAGTGACTATGATTAGGGCTACGCCATAACCCTATAAATAAAGATAAAATCTCAAGGTGGAGATCATTCAATGTTGTATTTGTGTGCTTGTCAATAGGTATTTAAAGGAATCCCCATGGAAGTGACATTACAAAGTTGCCCTCTATCAATTAGGGCAAGCATATCATTCTAGCATTTAACTTCCCATATTGTGGGTATTACTTGTGTTATTATCTTATTAATGTTGCATATTAGTATCTTGTTGTTGAGAGCCTAGTCTAATGGGCTTTCCCTTTCTAATAGAGAATTGTTTTACTAATTCCCATGCCTAAAATGCACCAAGGTCGGATAGCACTACCCTCACATACATAAATGACTCAAAAATCACTGTAATGCTCCTTAAAACCAAACCACGAAAGGAACTTTTGATTTTTGTTTGTTAGTTAAATTCTTTTTCCCCAAAAGGCCTACCAAGCTTGAATTTAAATTAAAAAACTCTGAGTGGAGATTATTCAATGTTGTATTTTGTGTGTTTGTCATTAGGTATCTCCTAGAACTGAGATTATAAAGTTTCCCTATATCAAATAGGGAAAACGTGTAATCTATGAGTTAACTTCCCATATTGTGAATATTGCTAGCAAACATGTAATTTATGAGTTAACTTCCCATATTGTGAATATTGCGAGAAAAAATGTAATTTATGAGTTAACTTCCCATATTGTGAATATTACTTATGTTATTATCTTATTGATGTTTCATATTAATATTTTATTATTAAGAAAATATTTCTCTAATTGTCATGCCTACTATACAGAAAGATTGCATAACACTACCCTCACATATGAATCAACTACATTGTTTGTTAAAACTAAACCACAAAAGGAATCTTTGAAAACTCACTTTAGTGTTTATTAAAACCAAACCACAAAAGGAACCGTTTGAATTTTTTAGTTAGGTTTTTTTTCCAAAGGGGCCTACTACCTACATGAATACAAAATTTGTCACACTTTCAAACATCCATGTCCATCATTAGACCACCAAGAAGTTTGAAAAAACAATCTCATTCGGGAATCAACGGCCCAAAATACTTGCAATGTGGTCAAATCTAGCGCCGCTGTACTTTTCCAGGGATTTGCGTTGAAGTGGGTGAGTGAATTTTGAGCCAAACACTGCACAATTAATCAAATAAGTTGAAAAACGAGAGTACAAGCATCATATCATACCAGTTCAATCTAAAAGAGTCAACAGTGCATAGGTCAAAAATTGTATAAAATATTTTGTAATGTTATTATTATATAATAGTTGGTTATATTGTATTTTTGTATTATTGAAATTATGTTTTTGAGATGTATAATTAAATTTAGCTTAAATATTTTTATTATTTTAAAGGTTTGATAAATCAAAGTTAGTCTTAATAGACATTAAGCATCATCATATGACTATACAATTCCAATATTTCTTTTATTTTATTTTTTAAAAAGATTTTTAAAAAATCCAAACTATAACTTGTTTAATCAAAAGTCTCCACCCTTCACCTTCCTTCACCTTCTGAATTAGTAAGAACCCACATCTATATATTTTGGTTTCAAATCACTGTGAACAAATAATCTCTCATTTATGTAAGTTCTTCGTACCTAAACTCTCTCCAACACTTTCCTTTTCATCATGATTCAAAGACACTAAGAAAACTCTAGACACTTTTCTTTTCATCGTGATTCAAAGACACTCGAAAACTCTGTGTCAAATAAATAAATATTATATCACACTAGTGCTTTTCATCATGATTCAAAGACACTAAGAAATCTCCGCATCAAATAGATAAATATTATATCGCATTGGTGGAAGGGTTCTCCAACTAGATATTTTGTATCCTTTTGGCATACTCGTTATTGAGCTAAATTTATAAAAACCAATATAGATCAAAATCCTAGGCTATATCAAGCACCGAGAGGGATCAAATCTCTCAAATCTCTCGAATCTCTCGAGGTGCAAACCTCTTCTTGAGTATTGCACTCAATGAGAGATCAACTTTGGTGTGTCCTATTTATAGCCATTGATTTGATTCAAACAAAAAGACACATCTTTTTATTTAAGGTTGACATATAATATTTTTATTATTAAAATTTAATATTATTTGTGGCCAACATATAATATTTTTTATTTTGTTAGGAACGAACATTAGAACATCTCCCCCATACATGGTTTTAAAACCATGTGCAAGGCCCTCCTAATGTTTAGGAGGCCTTGCACATGGTCTTAAAACCATTTGCAAGGCCCTTCTAGACCATGTACAATATAACCATGGGTTGTTTAGGAGGCCTTGCACATGGTTTTAAAATCATTTGCAAGGCACTCCTAAACCATGTATAATAAAAACCATGGGTTGTTTAGGAGGCCTTGCACATTGTTTTAAAACCATGTGAAAGGGCAACATTTTTTTTGCGGATAATTCAAATTTTTATTTTTTATTATTTTGTTAGGTAAGAACATTACAACATCTCCCCCATATTGTGTTGTTTTTGTGAGGGACATTTTTTTTTGGCCGATAATTAAATTTTCTATTTTTTATTGTTTTGTTAGGTAGGAGCATTACAACATCTCCTCCATATTAGGTTGTTTTTTTCCTCGACACTTATTTTGGCGGATAATTAAAATTTTTATTTTTTATTATTTTGTTAGTAACAAACGTTACTAGATAACCGTTACAAGATCTCCCTCATATTAGGTTTTTTTTTGCCGACATTTATTTTTGCAGATAATTAAAATTTTAATTTTAACTTTGTTAGTAACAAACGACCAACATTACAAGATCTCCCTCATACTGGGCTGTAGAGCGCCTCTCAGTGCAAAAATCACAGTTTTCAACATTAATTTAAAGAAAAAATCATAGTTTTCAACATTTTCAAACAAGAAGAAAGTGATTTTCTCCTACAAAGATGAAAGTATTCATGATTTTATCATATTGTTTTGTACAAAATGTTTTAGTTTAATGTTAGTAGCAAAGTTTACTTTAATTTCAATATTTAGAGGAAGATACACATCTTAGCTGGTCATTACCTTTTTATATGGGTTTAAGATTAGAGAAACCAAATCTACTTTCTTATATTGGTTTAATATTTAGAAACCAAACATTTCGTCCCTAGATTATAATATAATGATTGAATTAGTACATGTTTCTATGTTCTCCAAGCACATTTAGGCTAAGAAAGTGCCCCTCAACACTAAATCAACAAAGCAAGTCAACAAGACTAATTTAAAAATTAGTTTTTTTATTATTATAAAAACTAAACCTAGATAAAAGTTCTCCATACAACAACAACCCATAATTATTGCTAGATCATACACATGCATACTCAGTGAAATGCATTCATATTGTCTACTCCATATGGAATTATTTTGTACTACAATTTTTCCATCAATTTATCAATCAACCCTCTTGAGACACATTCGTTTTCTATGAGGTCCTCTTTATGATTAAGACACATTCAAGTATATCGTAAAGTTTATTAGCTTCTCACTTTACCCACATTTCTTTCACACTGAAATATTCATAGTCAAATATATTAGCCAAAAGAATTAGAATGAGCGGAGATCCATCCTAATTCTGACTCTATCAAGGGTTGAGAGGGATCAAATCCATTGAAGTGCAAACCTTCCTCAAGTTTAGATCCCACAAAAAGGGGACTAGCCATCTTGTAGCATATTCATTTGCATTAATTGTGCTCCTTTTTTCACACAAAAAAATCACTCATTTCTAGTCTAATTGCCACTTCAACACAACATTCTAAAAAAGTACAACAATGTTAAATTTAACCACAGTGACAAGTTTTTGGGCCATAGAATGGACTATTCCAAAAGGCAATGTTTTTCCTAACTTCTTGGGTAGCCAATGATGGACAAATATTCAACTAAGCTAATTCATTGATATTCTCTTTGCTCCAAGCTTCCCCTTAATACACACATTGGAAAAACCTACGCCTTTAGCATATAATTTTTATATAGAGTAAGTCAACTTATTTCTTGTGATTTTTTTCCAAATTTAGGAATTTTGTCAAAAATTATGGTTTCATCTTATTGATAGGAACTTTGACCATGCAATTTTGTTATGGGTTTTGGCCTATTTTATGATGAGTGGATTCGGTGGAACTTTGAACATGAAACCTTGTTATGGGTTTTGGTTTACTTTGTGATGAGTGGATTTGGTGGAACTTTGTCTTGCTGGAAAAAAATATACTTACCCTAAAAGTTGAGCTTGTACACTTATTGACTCACTCACTTTCATATGTGTTCAAGGTACTTGTGTTCATCTGGCTATTTTTGTAATATGGCATTTTAACAAACACCTTTATGTTTAGCAATGTACATATTCACTTCTAATTATTGAGTAAAAAACGTTTACATACTTATAAAAGTTACTCGCCAAGAATAATGTGAGTGTCCACTTCATCCATTTAAGCATAATTTAATTCCTACCAATAATAATACAATCCACTTATCCATTTCCATTTATGTACAATTGAATTCCTCTCAATAATAATCAAAAAAATATTCCCTTGACCAATGTTGCATTTGTTTCTCTCCTCTTTTTTTCTAGGTTTCTTATGTCTCGGAAAAATTGTGCATTTTGTTTTCTTCCTTTTGTTTTTGTCTTTCTTTTGGTGTGGATAAAGAACTAAGTGAGAAACATTTTTTCATTGCTTTTGAGCATAACGATTAGGTGTAATAATGTATATGTTGTGGTTGGACCTCATTTTGGTAGCCTCCAAAATTAGAATCTCATTGCTTACAATATGAAACATAAACATTGAGTGCAATTGATATGATGTGCAATGCTTAGATTCATTTTGGTAGCCTCCAAACTTATAGAATATTTTTAAGTGTATTATTTTTATTATTATCACATTCATAGTTAATTATCAATACTTTGAACTAAGTTGCAGTCGACACGATAAAATCATATAATGAAAGAGAAAGAGATATTTTCCAAGGACCGCAAAGCCAATATTTGAAATCTTTAAAATTGTGGATTTAGATGTTGGTGTGTGAAAAAGCGATTATGAGAATGGAATCCAATGAGTAAAAATTTATGCGTAGAGACTTGGGATATGTTGCGACCGAAATGGATGGGGATAAACTGATATGTTTTCTGGAAATAGTGAGAGTGAACTCGAAAGTGGACGCCTAAGGAGTGGAAAAAGATTTCGGTCGAAGAAGTGAAGAATAGTGAAGGAAACAATGCCAAGAGAGTATGAATCTCCTAAAGAATAAATTGGTTATAGCACCCATCTTAGTTTTACAAGACTAGAAGAAAGAATTTCATGTACATGTCAATGTGTCGTCTATCGTGTTGGGTGTTGTACTAACGTAGCCAGGTTATGGGGCTTTTGATCATCTTATTTCCTTTGCTAGCCAAAAATTTTCAACCATAGAAACAAATTACACCATGACCGAAATATAAGGCTTAGCCATGGTGTATGTGCTTCAAAACTTCTGACACTATCTCTTGGGTGGATTTTTCAAGATGTTCACAGACCATTCTTTATTGAAACACCTGGTTAACAAGGGGGAGTTGGGGGGGGGGAGATCTAACGATGGCTTCTACTCTTCCAATAATTCTATTTTAATATCATTGTTAAACCCGATCAACCGAATTCACGACCTGACCATTTGTCAAGGGTAGAAAGTGGAAAAGAACCTGGTAATCTTGACAATAGTCTCCCAGATGCACAATTTTTTGCGGTCAATATGTTTGATGACCATTACAAAGATATTATACAATTATTGAGAGCAAGCTATGCACCAGCCAGATTCACTACAGTGCATAAGAAATAGTTAGTCGTTAGAGCTATAGATTTTGAGTTAATAGCTGGACAATTATACAAAATGGGACCAAATGAAATTCTTCGTCACTGCACTTTGGACCATGAGAAACCAACAATATTGAATGAGGCACGTGTTGGTATCGCAGGAAGACATTATGCCAGAAAATATATTGTTTCTTAAGATTTTACAATCAATATTATGGTGGCCTACTCTGCATGCATATACTAGAGAATATTTTCACAGTTGTGATATCTACCAAAGAATAGGAAATCCGTCGCGACAAGATGAAATGACACTAGTAACTCAGGTGAATTTATAGGCATTCAAAAAATGGGATGTTGGTTTTGTTGGAACTATTAATCCACCGGGGAAAATAACTGGTGTACGATACATTATCACTACGACAAATTACTTAAGTAGATGGGTCGAAGCAGCGCCAGTCAAGGATTGTACTGTTGTGACTACTTCAAAAGTTTTGTTCAACATTGTTGTAACTAGATTTGGATGCCCAAATATTTTGATAAGTGATAAGGGCACACATTTTTTCAATCAGTTGATCAACGAATTAACTGAAGGATTCTAGATCCAGCACAGGAAGACGACACCATATCACCCATAAGTGAATGATGTTTTCGTGGCATTCAATAAGTTCTTGGAGAACGCATTGATAAATATTTGCAATATTCAAATAGATGATTAGAACCAGAAGGTATCCATTGTACTATGGGAATATAGCATGACATGTAAGAAGTTGACAAGCCACACTCCATTTTGACTGGTTTATGGACAACAGGTTTTCATGCTGATGGAATATATTATACCCAGTCCAAGGATAGTTGTGTTTACCGAAATGATTGATGTTGGCACTGTTGAAGAAAGATTGCTACAGTTTATACAATTGGAAGAAGACAGGTTTATCGTAGGGTATCATCATAAGGTTGAGAAGGTGCAACAAAAATCTTGGCATGACAGACATATCAAGAATAAGCAATTTCAGGTCGGATATATTTTTCTTTTGTAAAACAGTAAGTTTTTGAAGCATCTTGGGAAGTTTAGAACACATTGGTTGGGATCGTATGTTATCATTCAGATTACTAAAGGAGGCACAGTGCAATTGCAGAAATTAGATGGAGCACATTTCAAAGGATTGGTAAATGGAAGTCGGCTAAAGCCTTACTGAGATAGTCACGACTTGGTCGACTGAGAATTCAAAAAGAGTTTAAAAAAATGAATGAGAAAAGAGAAAAAGAGAAAACAAATCATAGATTTTTTAGTGTTGTTTATGTGTATTATTTCTATGAAAAGAATGAGTGTTTTGTCTCAAATTTATGAGTGTTATATTGTAGATGATATGTCTGCCGAGGAAAAAGAAAAGTTGTCATAGACTATATATTTGTCGCAAAAGAAAAATAGTGGAGAAGATTCTCAGTTTGTCACAAGAAAAGAAATGTGTCGTAGGCCATATGCATGTCTCCCAAAGAGAATTGTTGTCGCATAATGAATTTTGGTCACAAGTGACAGTTTGATAGTAGTTAATTTAAGGACGTGGGAGATTTCAGTGGCATACATTTTGGTAACTCGCATCATTAATGCACAATAATTACCATTGAACAGACAGACAAAGTAACGGTTTGATTGGTTGTTTCCTTGTAATGATTAGAAAGATTTCTCCATGTGACGGAAATCATTTCCACCTTTCCATTTATTGCCCAATCATGTGAAGGAAATACTGATTGAATGGTTGAACATATATGATCATCTTCGCTCCAAATTTTCATTCATATCTATTGCATCCGACTGAGTACGATGAGCTATTTGTCTGCAACCGCAAAGAGTTGAGGCAATTTTTCATAGAGTGTGGTCATTTCCATTTCCAGTATGAGCATCATTCAAGAATCTGACCTCAATATGGCTTCAATTATGCCCATTATTGAAGACACTGCTGCATTTGTTCCACCATCATCCACAATTGAAGAAGAAGTTTCAAAGACACCAATGACTCCAGAAGTTATCTTAAGAACAGACCCACCTGGAATGTCAAAAAGGAAACGATTTGGTACCCACAAGAAGGAAAAAAACATCCACTAGAAGAAAACCCAACAGGATATGCATCCATGCTGCTAGACTATGTCCAGCCTAAACCAATTGATGCACCTAAGGCACGGGGGATTCACCTTATTGAGTAATATCTTATCA